>OY747708.1:31300000-31742500 GCA_963556495.2 Valencia hispanica
TTTGTGCAGAGCACGACTAATAGTTGTCCTAGGACAGATTCCTCCACCTGAGCTGTAGATCTCTGCAGCTCGTCCAGAGTCACCATGGGCCTCTTGGCTGCATTTCTGATCACCGCTCTCCTTGTACGGCCTGTGAGTTTAGGGGGACGGCCTTGTCTTGGTAGGTTTACAGTTGTGCGATACTCCTTCCATTTTTGAATGATCACTTGAACAGTGCTCCGTGGGTTGTTCAAGGCTTGGGAAATATTTTTGTAACCTAAGCCTGCTTTAAATTTCTCTATAAATTTATCCCTGACCTGTCTGGTGTGTTCTTTGGACTTCATGGTGTTGTTGCTCCCAACATTCTCTTAGACAACCTCTGAGGCCATCACAGGGCAGCTGTATTTGTACTGACATTAGATTACACACAGGTGCACTCTTATTTAGTCATTAGCACTCATCAGACAATGTCTATGGGCAACTGACTGCACTCAGACCAAAGGGGGCTGAATAATTACACACACCCCACTTTTCAGTTATTTATTTGTAAAAAAAAAATTTGGAATCATGTATGATTTTTCTCACGTGTACACCACTTTGTATTGGTCTTTCACGTGGAATTCCAATAAAATTGATTCATGTTTGAGGCTGTAATGTGACAAAATGTGGAGAAGTTCAAGGGGGCCGAATACTTTTGCAAGCCATTGTATAAAGAAAATGAATAATCTCTCTTCATCAAGTATTCCAACACTTTAAGTGGGTCAGAGTAACCTTTCTAATTTACACCAATATAAGAGAGATTGCACCATTTTCTTTAACTCTGTTTTACACTCTTCTTCTAAAATATATTACACATCTTTGAAAAATCCTGCTGTATCTCTGACAGTTTTCTTTTTTATATCAGTATAGGATTATATAGGTGTTCTCTTCAACGTTCAATTAATTATCTACTTTACAAATATATTCACTGCAAAAGTTCACATACACATCACATAACATGTATCATTGCTCTTTAATTCAGAAGAATATATTCATGATTAGACCTTTAACTGTAAAATAAACTGTAAACTCTGCAACAGAATCCTAAAAAATGGGATTGTAAAATAATAAAAAAGGCTGTCTATATGAGTGTGTGCAGGCAGCTGAAATGTCAAAGGTGCCTTGGTTTACTGTTACACAGGAATTAAGTTGAAATGGGTCAGAAGCTCTGGAGCAGAGTATCATCCATCATCTTCTGGGCAGAGTAAGACAATGGGAAACTGGTGACACTAAGGCCATTCAAGCTAATGATAAAAAATTAACAACATGCTGAAAGATTAGTCACTCAATAAGATGTTTAAAACTGAAGGTTATTAATATTTAACTTAAACATCTGAAAACAAAGAGTGAAAAATTAGGTTAGCATCAAAATACTTTTAAAAGTTTTATTTAAAATTGGTTGTGATCATAACACATGCATGTTATGATGTCAAGATGAAACAATATAAGCAATTTTTTAACAGCACGTGGGCAATAGGTATCTCACTGGCATTGCTTAGGCCTACATGTTATTGTACACACAACACTGATTTAACGTACTAATGATTGAATTTTGCTCGTTCCTTTAAATTTCATCCAGGGGAGTGAGATGACATTTTGTTGGGTGACCTGTGAATATTAGAAACTAGTGTTACATTTTGAAAACTGCTATAATTTACTCAATTGGTAAATCATAGTAGCAACGAGGAGAAAGCAATTGCTTCAGCTTTTTCAAACATTACAGTTCAAACACTTGCAATATATGACTGATCGCTACACAAATATTTGTTACAGTTGCAGTTAATGTACAGTGTTAAACTTACATATTCAGCGACAGAAATATTGAATATTGAAAACTACAGAATGTATTCTCAACATTAATTATCAATAATAATAGCTATCGAATCCCAAAATCATGCATAAAGGGGACAAAAACAATCTTTTTGCTCTTGAAACAACTCACGTTAGTTTTAAACAACCACTTTCTAACACAATTACCTTCGCTGTAAAGCTCACATGAGCTGTTACCTTGAAGATGAACAGCAATGGTTTCAGCTATATTATTTAATTGTTGTCTTCTTAGATGTAAGTGCTAAAGATTCCAACATTTTTATGATATTGTAGCGGTTGCTGGGAGTGGACTACCTACCATATTTCTCAGGGTGCTTAGTGGCATGGATGGAAGTGTGTTACTTTGACCTATCTCTTGTGTGTTATTAAAAGATAGGTCTGCTATTCAACTCTGGTGTCATTTTTTATTTCAACCTACAGACGGTTATATAGTTGTCAGAAGTGAAGCTCAAAAATAACATAATTAAGATAAATTTAGCAACTTTTTGCCAAACTGGAGATAGGAGGAGCAAGCGCTTTGGGGGTAAAATAGCCTAGCCACAACCGACTGGAGAGGGGAAGCAAACTGACTTTGTGATGACAGGCTGAAGAGCGGAGCATGTAAAGGACACAAGCCAGCAGCGGTCTGCCTGCTGGAGCCAGAGCAGGCATCCTTTTACAAGGCTGGTAGGTGCCCACCTTCCACGACTCCAGCCTACCATGGTGATGCAACAGTCTGAAGAGAGCATCTGTACAGTGGAGTCCCTCCAACTGTATCAGCTGCCAGCCCTCCCCAAGCTTCTAATGGAAAGACAGTGTTTGATGGTTACCTCATCCAGGTTGACTTGGCTGCTGAACTGTGCGGCTGGCCCCTGAAGGAGACGGCTTTGCAGGTTACCTGACCTGAGAGGGTAGTGCCCTACAGATACTGTCTGATCAACGACCGGGGAACGAAACAATTGGTCATTGTTCCAGGAAGCTCTTCAGAGGCACTTCAAGAGGAGGATCTATGTTGAGCAAGCAAGGGAGCAGTTGAAAGCCAACGGTGCCTGGATCGGGAGACTGTGGGATCCTATGTGCAGATATCCTGCTAGAGACATGACAAGGACACCCTGATTTGAATATAGAAGTACAGGAAAAAACCTGACCTGCAAACCTTCTTTAGGGGGATCCGGACATCCAAACTCTGACTATATTCGTGTCCACTCTCCCAGCAACTTGTCAGCAGTCCTTCCGGGGGCAGAAAATGTTGAGCGTTTGCTGAGTGTCAGGAATAAAAGTCCAAGTGCAACGTTTTATGAAGCCCAGGACAATAATGAGAGTAATGTGGGAGCTACGAGGATAAGCAGATTGCTTGTCCTGTGGAGAGCTGGGTCAGCTGGCTCGTGATTCTCCAGCTCCACGTAAAAGACAGATTCACTGCCTCCCTTTAAACTGAGTAGGGTTGGTACTGAGGGGGACCAACCACAACCACTAGAAGACACCCCTTCCTACCAAGACTGTATTGCAGTTGGGGTGGCTAGGCAGGCTGCATGAATTATACTTGAACATTAGGCTCAATGTCATTCCCCTTCTTGCCCTGAAAGACACTGGCTCCACTGTTGGTTCAGTCGGACACACTGCCTGGCACAAAAAAAAAAAAAAAAAAAAAAAGAGCGCCCCAAAGTTGGGTCTCAACCAAATGATGCAATACCACAGCCACCAGTAAGGGCTCCAGGATGAAAGGTCGGCAGGTCCTCAATGTAGAAGTGGGCGGTCAGAGCAGCAGGCACCTGTTCCGGCTGGCCAACATCCAAGACCACTGAGTCATTGGACCAGACCTAATGACAGAGGGGGTGAATAACAGATATTGCCACAGCCACACTCTTGCTGGGTCACAAAACCATCCATCCACACTACTAAGGCCAGGAGAGGGTACAACAAGCCAATGCACCAACACCATTGGCAGGCCCTAACAGTGTCCCCCCATGAGTACCTGGGGGCTCAATGTTGAAAGGCATGGTACAAGCTGGGCTGTCATCCAGAGAGAAAAGACAAGCTGTGTATGAGCTGTGCCAACTGAGCTCTAAGGGGCTGAGCCAGGGGCAGAATGAGCAATTACAAGACTTAATAAAAGTCTATGTCAATATATTTGCTGCCAAAGATGAGGAGTGATCTTCCATCAATCTGGTCCAGCACAACATCGGCACTGGTGAGATAAGACCCATCAGTCTGCAGCCATGTCGTTTGCCTTTTTCAAAGAGGGCTGTGGCAAAAACAGAAGATCAAGAAGATGCTGGAGGCTGAAGTAAGAGCCTTCAAACAGTTCTTGGAAAGCAATGGTGGTCCTGGTGGGGAAAAAAAGACAAAGACTGGCGGACTTCCAACAGTTGAATTAAAATACCCGGAAGAACTCCTGCCTGCTCCCACTAATTGAGGACACTCTTGACTATGTTCCTGGCTCCAGTTGGTTCAGTACCCTTGTTTGCTGAGATTCCTGACCTTGAACATGTTCTGACATCTCAATCTAAATGCTGGATGTCCTAAAACACTTGATAAAGCACCCGGGGGCTGACCATGATGCACGCCGTGCCGAGATTACCAGAGAACAAACACTTCCTCCAACACACCAAGCCAAGATGACACCACCAGCCAGGACAGATGCATGGCCGGCGGAGATGACAAGAGAACAAACACTTCCTACCTCTTCCATGACCGCAACAGCAGCGAGCATAGACGTACAGTGCTCACCACATCATTCTTTAACCTCATCCGACTCGTTGACACCAAATTGTTCTCCCTTTAAAAACTTCCCTGACAGACTGAAGGCACAAATTAGAATTGGGACGCAACTAGCGCTGAATCTTGGACTACATCAGGCCCCTGGGACCAATACCAGATGTATTTTGCCCTTACCACAACTGGTAATAACAGATAACTGATATAGAAGGGGACTGGACAGTAATTCTACTCTCATTGCCTCCCAGAATTTTTCTGGCCACCCTGAAAGTAGTATTCTGGTGCCTATAACCAAACAAAAACAAAAAAATGAAAACCAAATGTTCTCATATTAAACCAAATCTCAAATTGATCACCTGTCAGAAGATTCTGCTACCCACCATCAAACTATTTAAATTAGCTTTAATGAACATTAGGGGCCTGATTTATCAATATTCCAAATATTGAGTGCAAAATTGCGTCCGCCGCAAAAATGTTGCGCGAAGGTCATGGTCAGTAATGCATCAAGAAAATCAATGGATGGATGTGCCATAAGTTTCTCCCCGACATGTGTCTTCACAGGTTTACCTAAAAAGTCAATCAGACAGCTGCAGCTGATCCAGAACGCTGCTGCTAGGAGCCTCACTAGGACCAGGAAAGTAGAGCACATCACCCCAGTTCTAAAGTCCTTACACTGGCTCCCTGTAGCTCAAAGAATAGACTTCAAAATACTTGTAATAGTTTATAAATCACTGAATGGCTTAGCACCAAAGTATATTGAAGAGCTATTCTCACTATACCAACCTCCCAGACCACTCAGGTCCACTAATTAGAACCTAGAATTAGAACCAAACATGTGGAAGCAGCTTCCAGTTTCTATGCTCTCCTTGTCTGGAACAAACTTCCAGACGAATGCAAAGCTGCCGAAACACTGCATCAAGGCTAAAAACCTGCCTTTTTAGACAGGTTTTTAGACAGGTTTTTAGCCACTGTACAGCTGTTTAGAGCTGCCCTTGAGTAATGTTTTTATATGTCATATGTTTTGTGTGTATTTAATCCTTTATTGCTGTTTTTACTCTATCCCTTAATCACCCAAAGCACCTTGAATTGTCTTGTTGTTGAAAGCCTGCTATACAAGAGGCCCTTGCTGTGACAGGGAGCAAGCAGAAGTGGGTCTACATGGCATGTTGCCACAAACAGGACCTTGTGTCTGGGGAAGGTTGGGGTGTTCTGCTCAGAGCGGAAAAAAGGACTTGTCCAAAAGCTCACCAACCAATGGGCTGGACCCTGCGTGGTGATGGAGAGTCTCTCTGATGTGGGGAACCAGATGAAGCTGCAAATGAGGGGCCGGGTGGTGATCTTTCACCCTGATCGCCTTGCCCCATACCAGTCAAGCATGCCTCCAGAGAGAGGCAACAGGGACCATTTCTTCAAAGGTGGCACCTCGCATGCCATAAATTGCCCCGGGTGAGTCCCAGCCAACCAGCCATCAAAATCGGCCAATCCTAATAAGGCTTAAAGAGTTGATATTTGATCTGTAAAGGGAAAAGGGTCTGTTGTGGTTATGTTCCAGTTATAAGGTTGTGGTTCTAGAGTGTTGTGGGAATACTTAATTTAATTATTGTTTGACTAATTATTTCCTGTCTTAGTATGAGTCACATCCAGGACAGTAGGTCAAGTTAAACAAAACAAGCCTTTTGTTTTAGCATAATGTTTCTGATAGGCATGTTTTTGACTGCAGGGATTATAGACGTCAGCATGTTATATTTAAGGACACAACATTCTCCTGAATGAAGCGGTTCTGGATGACAGATGAGGATGACTTGTCTTAGGAAGGAGGAGCTCATGAAGATAAGGGAAAATAGCCTAATACTATTTGTTTTAGAATTGATGGGTTGGGAGATTCGAGTGATGCGAACTGCTTTGCGCACACTGTTCCACAACTGGAGGTTGTGGAAGTCTTTAAGATGGAAACCGATTTTACTATGGCATCTAATAACAGCGACTGAGGTGAAGTGTTCTTATGTAGGGAATTTATAATTCAAACTTTAATATATCTTTTGTCGTTTCACTTTATTCTTTTAAGCCATTTAGGGCAATTCATCTTCTTTAATTTTGTAAAGTTGTGTGTTAAGTTTTAAAAAATGTTTTGCCTTATTAAAGGGCATATACATTAGGCTAATTAGTAAATGTTTTATCTCAAGCATCCACACTAGCATTGCTGAAGTTATCTAAAAATGAAATACATCCCATTAATAACTGGGAATATAACCAATTAGGGATTTGTATTGGCAAAAATCTGGTGATACGACATGTATCACAGTACGGTGGAACGATACAATATATTGTGATATATTGCGATACTATGAGTAAGACTTTATATTATGATTTTTAAAACTGAATTTAACTTTAGATAAACTGTCTGAGCATTCTAAACACTCCAACCTGTTTCATACTTAACACATCCAGTTTTATTATTAGATTTAATTGATCCACTGGGACAAAAAAGGTGAAAACAGCCACCAGCTAGTGGTCATACTTTTAATTTTACTACAAAAATTACTGTCATCATTAATGGTTCCATTCAAATTCTAAAAAATAATATAAAATAAAAATCGATACATTGCTTTTGAAAATCGATACAATATTGTGACATAAAATACTGCGATATATCGGTGTATCGATATTTTCTTACATCCCTATAACCAAATGTATGTAATTTTAAGTAAACACATATACCTAAGCTGTAAAATCATATTTATTTTCATTTAATCAATTTCTCTCTTCTCATTTACTCGTATTGTAGGTAACTACAAACCACAAATTTCAGATTACTGTGCAAAAGAAATTGCAAGCAAACTGGAAATTGCAAAATCAGCTACCTAATCTTTCTGTTCCAAATTTACTTGAAAAACGAGTGATTGCTAACTGAGTTTGGTTTATGAAGAAAAACAAAGTCCTGCCTGACTTTATCTAACTTTTGCCTGACTTTATCTATAATGATTTTATTGTAATAATATAAATATAACATGTTATGAGATTTTCTTAAACACTTTAAAATTCTATGTAGGCAAAAAAAAGAGACAAAAAATAATTTTCAGGGGATGATTCAAAGTGTTTCAGTTTCTTCAAGTTAAATCTTCCTTCTGTTAGCAGTGGATCTAGTAGAAATAATTAGACTCATGTCACCAGTAAAAGGATACTGTTGTGGGAGGAGTTCATTTCCAGTTCCAAGTTTGCAATATCCCAAGTTAAGTGTTGCGGCATGCACCAGAAACAGGTGGCACCATTATGAGTGCTCCAAGTGCTACATGACATAAACAGCGCCGGGTTTATTGCCATGAAGGGAGAGGAGGAGGGAAGAGAACTCTAATGCTGGTGGAAGAAAGGCAAATAGCACTACAAAGAAATGAATGTACACAGAATATAAAACACATGATGCTAATAAAGTCTTTATATGTTTTTGTTATTTATTTCTAATCAATTTTATGATGGAATGACCACATTGCTTCTAGGCTGAAAATAAGAGATATTACAGTCATTCCAAACTTCTCCTTCCAACGTGCCCCGTAATGGAATTCCAGGCCAACCATGTTATCCTTGACCTCAGAGGCCGTTGAAGCTAAATCAGCTACTGACAGTGACTTAAGTCAGATACATTTTATACAAAACTCAATTTTGTATGCAATGTACGCAATTCAGTACAGGTGTCTTTACCAGCCGGCATAAGTCATACACACACACACAATATATATATATATATATATATATATATATTCTGCATCAGGACAACGACCCCAAGCATACAGCCAAAAACATTAAGAACTAGCTTCTGCGTAAATAAAAACCAAGACAAGAAGTCTTGGAAGTGATGGTATGGCCCCCACAGAGCCCTGATCTCAACATCATCCAGTGTGTCTAGGATTACATAAAGAGACAGAAGGATGTGAAGAAGCCTACATCCACAGAAGATCTGTGGTTAGTTCTCCAAGATGTTTCGAACAACCTACCAGCCAAGTTCTTTCAAAAACTGTGTGCAAATGTGCCTGGAAGAATTGATGCTGTTTTGAAGACAAAGGGTGGTCACACCAGATATTGATTTGATTTAGATTTCTCATTTGTTCATTCACTGCTTTTTATTGATTGATGAAAATAAACGATTAACATTTCCTTTTTTATTTTTTTTGCACTTTTGCACAATACTGTATAGAGCCGAATTTCCACCTTCCAAGGACAATTTGAGGAGGAGCTAGAACAGTTTTACCTATGCATATCTTCAAGACTTTGTTGTTTCCCATATGTTGCCATAATAATGTTTGCCAGGCAAGCCAAGTTTCCTATTTTATGCAAAGGGTATTCATGGTGATATTAATTACAGGAAGATAGGCCTTCTTGACCAACAGAGCATTTTAGGTCAGTTCAGGAGCAGAGGGACAAAATAGCCATTTAAGTTGTTTACAAACGCCTTTGTAATGTTGGGTACTTGTTTCATGTACAAGAAGTTATTAACTGTACTTGTTTGACTTTCATGCCAGAAGTAGAATGTCTTCAACTTACTTCAGAACCCAGCAGAAAACCCAGTTTTTTTTACAGTTTAATGTGGCACAGTTAAAAAAAAAGGTTTTCAAATTAACAAGCGGATAATAGGTATGTTTTATGTGTAACGTTGCAGTGTTATCAGCAATGATGAAAAAAAAAAAAAAAAAAAAGCAATGATGCATCTGTTTCATGCTAAAACTACCGAAAGAACTTCAACCTGAAAATGAAACAGACAGGAGAAACAATAAAGTAGAGACAAATTTAAAAGGCTATGATCCAGTGGGGGGATTGTAAATATTCTGTTTTCACATTGAATGAGAAAACGGCTACTTTCTTTTTGGTTTGAACGAATTTAACAGATAAATCACATTATTTGGCTGCTTGACTATATAACACAATGCACCACATTCAAAGATTTAAAAACATTACAACTTTTTAGTTGCAAGGGTATGCGGTACAAACACCACTGCTGCTGCTTTCATTGTGAGAACAACTTTAAAAAGGACTTTGTAAGCATGTTTCTTTTTTTCAAATTAGATAGAGCTAACACCTCATATTCTACACAGATGAAACCAAAGCTTCTTTGGGTGTGATAAGCATTTTACCCAGAAAGATGTCTTTGATCAGTGTTCCTTTGGTTATGCAGTAAAGCAATCTTTTAAAAATCCATCTCAATTTGAGCTTTCCATGCTGTTGAGTCCGTGACAGGGACATGATGAGCACCACTTTAAGATCAGAAAAGTGTGAAGAGCAACTATTAAATTATTGTGGATATAAAGTAAGAAGCTTAGCAGGTTCTTATTTCTCAGTGGATGAATATGTAAGTGCTTGAAAAGAGGAGATTAGGGGTCAGATGTAGGTCAGCTGCAGTAGGATATGATTTGTGGGAGGATTGTTGACGGGGGAGGTCCCAGAGAGGATGCATTGATGGGTGGCTTTGGTGCGCCGATGTGCTGCCTATGTGGTGTGGTTTGGGTGTGTCTGAGGTGTTCATTGTGCTTATCGTAGGCTGGAGTGGGGATGGATGCGCTGTTGGGATACTGGGGGTTTGTCGTTTGGCGATAGCTGTCGGGTGGCTTGACGGCTGTCGGGTTCAGCGTCTCTATTTAATCAACTCTTCTGTGTTTTGTGCATGGTCTGTTTATTGGTGGGTTGGATTGGCTTTGTTTGGTCTTGGTGCTCTGGGGTGTGCGGGACTGAGATTCGGGAACTGGTTAAGTTTGGTGTTCGGGTGCTGGTTGGGCTTGGCCTGGGGATTTTGTCCGTCCACTGTGGCTATAGGTGTGGCGCTTTTACATGGTGCGGAGGATTGCGGTGGAACATGTCGACCATCAGTTGGCCATGGCCTCTGCAGCTTGGCGGCAGCGGTGGTGGGGGGCCCTTGTTGGTTGATCTCTGGTCAGGTCGTTGGTGGGGTGCCCATGGGCCTCTGGGTTCATAGCTGGATCTACCCTAGTGTAGCCGGATGCCGGTGGAGCCCATGAGCTAGTCACTGTGGCTCCCTAGGGCTTCTGCATTTATGGCTGCTGGATGTTCTCCCGGGGCTCTCCTCTGCTCATCCCTGGGGGGGGTTCAGTCAGCCCTGTGTTGGTTCGCCTGGGGCTCCCTTGCTCAGGGGGTCTTTTGGATGTCTATGACTCTGATCTCCTTTGTTTCTGCACAGATTCCTAGGAGGCAGATTGATTTATTCTGCGTATTCAGCATGCTCATACACACACAAACGCACAGGTGTGGGGATTCCAGTGTTTACAGAAGCACTCTTGGGCTGAGGTTACCACAAATACATCTTATAATAATCGGTACCATGAGGTTTTCAGTGACACTGATGTTGTATTTACATATCTATTGGTGGGTTGTGGTTGTGTAGTTCTCAGTTTGCATTGTTTGGTTTGTTTAATTATTGTTTATTTTTCTCTCTGCTGTCCTGCAGGTGTAGAAGCAGACAAGAATGTTTTCTTTATTCCCCTCCCTTTTCCATTCTCAATTCACCCTCTCCCTCTTAACTTCTTTTCTGTCCTGTCTTCAGCTTCTTTCCCCTTCATTTTCCATCTCTGTGTCCATAAAATCTGGAAAAAAAATCCACAGCAATTTCTAATAAAGATTTCTTACACATATTATATATCAAGTAAAGCACTATAGCAAAAGCCGTA
The DNA here is from genome assembly GCA_963556495.2 of Valencia hispanica. NCBI lineage: Eukaryota > Metazoa > Chordata > Actinopteri > Cyprinodontiformes > Valenciidae > Valencia > Valencia hispanica. The sequence goes on from OY747708.1 coordinate 31,311,214, forward strand.
ATGCTCAACTTGTGAAGGTAAAGCTGTTGGGCTTCTACTTGGTACCCAGATATCTATTCTGAGTGCCACATTGCCAGAGAGGACACATTATAAAAAAAAATAAAAGAAGAAAAGAGAGGAAATCAAGGGTCAGATGTAGGTCAATTGCAGTAAGATACAACATATTTTTGCCTTTTCATTAATAAACTACTAAATAACACAAAAATATATTTTAAACCAACACATTTCCACAATATATGTGCACCAAAGATGGAATAAAAACTGATCTGTAAAAAAATTATTAACCAAGGTACATCTTCAAACTAAGGCTAAGAAATAGAAATTGCTTCTAGATTTATCCATATGCTGCTGTGGCCTGAGTCCCAAGCTGTGTGAATTAGCACTCTAGCTAGCAGAGCAGTAAATCAAGCTCATGTTGGGAACTCAGCCACTTGCCTCTTATAAGGACTGGAGGCATCAATTTTCTTGATCGTACTGTGCATTCCCTGAAGCTTTAAAACATTACGAGAAGCTGATAAAAATGTCTCTCTGATTATGAGACTATTAAAATTATCTAGAAGAAAATATATAGTGCAGCCGCCCAGGGAGAGTTATTGACCTGCACTGCTGTCTGGGGGAAAAATTTTTACATGTTGGACTGATTTTAACCACAAATGAACTTTCAATATTCTCTAATTTTCCAATTTTAAACAGTCAACCAAACGATGCAAAGTACACAAAAATGGGATATTGCCATGGAGAAATGAACAAATATAACCATGCTTAACCTGAAGTAATAAAGATGGGAAATACTGTTGTGACTCAATTGGAATAACTGAAAGAGCAGGAGCAACACTGATGGAAGGAGCAGATTGAAATTATGGACTGGGACATGCAAGGTTTTGGATAGTGGATTGAAGGGGAGAATTTGGCACTATTTGGTAAGTTATAAATCATAACCAGTTAATGTATGTGTGAATAAGCAGCATGGAAAAAATGCCATTACATAAGTAAATTCATAGAATTTGATTTTATTAAAATAACTGCACCTATTTTAAATCACAAATGAGAGATTACCACTCAATCCTTGTGTGAAACGAGAGCATCCCTCAACGATAGTGCCATGAATTTCACAGTTGTTCTAAAGACAGCAAGTATCTCAAGAAAACAGACATTGTAAAAAAAAAAACTCAGCTACTGTAATCATGTTACCAACATTATCTGCTTGTGATACACAAGAGATAGAAGCAGAGTAGAAGCAGTTACTGAGAGAGGAGACTCAAAATTAGCTATTTTCAGTTTCAGTAAGGTGTTTATAATGAAGTCAAAGAAAGCACAGAGATGTAAGAAGCAACTCAAAAGAGGGCTGTATGTTCTACAGCATTTTGTGATCTTCTGTTAATTCAGGCTGCTGAAGTACAAGAGAGTAAGATTTCAGTAGATAGCAGAGATGGATTAGAACAAATGTGTTCTGTTTTATCCCCTTGTGCTTTTAACTTCTGTCTTTCTTGTAACCCTTTGCAAATCTCAGAGTTAAGGTAACAAAACAACCCTTATAATAACCACATGCAGATTGCGCTTAAAGAAAAACTATCTGTGGTAATGGAATTAATCGTGCTAATTGCTCATGTGAGATGCAAACACCAGTTAGAATGTTACCTTCATAATAATTTTCCTTTTTTTTAAGAACAAAAGTAAAACCAACTTTTACATCGACTCTGCTTCTAATTTAAATACACGACTGCTCGTTACAGGAGAAATTGGGGGTGTGGGGTGTGGGAATGGGAACTCCAAAGTCTTTCTAAAACGGAAGATTGGAAGTTGGCCTAAAAATGTTTAAAGGTGAATATCTAGCAGTAGTTAATCTCCTTGATTCTGGTATATATATGAACAAAATCTTTTAGATAATTGGTCATAAAATACAGTAATTATGATTACAAAACCTTTTACCATACCTTTATTTAAAGTGAATAAGCAATCTAATCCAACATTAAACTTGTAATTACCTTATACGGATTTTGAATAGAGTTAGTTTTACCATCAATCAATGAAATGTCTAAATTCTTACATTTTCAATGTGAATCTTTGCTATGCTTACCAGTGTTGCACATCAGTTACTAGTTACTGGTGACCAACAGAAAGGACGAGAACATTGCTTTATAAGGTTGTATATACAACTTATGAAAATCAGTGATAGTAAACAATAAGACATTATAGTGATAATACAGATACATACATTTTCTAAATAGTGCCACTCTTACACGCTTTACTGAGAGACTCAGTATGTTTACATGAACATCTAAATCGAGCTTTTGGCAAAAAAATCTGACTAATAGCTTAACCAGAATAGGAACCTTCATTCCAGTTTACATATTACTCAGAAAATCGTATTATTGAAAGAAGTGCGTTCACCACCATGACATTAGGTGGCGACAATGGATTCTTTTCGATTGGCCAAGAGCGTCACACTAGTAAACAAATGCTGACAGCAGTGAAGCACACAGAGTAAAAGCAGGATATGAACAATGAGCGACGAAATGGACGACAACATTTTGTAAGTACTGTACTGTTTGGTGGACAACAATACAGCAGCAACAATCAGTGTTATTCCCACTTCAGCAGTCTCGTCACTTCCCGTGAAAAGCTAAGCTGAGGTGGGGTTGGAGCTGCATGCAGATAAATTCAATTTCCCAATTGCATATTCTGGGTGCCTTTCGATTACTCTAACTCTAGTTTGGTTCGACTTCAGTCGGACTAAGGTGTATACATGCATTTCAAAAGTCAAATTTCAGTCTGACTTACCCCTGCTTTCCACCGGACGCGTAAGCGGCGTGTAACCTAATAGTCGCGTTTTATTCGCGCATTCAATAGCGCGTCCCTTCCCACCTGGTGGGTTTTAGACAAATCATTCGCGAAAGTGTTCCACCCAGCTGGATATTACAAACTCATAGGATAATTACGATTGCATAACTGAACATTTTAGTATGCAGGGGGGAAATGTAATTCTATGTTAGTAAGCAGCATAAACCCACCATCCAGGTGAGTCCTGGTGTCACAAGTAGTCACGTTTTGTTTAGTTTTTTTCGTAGTTAGGCAGATGGAAATCTGCATGTGTCTTTTATTTTGAAAATATCTGGATTATTTTCACTGCTTCCGTACCTGATTTCCTGTCTGGCCCGATCTAAACTGCTGAGACTGAAGTGTTTTAGAAGTATAGAAAAAATAGACCTGTTGTGTAAATTTAGGAGAGGGCCGCGACACACCGCTTCTGAGACACGTCCGATTCGCGCTGCTTCGTGCTTCGTGCGTATGTTCAGGCTTACATGACAAAATGTACATCTTAATTCTTTTAAGCGACAACATTTCAACATGATCTATGAAAATATGTTGGCCTCTAATAAAACGACATTACATAAGTGGTTTAGCAGCTACAGTAGTTGAAGCATTGTGCATTAGTAATTTTTAGTTTCCAGAAAACTAACCGAATGGAAACAAACAGACTCAAATGTATATTTCAGGTGCTGTTCTTACAAATTACACCAATATTGCTCAACTTGCATTTACAGTTTATTGATTGCAGTTCCCTGACATTTTGTTTCTCTTTTGTGTTTTTAAGCTATTTTTACAGTCTGAAATCAATGTCTGGGGTCTTTCTGGGATCTCAGTAGGGCACTCCTAACATATTGCGATTACATCACATGCATGTCCTCTCTATGAAAACAAATGTAGGGGTCACAATACAAAAAAGCTTAGTTTGAAGTATCTAAAGCAACACTGGAGACTTAAACAGATCCTAAAAAAATACTAGAGAATTTAAATTGAAATACATAAGTAGTTACATACAAATTAATTTTCTAGTAATTATTTTTGAAAAGATTTGCTAACTTAAAATACAACTAAACTGCAGGGTTATATTGTCTTTCAGTACACTTACATATTGCAGAGTTTGCTTGTCTCATTTAACAGAACAAAAAAAACAAAACGTTAGCCATTCAGCTTACATAAACTGTCTTTCTGGTGAATGTTCTGGAATTTGTAACCTTATAAACCACTGCTGACTTCATTGAGCTACTGAAGTTTCCCATAAAAATTCTGAGAATATCCTGCCACCAGCAACGGTAACAGTTTCCTATAGGTATTGTTTTACATTTTAATCAGGATTTCTCGCAGTTTGCAAAAAATAACTGGAAATCATGTTGACTTATTAACTGTATCTGTTATTGTATTAACATTGTTTTGTTATATCAATATTTTGTTCGCACAACTATGTGAATGTTTTTTGTGATTCGAATTAACAAAGTCTGTAAAAAAGACTGTCAGCTTTTAAACTCCTTTCCAATCTAAGGACTATGCCCCGGAAAGAAATATGGATAAACCTTGGGAAACAACCCATTTCATTACCTTTACTTAAATAAATAAAAAATTATATAATCCGATATATGCTGAGAAACTTGACAAGGCAATGTATTAAACAGCAACAAAACATGTCTGATGGGTTTTGGCAGTCAACACAATGATCAAGCAGGTTAAAGAGAGGAGAAACCAAAACCATCTTTCTGAGACTTTGATATGAAGCTTGTATGTGTCAATGTGCTATCAGCTATACATATACTATTCATATTTCTGAGCCTAAACAGACAGATCTACCATCCCCTGGAAGATGACACTTGGAAGTAGAATCCTTTACGTACCGTATTTATGGTTGTTGTTGTGGGCTGGAGTCAAACTTTACTGCTAAAGCCATTAAGGTTTGGATAAAGCAGTAAGTCTGGTATGTGGTTAAAGAAACACATTCAAAAGGGACAAGCTGTACTGCGTCTGTTTGCTTAACCCTATGTGGTAAAATTTGTGGGTGGCTTTACTATCTCCCATACATGAAGAATAAAACATAACACCTTGAAATATAAAATATGATTCTGCTGATACTATCGGGAAAGTAGATTTCAAATACAGAGTAAATAAGAATAGATACTCTAGGAATACTAGAAATAGAAGTGGATAATGTGAGTGAATAACTTGGTCATTAAATGTTAGATGCTAAGGATCAAATTGCACTGTTTGTCTAAATGTGCTTTTAATAGTCTTCCACTGTTTGTGCATTTGTAAAGGGGAATGTTTATTTATTTGAGTAAATTATGCTTGTAAATGCTTTAGATCAAATTTCAGTTAGAAATAGAACCATAAACTTCCTGGCTTCAGTAAAAGCAGAACATGCGATAAGATGGACTAATGTGAGACAAGTACATGTCTCCTACTGCAACCTTTACTTTGATTAAGCATGTTTTTCTTCAAACTATAGGACATAAGTTCTGAAGTCTCTGCAACAAAAATTCTTAAAGAGGCCACTTTACCCTGAATATCAAACTTCACCCAATAGACTTTATCATAATTTTTTCCACCACAGTTTTTCAAATCAATATCAGCAATTTTCAGACAGCTTATTTTGTTAATTAAACTTTTCAGGAACGTAATTACTATGTTCAAGTCATCAAGAATAGGTTGCTGGTGGTGAATGTCTAAATTAGTCTGAATTTATAAATGCATGAGACAGCACGAAGAAAATACTCCTGCACAGATGTTTATTCTCTTAGAGACTTATCAAAAATAGTCAGAACAGTAATTGTGCAGCTGAGCATTGCACCTTTTATCCAAACCTGCTGTCTTATTTGCTGAATGTATTTGGTAATTTCATGAATGAAACATGAAAACAAAAGGATTACTTTTATGAATAACAATACAAATTAAAGAAAAGAAATGCCACACCTTAAACATTCACTGTTTGTAAACTGCAGTGCATATTGTTCCCTCTAGTTTAGCCCCAAACCTATGAACTCACATAATATCCAGACTTTGACCATGAAAAAAAAACTTCATAAGAATAAATGATCCTTTAGGAAGTATTTAACTTAAACTTTGAACCAGCCTTAATACCCTCCACCCCCACCATGCTTCACCGCCCACTTGACTTCTAAGGCCTTTGGAGTCATCACTAACATGGAAAAAGCCTAAAAGGCTTCTGGCAGTCACTGGGTCTGAGCAGAAGTGAAGCATTAAGCACTGGCTAGCACGTTGCAAGAAGGATCTATTACGGTTAAAAAAAATAGGGGAAGGCACAGTGTGACCAGAGTGCTGTTTGAAAGAGAAGAGAGCAGGTAGGTGGTCCACCAAATGAAGGATTGATCAGAAATTTTACTGAATGGGGGAGAAAAGAAAGATGGTGTATACTATTTTTGTATGTTTAAACATGTTAACAGCCAGATAAATGCTACATGTTAAATCATGGTAGGATAAAACAGATAAGTGCATTATTCTAAGCACTTGCAATGAAACTGTAGAAAAACCACGTCTGTTAACCTTGTCAAAGAACAGAGCTAGCTATTTTAAACTCAATACATTGCACACTTGGAAAATAACACTTTTTATTTTACATCACACTGCAGAGTATTTTAAAACATGAATCATTAAGTTACAGATTAAATGTTGCATATTTGGTTCTGATGCATGAAATCATTTTAGCAAGACCTGCTGGCTGCTCAGTTTAAATTTCAAATTTTTAAATCCGGGAGGTTGGATCAGAGCAGTTTGTTCAGAGATGTGAAGCTGTTGGGTGATAACTAACTTTAGATGGAGGTATCAAATCAATATGTAACCTGAGATTTAGGGACCTGCAAGGAAGGAGTGGGCTGTAGTTTGGCAGATGATCAATTTGTTTTACATTAAAGAATCTGTAGAGCCTGTGGTTCATGTTGTTTTCTCCATACATCTTTAGGTTGTACACCCTAAAATTTGTCCCATGCCAATATTGTTGTCTGCTATGCGATTAAATAACAGAAAGAAAAAAAATCTAAAGAGAGAAAAACAAAAACAAATTTTGTTGTACTTTTCTTTTGAATGAAAAACAATAGATTTGATAACATGCTTTACACGAAGAGATGAGCAAATCCACAGGGAGGTTCATGTAGCACCATTAGTGCTCATTTGTCACCAAAGGTCTTGCTATTGAGCCAAGTTTTGTGTGAGTTACATTGCTGAAGCTGCTGTCTGTCTTGTTCACTCTGCTGCGATCACTGACATGTTGGGATAAAAAGCAGGGAGCGACATTTGAGAAGCTACTAGATGCCATTTCCAGAGTATGTGGTCAGTGGTGCAGTCAGCTGAAGTGGGTGGAAGCTGGATGTCACGTACTGCTATTATATTAAGCTTGTTCTGACTTTGTGTTTTGCAATGACTTTAAAGACTTTTCCGCCAACCTTTTAGTTAAAGATGTTTTCCTTGTTATAGGAAGTGGTAAAGCATTGCCAAAAGCAAGTTATATAGAAAATAAAGGATTTTAAGAATATCAACCAATTATATTTGTGTCAATGATAGTGTTTTTATATTTGTGTTTCCTTTACAATAATTTGATATCAAAGTGCACACAAAGTTATAAAGTGTTGAATATGTCCACAGTAGATCAAATATAAGTCCAACATTGAGGGTCATTGTTTGGTGTAGGATTTCAGCCATTGCAGTCAAAGCTGATTCAACTATGAATGCACATACAAGTTCGCAAAAAATACTTGATTAAATTCTAATGTAACATGCAACACTACATTAAGTCATTCAGCGATTCACGCATTTACCATAGGATAAGCGGACTGGACATCTGACTGTAATAATATGTGTTAAAAGTGCTTCTTTCAGGAATTAGTGAGCTTGCATTGTTTTGCAACAGCAGCTGGAAGCTGAACAGAGTGAGCACAACAGTCTACCAAATAAATAGTAAAATAAAGTTATTTATCTACTATCATCTTTTGTTTTCAGTTAACACGCATACAAAAGGGTATATAAATATATACAAATATATAAAACTAGAACACATGAAACCAAGATAAACTCTGGGGTTGGAAACGGCAGCTCTTCAGGAAAAAGGAACCAAGCAGCGGTGATTAAATCATTAGACTAGAGGTGTGCTGTAATGCTGTATAGCTCATGCAGCATCATGTCAGCTGGTACAGGTAACAGTTTAACACCCAATTAACTTGTTACCACAGTTAACACAGACAGTAGGACAGTCTAAAATATTCATTTCATATCCCAGATTGTTGTGACTTTGGCATAAAGCCAAAGTATTGATATTGCAGTTTCCTAAAAAGAAAACCATGATTTTTGGCGACCGTTACGCCTCTAATATAATCAAACACTATATTTCCCTTAATAATAAAATAAATTAATAAATTATCATACCTAAAGTATTTCCTATTTGAACAAGCATAACAAAGGCATGAGTCTGTCTATGTAATATCCCGTACTTAGATCTTCAGCAGTGAATTTAAACTGCAGCAGAAACTGGGTAAAAACGTATATAGTTGTTTTTTTTCTCTCTGCAGGGGTTTAACATCTCAGAAAGAAATTCTTATTTTAATCCAAACAACTTTTCAGGTTACCATCAGTGACAACTTGCGTCTGTGTATTCTAACCATATGTAATGATGTTATAAGGCATGCATTTTTTTCTCTCTCTCAAAGCCAGAGAAGTGTCTGCTGAAATGTAGCCTACAGCACAAGTCACAGAGAGTGTTGTTCAGGGTGGATATAAACTATTTTGTCTCCAATACCCCTTCTCCAGAAGTAAGAATTCATTAAACCAGAGAGCAAAAGCCAAGCATTCCACTTTACATGTAATGTGCTAAAATAGCAAAACTGGAAGAAAATGAGGAGTGGATTTCTTTCTAAACACATAACCTCATGTCAGGAAGTCTTCACCAATATACTGCTTTGGTAGTTTACAGTACACTTCAAAAAGCCAGAAGCTCATCACTTTTAGTAAAATGGTAAATGGCTTGTACTTGTATAGTGCTTTGACTAGTCCTGAGGACCCTAAAGCGCTTCACACTACATTCAGTCATTCACCCATTCACGCACACATTCACACACTGTACCTGTTAGAACCTCGGCACTCAGTCCTTTCACTGCCTCTTCTAATCATTGTCTGCACCTGTCTCTAATCTGTCACACCTGATCCTCCTTCCGTCATGTCTATTTAAACCCTTCACTTCCTCTCACTCCCTGTCGGATCATTAATGTCATGTTGACGTCTCTCTGTGGTGTATCTATCCTGCCGTTCTCCCTCCTGCTCGTCCATGTCATTCAGTGTTCTGCCTTCACCATCATCACCACCTAAATAAACATCCTAACACATTTCCTCGCTTGCTTTTGATTTACCCTTCCTCAGTCTGCGCTCCGACTCCTCCCCCTCACCCCAGCTCGCCTCTCTTCAGTCTCCGCCCCACAGTCCGCTCGAGTGGGTTCTGCTCCACAGTTTTGTCCTTCAGCCACAGCTCCACGGGTGAGTCCAGTGCCCGCTCCATGGGTCAGTCCAGTGCTCGCACCTTCCCGCCTTCCTAAGCCCACTTCTCGACTGAGCATTCAGGCCCTGACGTCACCTTGTTGCCTCTGTGCCCCCATGCCCGCACCTCATCTGAACCTCCTGGTTCCGACACCTGCACCCCGCCTGAGCCTTCAGGTCCCAATGCCATTGCGTCGCCCTCGTGCCCCTGTGCCCACACCTCATCTGAGCCTCCTAGTTCTGACGCCTGCACCTCGTCTGAACCTCCCGGCCCCGGAACCAGAGCTCCCGGATGGGGTCGATGATGACCCACCCCTGTCTCCAGAGCTCAAGGCAAAGCTCCTCCTTCATCACCGGTCTTGGCCAATCAACCTCCTCCTTCAACTCCAGGTCCTCAGGGGTCGTCCTGTCGGCCGTCCACCTGACCTCCAGGGGCATACCTACCGCGACTCGGGCCCTCCTTTCGTAGGACCCCTCCACCCACCCTTGGAAGGGTGCCCTCTTTTTTTTCTTTTATGTCGTCTGGAATCCGACTTTAGCCCCCTCTAAAGTCCTGTCAGAATCTCACCACTCAGTCCTTTCACTCCCTCTTCTAATCATTGTCTGCACCTGTCTCTAATCTGTCTCACCTGATCCTCCTTCCTTTATGTCTATTTAAACCCTTCACTTCTTCTGTCTCCCTGTCGTATCATTAATGTCATTTTGACGTCTCTCTGTGGTGTATCCATCCTGCTGTTCTCCCTCCTGCTCCTCTGTGTCATCCTGTGCTCTGCCTTCATCATCATCACCATAATAAACATCGTAAACATTATCAAATGCCAGAAGAAACATGCAAAAAGCTTGTCAGTTATATAAGATTTGACTGCTTAAATGTTTTCAAATATCTTTAAAAAAATCTAATTTCTTGGTAATTTAAATCTCAGTTCTTGGTAATATAATGGTAAATTTCGATCAAAATCTCCCAGGGGTAGGGACGTCGCGTGGCGCATTGGTTAGAGTGGGTGCCCCATGTGCAGAGGCCTCAGTCCTCAACGTGGCCATCCCCAGTTCGAGTCCCATCCCAGGCGACCTTTGCCGCATGTCTTCTCCCACTTCTCTCCCCCTTCAAAACCCTGTCCACTGTCAATAAAGGCCACTCTGGCCCAAAAAACCTTTAAAAAAAACAATCTCCCAGGGGTATAAATTATTTTAGGCTTAACAGTACATCATGTAAAGACTAGTTTCAAAATTTAGCACCACTTCTGCACCACCACTCTATCATTTGTTCATCTAGCCGTCAAAGGGGCTGTCACAGAGAGAGGCAGGGCACAGCATATGCAGTTTGTTAGGAGATTGTACGGCAACAGGAAGAAAAAACAAAAACATACCATGACCTTGGATTTCTTTTGTTTAATAACATTTCAAATAAACACCTAAAAAACATAAAAAGATGAAAAAATATATTTACTATATTTAAAAAATATTTTAAAAGTGATAAAAAGTGTAAATTCCAAGCCAGTAAATACTAGATGTAGTTTCAATTGTATAGGGCATAGAGGTTTAATTTTTATGTAGGTTTAAGAAAGGCATTTTCACTGTAAAACCTACTCTGACCACACAGCTATTCGTCAATGTTTAAAAAAAATTACAAATCAACACTCATACATCACACAAAGCTAATCCAAATCTTGATTACTAGCATGAAAAGAACCATACCACTAGCTTGTGTCAAAGATTAATGTGACAGGAAATATTACCTTTTCAGTCAGTTTGGGATAGCAGGAAGATACAGAAGACATTGTCGATTCAGTTCACAGACCTTTAGCAACTACCCAGGGCATTATACATTAAAGTAGCTTCTGTTGTGCATCTTTCATACTTAGCTTTAAAAACTGGTAAAACTGTTTAGGAATGCCCAGACAGTGCCACTTTGTGCTGTTTTTAAACACTTAATTCTTCTTGCTATCGGCATTACTAAGATCTGCGTTTAAGACAGGAATTTAGATGACGTTATGACCAAAAGTTACTGTAAATAACAGATTTAGGTGACTGCAATCAGGGGTCAGGAGTGGTGTGACTTAAAATCCGTCTGAACATCAAATAAAGACCTTATAAAAAATGGCAGATATTTCTGTAGGAATCTTTGAGCAGGCTGTGCTCATATTTTCTAAGAGAATTTGTGAATAATAGCCTATAACATAAGCCATCAGAGGAGGTGAAAAACCTGGTGCAGTGGTGGAGAGAAAACAACCTCTGCATCAATGTGAAGAAGACCAAGGAGATGGTGGTGGATTTCAGAAGGGACAAGCGTCCTCTCCTTCCCCTGTAAATCGGAGGAGCAGCTGTGGAAGTGGTCTCCAGCTTCAGGAACCTGGGTGTGCACATATCTAAACAACCTCACCTGGAATGCCAACACTTCACGTCTGGTCAAGAAGGCCCACCAGCGTCTCTACTTCCTGAGGAAGCTGCGGAGAGCTGGACTTGGAAGCTCAGTCCTGAGGAGTTTCTATCACTGTGCAGTGGAGAGCGTCATCTCCACCTGCATCACCGTGTGGCACGGCAGCTGCACTGCTGCTGAGAGGAAGGCTCTACAGCAGGTGGTGAAAGCTGTACAAAGGACTGTAGGGAGCATGCTTCCCACCACCTCGGATCTCTACACGTCCCGATGCAAGGGACGGGCCCTCCGCATCCTGAAGGACTCCACCCATCCCGCTCATAGCCTGTTTCAGCCCCTGCCCTCAGGCAGGCGGCTGAGGAGCATACAGAGCAAGACCACCAGGCTCAATAACAGCTTCTTCCCTGCAGCTGTTAGACTGCTGAACTCCAGCTGTGTCCTGTAGTGCACATTTATTTTTTTTATTACATTTATTTAAATAATTTCTTTCACTAATTTAATTTAAATGGCTTATAATTCCGGACCTGAGTCCTGATTTCATACCATCACATGTAACGTAAGATGGTATGACAATAAAAGTTTCTTGAATCCTTGAATCCCTAAGTTAAGTCTTTCTTCTCAATGTCTGGAGAAAATATGAGCTACGCATGAGGTGCTAAGGGTTTTTGTGTTTTATCTCTCTGTCTTTTGTTCAGAGTCCTCTGAATCTGCTGATCTACAAAGGAAATAAAGATGTGGAAGAAGACGAAGGTGGCCGATGAAACTGCCACTGGGCAGGCAGGTAAGTGCAGATGTCAATCAAAGGTTGGTGTTCCACCTGGCTCTCCCTGTATTTTCTTTTATCCCAGAGATGGTGATCAACAGAATTCAACTAACTGTATAAGTAAACTTTACAGTCATTTAAATTAAAAAAAAAAGTACAAGACATGGAAACCAAAGAAAACAGCCACAACAAAAAGACAGTGTCAGTGCTGTGTAATCTTGGAAGATCATTGAAGATGTGGAACCAAACATACTTTGTTAATGCTGTGAAGAGCTGATAATTGCTGATGAAATAAAACCAAGAACATCACAAAGCAGCAAGTGGAGGTACCCCAAGTATCAGTGATGACTTATTTGCTCTTTAATCTTTAATGCTAAGGTATTTCAACAGAAAAGACCTTTGTCACGTGGACAGAAACGTTGATGAGATTATCTAATGCATATCTCACAAAGACAACAAACAACTATCAATTTACAGTGATTAGAGCTTTACTCTACTTAGGATGCTTCTCTCTTCCCAAAGAACAGAAACATTAAAAGGAGCATCAGAAAAGATTGATTTGAAGCAAGCTGTAATCAACAAAGAAAAACATCACAGGAAACCTCTTTGTTCGTGATGAAATGTCAAAACAAAGAATGATTACTGAAGGTCCAACACATGACCTGATGGCAACAAGGGAGTCATCATACCACACCAGTGATGCTTTCAAATATGCACAGAATTTGAACCATATCTTTCTGAAATGTATAATCTGACAACCTGCTTTTCTCCAAGTATTACCTGAATTTATCTCAAGCACCACGCAGGAATCATCCTGAGAAGTCTGCAATGTGAAAATATGTAAGCAAGCTTTGTGTTTACTCTTATCGACTATTGCACAGAAGAACTGTTTGTTTCCATGCTGCTGAAACACAACATGCTAACATGTTGCCAACATGTTTTGTCTATGACTAAAAGTTTTTGTTGTGTTGTCAGTCTCTGCATATTTTGGTCTGCAGAAATTCTGTGTTGTTTGTCTACCCAATCTTGAGTTATAGATTGTATATCGTGTGGTCCTTTGTGTTTCTTATGTGTTCACAATCCTGTCAAAGTTCCAAACTGCCATGGTGCTTCTGTCAGGATTTATATTTACCTGTCCTGTGCCCTCTCCTTCTGTCATGTTGCGTGTTAAATCGACGGTTCTGAGGGAGTACACCAGGATGACAAAGGTATGGAAGAAAAAAGACAAATCAAAATACAAATGATTCATTTTCTGCATGCATGCTGCCATGCTGGATTTAGCTGCATGAACAATGACATCTTCATCATCCTCATTATCACTGTCATCATCCTTGAAAGGTGTTTTTCAGAAAATGGATTACACACCTTTCTGTGTCACAATGATTATATTTCATTGTGACTTTTTCATCAAACTCCATAGTGTGTGAAAACTTGTGACATGCTGTTGCAAGAGGGCGCTGTGAATGACTGTCATGTCTCTACCTTAACTTGTAAGTCAATGGGAAAATGCCACTGACAACTTTTAATCCAGATAAGTCCTGTAAAAGATGTGGCCAAAGCTTAATCTCAACACAATCTATTGTGCAGGAAACATCACACGGCAATCCCAAGAAAGCTACTGATCCAGTAATCCATTGTTATTCCTTTTAAACTAAAATTGATTAGTCTAAATTTTGGATTGTTTACCCTATTTAAATTAGATTCAAGGAAGGTTAACCATGAATGATGGCTGTTTCTCAGAGAAAATATTTAAAAAAGAGCAATCTTTAAAAAAAAGAAAATACTCCTCAAACATTTGACCTTTTCATGCTTTCTGACATGCAACTGTCACGGAGTTGCTAGGACACAAAGCAGATGTAAGAGTACCATGTAGTCATTTTTTACCTAAACATTGAGACTCTGTGATAACCAGCTAAAAGGACACACCTGACATATACAAGCTCTCAAGCCTCGTCTGCAGTGTCTTGTAAAATAATTAATTCTCCTTGAATTTTTTCACATTTTCTCATGTTCCAACCTTCAAATGTATTTTATATAGATTCATGACAGGCCAAGTAACAGCAGTGCAATATTGTGATATGGAAGGAACAGGACACATGATATTCACATTCTTTTTCCTGAAAAAATCTGGAAAGTGTGCTGTGCATTTGTTTTCAACCTCTTTTACTCTGAGACCTCTAGATAACATCCAATCCAACTAATTGCTAAGTCATTTAGTAAATAAACATACAGTTGTCTCTAATTTTACCTCATTATAAATACAGCTTTCAGTGGAGACCTCAAGGGTTTGACAGAGAACATTTGCTAACAAACAGAATCATAAAGTCCAAGGGAGACATACCATAGATCAGGGATAAGGTTGTGGAAAGGGTCAAAGTAGGGATAAGCTATAAAACAAGTTTTCAAGATTTGGATATTCCAAAGAGCAAGGCTAAATCCATTATCTTAAAATGAAAAGGTTTGCGCACCTGCAAGCTATCAAGAAAAGGTGTTTACCTTAACTAACAGGTTGGGCAAGGGGAGCATTTATCAGAGGAAAATGTTAAGATGCCCATTTTAACTCTGGAAAAGCTGCCTGAGATCAACAGCTCAGGTAGAAGAAGCTGGTGACAACTACTGCACATTGCAAATCATGCTTTTATGTAAGAGTGGTGAGAAGAAAGCTATAAAAGACCTGTTTGCAGTTTGCTGAGAGCACGGGGGACACAAATAGCATGGATAAGGGCACTGTGTTCAGACCAAAATTAAAATTGCTTGCATGAATGGAGGTGGTACAGTCATGCTGTAGGGATACTTTTCTTCAGCTCCGACAGGGATTCTGGTCAGAATTCAGGGGAAGATGGATGAAGCTAAATGCAGGACTATGCCAGAGGAAAACCTATTTGAAGTTGCAGAGAGTTAGTGCAGACTAAAATGGTTCAACATCCAACAGGAGAATTGACCTAAAACACACAGCCAGTTGGTCTATTACATCAAATTCGAAGACAATACCTTGAAGTGTTTGGTTGTATCGCTTCAAAATGTAAAAAAAAAGGTCACCAGTAATTACTTTTGCAGCAGTAAATTAAAAAGTGGGGTTTATAGAGTCTAAGAATTAGATGTTACACTGAATACATACAAAACCAATTATCAGCATAAACACTAGGCTAATTGTAGTTCTAAAGTAAATGGGTGTATTGCACATACTATTATACCTTTTCTATCAGTCTGCTAGTTGTACTGTTGGAAACTTTAACTAAGGTTAGCTTGTAAATAAGAAGGGTTATCTTCCTTGAATTGCAGCTATGTTTTTAATGACAAGACATTTTGCATAGCTTTCTACCAATGTTTATTAATCACAGTAACACTTAAAAAAACTAACTGGAGACATTCCTTTTATGGCTAAGCCATGTTTGCTATTTCTGCTATGAAAAAAACAGCTAATTTGATTTATTTAAATGGGGGAATATTAAGGTAAATTTGGTTTTGTCAATCATACACAGCTGACTGACAGCCTGTAGCAACAGATGAGAGGGGAGCACTACACGGCAAACAATAGAAAAACTGTGGCATCTGATTAAACAGAGTTTAAAAACACAAAATATGTATAACACACTTTTTAAGATAAATTCTGCTTAGTGATTTAGCACCTATTCCCCTGAAATGTCTTCTCAAGGTACTTAAAAACAAAATCCAACAAATTAGCAGAAAAATATAATCGACTCCATCCAATCATGTACACAGATTTATTGTAAATTGAAAGAGAACAGAAAGCTATCGGCAGCAATTGTTGTACTGAAAAAAATGAAAAAATAAATGGCAGTAATACCTGTTGATAATGCATAATATGAGTAGTAGAACAAAGTAGCACAGAAAAAAAAGGTAAATAAATATAAGTTTAAGGCTTGTTGTAGAAGTGGATGGGTTGTCTGCCTTTAAGGACAAAAACTGAGATATGTTTCCACAGAGGAGGAGCACGATTACTAAACTATGTGCCTTCCATTCTACTTTTTAAAACCTTAGAAATTATCATAAACTTGCAGTCTGAGAGCAAAGTGCACTTTTGGGAACATATGGAGCAATCAGATCTTAGATATGCAATGTAGCTTGATTATAAAAAGCTTTATGGGTAAGAAGGATATTTTTTTATTTTAATCTAAATTCAACTGGGATTAATAAGAACTTTTTTAGTAGTTTATAAAGTGAATATATCTTGTAAACCTGTTTTCTGTGTAACCAGATTATAAATAAACTTGGAAACATTGGTATATCTATTAAAAAATGCTCATGCCTACATTGTCTCTGGAGACAAAAAAAACAGATGTTAATATTTTCCTACCACCAAGCAAAGTTTGCATTATTAACTAAAGGCTTTTCTAAACACATCTCATTTATTAAAACACTTGATGCTCTTTAGTGACAGGATGTGTAGACATCTTACTCCTACAATCACCTGAGAGCACCCAAAAATGTCCAAACATTAGTGTTGCTCTTACACAACCAACATAAATAAGAGATATGCCTACCTTTTACAGAGTTACACACCACTTTTCATTTATTTATTTGTAAAAAATGTTTGGAATCATGTATGATTTTCGTTCCACTTCTCACATGTACACCACTTTGTATTGGTCTTTTACGTGGAATTCCAATAAAATTGATTCATGTTTGTGGCTGTAATGTGACAAAATGTGGAAAAGTTCAAGGGGGCCGAATACTTTTGCAAGCCACTGTAATAACATATGTGGGTCATATCAATCTATTCTCAGAATTAGGATTTTTTATTTTGAAAAGTTCTAAATTCTGACTGACCCTTGAAATTATTTCCAGACTAATGAAGTTGAGGAATGATCAGTATTTATATGCAAGTATGTTGGACTTTCATGATTTAGGATTTCAGGTTGATAATGTTTAGCTTTATGCTTAAAAGTTTTACTTGAAATATTTATTTTTAATTCAATAGATAAATTAATAAAAATATCAAAAGAGCATGGTGTCTAGAATTCATCATTGCTGGGGGTATACCTAGTCTTGCAAAACACTGCAATGGATAATATTTGAGTTATGTAACTCAATAATTGAGTTAGATGTGAGAAAAGCACCTCATTGTTACACTTATATAGTTATTCCCTACATTTTTTAAATTTACTACCAAAAACAAGCTGTCCTGGACAATTTCAAAAACAGATTTTGTAGCATATTAACTTGGCATGTTTCAGATCTTGTAATTCATTATACATTTTGGAGATTTGCATGAGGGTTGTTTATTTAAAAACTGCCTCTACCCAACTGTAAAAACAGATTATGTTTCTGTAAACATGAAAAAAATAACATTTTATAGTCTATCTTGCTCTTTCACAGTAAGCATTTTCCATTACCTTGACCCCTCACCAACACATGTAACAGACCAGAGTTAAAGTAAATGAAAAAAGTAGGTGGGAATGGAAATGGAACAAGCTATATATTTTATTCAGGTAAAAATAGCTTTGGGATTCCTGAAAACAATGATAGCAGGTTATAAAAATATTGGATTGGTCGAACATTGCTAAATGTCCATTCACTTCACATTTGAACTGGGCGAGAGAAAAGTATTAGTTATGTTAGTAATATGGTGTTATAATAAGTCAAAATAGGGTGAATTTTGTTTTGTGGGTTTACATAGCAATATGTTTGGGTCACAGTTTGATTTGCTATTGTGGCATTTTTCCATGAGGATCATACTCTCTCCTCAGATAAACATATGTATGATATTTAGGCCCCCTTCACACCAGGTTAAAACTGCACAATGGCATAAAAATGTGTAAGGTCTATGAAAGTTCATCTGTTGATCAACAGTGCAATGAGCTTCCCTTTATGCATTATAGCACATAAGAGTACCCTGACTGTTTGAACTATGACACAACTTCGGTAGGCAAGTTGTTGTGGTTCGGTATTGTAATGCTAGCATATTGAAGTACTTGGGAAGGCATGGGGGAGTGTAGTGGCACCAATCACAATATATTCAATTCTGTGGAGCTGACACAGCTTGTTCCTCAGAGAAGTTGAAGTTGGACTGACCTCATGCGAAGGCTGCTGTAATTCTCTTTGCAGTATGGCTGCTATGTGCACTGCTCTGGCTTTAATCAAAAGGACCAGGCAGCAATAAACAATTTATGTTTTCTATGTCAATGCTAGAACTCTGTGGTAAGGGCCCTTGAACAAATAAATGAGTAAGTGCTGGACTCACTGCTGGAGAAGAGTGCCCAGTTAGGTGGAAGATTGCACACCTTCAAATTATCCCCAGGCTCTGATGATTTTATGGGAGACTGAAGGAAGGACGGGAGTTTTTCAGGCTGCACTTTACATGTAAAATGTACCCGTCATCAAGTCAAATATAAAAACCCAGCATCATTTTATGGCTTTACAGTGTAATTTTACAATTCTTACAGTGGGACCCAAATCACAGCCTAAAGCCTAGTTTATACTTCACCGTCTGAAGAGGTGCGGAGACACGCTGCGCCATTAAATGTTGACGCAGGGGCTCTCTGTCACTTACGCAAGGACGCACAGAGTAGAGCCCAATTGTTTAACTATCTGTCAAACGCAACGGGGAGCACTCGTTTGTGATTGCTCAACCCAACATCAGCCTCAGATTATTTCACCAGAATGGCGGTCTATTGTCGATGTAATAGTCAATGCAGCTTTTGG
Organism: Valencia hispanica; assembly: GCA_963556495.2. Taxonomy (NCBI): domain Eukaryota; kingdom Metazoa; phylum Chordata; class Actinopteri; order Cyprinodontiformes; family Valenciidae; genus Valencia; species Valencia hispanica. The sequence continues at coordinate 31,330,323 of OY747708.1, forward strand.
GCACTAGATGCTTTATATTGCAAGGCCAGATGATCTAATATGGTCTTTTGGTGATTTTGAACACCAGGAGGTGTAGAGAACAACAAAACAGGCTGCTGTGTTTGTTTACATGTATTTTTATAGTATTCATTGAGCTGCACTCCTAGTAAAAAGCTTTCCAGCTCATTTAAAATTCACTCGCAGTCGGCTATTGCTCCCTAAGTGGAAATGCGTTTACAAGCTGAACTGAACAAACTGTCATCAACCAGAGACTTCACTGCAATGGTAGGCAGACCCGCCAGAAAAGGTCTGCACCCCCTGCTGTCCTGGTGGAGAATTTATTTGCAACACTGACGCCAATGGAGAAGTATAAAAGGAAAACGTATCCATCAATAAGTGTGCGTGTGGGTGTAAACTTGCTGACAGAGCTGTATAAACTAAGCATAAGGCTTTAGCGGCTTGGCCTGACTGGTTTCACTAGTATCCTAATGAAGTCTTGCAGCAGATTACAATTTGTGCTCCAGGTGGCATGCTATTTGATGCACATCAGTCTGTATCAACTACCGCATCCTCTCATGCTGTTAAGATGGTGAAAATACTAAATCTGTTTTATCCTTTACAGTAAGGTTGAAACTGGTGGTAGAGGTCAGAAACCTCCCATGTATACAGGAAAACTGGAAAGCCAAGGACAGTTATTTCTGGAGATGTTATTCTCATGGCCGTAGCATTGTGGTAGGATGACAAGGACACAAAGTAGCAGCATCGTGACTAGCTTCAAGCTAAAAAAAAAAGGTTTTCCAATTTTTGCTGTAATCCAGTGATGTTTAAACGTACATGCAGGTCTTTCAGACCGCATAGCAGTCATAGCCTGGTGTGAGTGGGCCTTACAAAGACAAGCCTATATCCTGCTGTTAGTTTTTGTTGGTTTTCATTGTGAAGTAATTTTGGAAGTAGTTAAATTTTTTTTCAAGGTATGTACTTAAATGGTGCAAAAAATATATTCAATCCATAAATGTTGCCATGATTAAAGTAATCATATTTAAATTAATTTCTGCCTATTTTTAACTGTGCACTCACACATTGTTTTGCTACATTCTGTTTGTAAGCTATAATTGGTGTCCTAGAAATAGTGAGATTATCAAATGCTAATTCTTTTTGATTCATTTAGGCATCAAGAAGAAATCAAAAGTGCCTGGTGTCATGATTACGCAGTTTGTGGAGGAACTTCCAGAAGGAAAAACAACTCCAGATTTCACCCGAAAACCAATAGCCCTTACTATCCAAGAGGGTAAGATTTTTCTGTCATCTGCATTTTATTTTGATGATTACCTGGAAAGGTCCAGAATGGTTGGAGAGAGATAATATGAGCTCCAAAGAGTAAATCAGGTAATTTCAGTTTTAAGAACCAATTTCCCCATTTCATAAAACTCGGAACACTTCCACCTTCTCTGAAGAATTTTTTGGGGTAGTTGTCTAACGAACTGCAATCCAAGAGAACAGCTAAAAAATAAACGCACAGAGCAGATAAAAACCCTAAAACACCACAATGTAATGTATTGCAAATATTTTTTCCCACTCCTGAGACGGATAATGATTATTAAGCTGAGAAAGGCTACATATAGAGTTAAAAAAGAATGGTAATGACAAGGGATAAAGAAGAGTGTGAATAGAATGTGGATTTATAAAGTCTAATCATATGTTTGCAATACTTAATAAGTCTACCACTGTATATTTTTCATAAACCAGCTAAATAATCCAGATTTGTGAATTCCTAGTGTTCTTATTCTACTGTTTTCTTTCAGTTTTTCAGTCTTCTTCAGTCTTTTTCAGTGTTCATTGTAGCTGGTAAAATTTTTGACAACACCAGAATAAATGATTTACTTTTTATTTATTTAATAATTTCTACTGCAATAAAATGAAGCGGAATAAGACAAAGTAAACTGCGATTTTCAAATAAATTCCTTGTACTATATAACAATAAAAAATAGATTAAAACTACAAAAGTTTAGTAAAACCGAATGGGAGGATTTCACCTTCCTGAGAAGTACGATGTGATTCTTTCTAAAGTAGTTTGATTCCCATGGCTCAAACTGGCTGTTTAGGCAGAATTGCAGTGCTAAGAATAATAGATTAACAATTTGCTTTATCTTCCCAGATTTTTTCTCTCTTCATTATCTCAAAAAAAGTGCGAAAGGGCTAAAAGCATCTGATTCTATTAGTTTAAATAGAATATTTTTGACTACAACACAAAATCTCATTATTTTAACTTTAGCCATTTTATTACATCACGGAAATTTAAAGATCAGTTTTCTTTGAAACATCCCTCACTTTAGTTTCTTAGAGCGCTTCTAAATCACCAGGGGTCTCATTTATAAAGGTTGCTTCCACACAAAACGGGGTCTGAATATTACTTAAGTCACTTTCTATGCAAAATTTGTGATTTATAGAATGAAACATGACAAAAAAATGTGTGTGACTTTAAGCACACTAAAAGACTTGGTTACACACATTTTGGACACGGGGAAACTGGGAGCGAAGAGAAGGCAACATTTTTAATTTAAGCCACATTTTCAGACTTGTAGACCCTCGCGCACACACCAACACATATAACTAACATTCAGACCCCACCCATGTCTCTGAACTGAGAATAGATATGAGAATGTGAATGAAAATATGTTGCATTTAAGAATTATATTACTGCATGTTCATTTGTATGTCTTCAGATGATATAGCAATTGAAGTTATTAGGGCATTATTTGTGATAAGGTGTGTAGCAATAGGTGTGATTACTAAGTAGAAATATAAATACTGCACTGACACTCCTACATAATGCTTCACGATGGATGCGCTGGCACTCCTTGAAGATCACATCACTGGCAGCATCTGGATGGGGGGAGGTTTTAGACACAAAGATTTCCTGGCCCATGATGATGACTGGCTGATCAGCCAATGTACTGGTAGATTCCCTAAAGGAGTCCTATGAGATTTAACATGTTGAACTGGGCCCAGTGTTTTACCTGGAATCATGCATCCGCGCAGCTGCGGACCACTCTTAGGTTTCCACATCTGTGGTAGACACATGCAACTTCTTCCCCAAAATAAATGTAACAATAGCTTTTTTATTTGACCATTTATGACTCAAACATCTGATGAGCATACTGACACCTTTTCAGCTCACAGTGGGTGCACCTATAACCCTGTATCCAATTTTTTTTTTTCTGTCGGGTCGGATTTTCCCGCGCTGTCTGTGGATGTGACGTCAAGCGCGTTCATGTTAAATGTTTCAGATCACTCTGCCACCCCCGCTAGTCAGCACTCGCAAGCACTTCAATGGATTGTGCAAATACACAGAAGAGACCAAGGACAACTCTGACACCAATAGTAACTCCACATAAGACTAAAAGAGTTAAACCCCTGACAAGTGCCCGAAAAAGATCAAAGATTGAGAGAGACCGGCGTACGTAAGAGCAGTTCCTTTTTTTGGCCACAGGTGCCAGTCACGAGTTTAAATTTCAGAAAATTGGATATAGCCACTTTTAAGTAAACTTTTTTTTGCTGACCCCAGGGTCCTAAACATCACAGGTAGCAGTCCTATTAAACAAGAACTGTCATGTTTTGTAGTTTAAACTGGACCCAAAAGCAGCAGAGTAGAAAACAAAAAGGATTTAATGAAAAACCACACGGAACTTACAGAAACTCGGGAGGGTACAGGCAGCAACAGGGAAACACAGGAACCAGACAGGCAACAAGGAAGGCAGGAATCAGGCGGGGAAGAAAGACGGACGAACCAGCGAGTTGTGACTGAAAGAGGGCCATATTTATACTGAGGGAGGAGAGTGAAGAGTGAAGCAGAGAAGGAGCAGGACCAATTAAGGGAAGCGGTTGCAGCTGAGGGGGAGTGAGCAGGTGGAAGTGATTAGCTGGGACAGGAGGTGAAATGGCTGGGAGACAGAAAACTGGGAAACTAGAAGGATCTTAAGAAACTAAGACAAGACTACGGGGAAACCAGAAAGTACAGAAATCACAAGAAATACTAAGAATAACTAAACATGAAAATAGAACTAAATAAGGAAAATCACTAACAAAAGACAAACACCCGGGGAACACAACAAGAACCTTCTAATGAAATATGATCATGTTCCAATTATATTAAAAATTTTAAACTATATCGTTAAATACACCTTTTTTGTTAAAGACCAGGATCTGGCATCTGCCAGACTAAACTAACAAACAAACTATAATGTAATTACTTTAAAATCCTAAAATGTAAAAGAATGTATATTTCAATAAAGACTTAATGTTTCTTAATGAGTGTATATATATATATATATATATATATATATATATATATATATATATATATATATATATATATATATATATATATATATATATGTACTCATTTAAATAAGAAAAGTGATGTGTCACTTTCAGTTTTTGCCCAGTTTATTTTGAAGTTAACATTTTATTTGTTTTTTTTTATTAATTTGCATGTATATCCATTATCAAAACATAGAGGGGCTAAACTTGTTTGTCGCTAATGAAGAGTTTGCTATGTTACAGGCAAATTTGCATACTTTAAGGCCATTGTAGTAGGCGATCCAACTCCTACTGTAACATGGAGCAGAGCAAAAGGAGAAATAATTTTTCACCCTGATGTGTGCCTGAAAAAATATGATGCGGCATCAAATGAACATACCCTCGAGGTAAGTTATAAAAAAGCATAAAATATAACACACAGTCATCTGCAATAAATATAAAACTTTAATAGGCAGCAATGAAATATTGCCAATATAACTTTAATAAAATGAAGTGGTGTTTCCTCTATTTACCTTTCTGTTAGTTCCCAAAGGTAGCTCCAGAGGATGCTGACACCTACAAGTGTTATGCAGCCAATGAATATGGGAGAGCAGTTTGCACTGTTGTCCTGAATGTAATTGAGGGTATGATTGACTAATTACTCTATAAAAGTACAGTTTTATAATTCTACTAGAGGTATATTTACATAATGCTGACAAAAATTTAAAGATTTGCATGACTTTGTTCACCCTACTTTGTTCACAGTGGGATTTTCTAAGACAAAGGAATTTCAAAAGATACAAGGAGAAGGTAAAGTTATAAAGAAATAAATAAACTTTAATAATCTAAAATCATATTTGCCCTTTAATTTGCTCCTGTTAGTTTGCCGACATGGATATAAAGCACATTTCATACTTTTGACACCCTTTATTAAGATGTGTAAGAAGCCTTAGAATAAAATATTTTATTGCAGTGGCATATTCCCACATAACATTCTTTCAAAAATACACCATTTGATTTCAGTCATTTTATTCAGTTGGGAAAAAATCCCACATTTAATGATAATTTACAGGTAATTGAATCACTCAGTAACTTATAAACCACTCAATCAAGGCCACAATGTGACTGAAACATTTAGTACTTTTTAATTAGCATTCCATGACTCTGTGCTTTCCTTAGGTATATCTAAATATAATTCTTGGCAAACAGTTGCATTTTAACAGGGAAAAGACAGGAAAACATGCCACTTTTGCAGTAAATGTGTATTGAATCTGGAAATGATGACAGGAAAATAGCTGTTTACATCAACTGTATTTACATTCAGAGCAATAATTGAAATGCTTAACTTGACCTGTGACTATATTCAGCAACTGTTCAATGTTTTATCTAATTTCTTCTAAGATGCAACAGAGTTAAGAAAAAAACTTAAAACACGGTAAGTAAAACTTTTTATTCTGTATGGGAGCCTTTTCTAGAGTATCTTTTCTAGCATAGGAGTAAATCTTTTAGTCGAGCTTCACACAACAAATGTTTCACTCTGCAGCAATCCAGATGGAACACGTGAGGAAAAGACAATGAATGCAAGCGAAAAGGTCTGGGAAATCCTGCTTAGTGCAGAAAAGAAAGATTACGAAAGAATCTGTGCTGAGTATGGGATCACAGACTTCCGTGGCATGCTGAAGAAACTTACTGAAATGAAAAAAGAGAGAGAAGAGGAGATTGCACAGGTACGATGGCTGCTGATTCTTGTTCTGATTAGTTATGCTGCTCTCCAAAAGCAAAAAGCGTCCTGCATATTTTTTAATTCATTCTTTATAATTATTTAATGATTTATTTTCACCTGTTCATTTTTGCCACAGTTCATCTCACATATCAGGACACTCAAACCAATTGAGGTTAAAGACGATGACTGTGCAACAATTGAGTTGGATATGGACCTTCTAGATTCTGGCAGCAAAATATTTCTGTATAAGGTGAGGCACACAAACAAATTTCCTTCAGGATTGTTTATTTTGACATATTTTGATCAGTATTAACATGATCATATGTTTGAAAATCTCTGCAGGATGGTGTCATGATGCCATTCTCAAAAGAAGAGAGTGAAGGAATGAAACATAATTTAAAACAAGTTGGCAAAAAATACGTGTTCACAATTAAAAACCTAAGTAAAGAAGATGCTGGGCTCTACTCGGTGGATGTTGAGGGAGTCAATGTATTTTCCACAGATTTTAAAGGTATGAACTGATTAGGATTAGAGTTAATTGAAATAATTGTGTTTAAGCATTTCACACTTCACAACATAGTTCAAACTTTAGCATTCATGTTATTCATGTGGAAGAACCACAGTGCTGGTTCTGTTGGACCTCAGTGCAGCATTTGACACTGTTGATCATGATATTTTATTGGAACGACTGGAGAGCTGGGTCGGGCTCTCTGGTACAGTACTTGGCTGGTTCGAGTCTTACCTAAAGAACAGGGACTTCTATGTTTCAATAGGAAACTTTTCATCAGAACAAACAGAAATCACATGTGAGGTGCCCCAGGGCTCCATCCTGGGGCCCCTCTTATTTAATATTTACATGCTCCCACTAGGCAAGATTGTAGCAACCAATAACATTAGCTACCATAACTACGCGGATGACACTCAGCTCTACATTACAATGTCACCAGGTGACTCTGAACCCATTCAAACCCTAAATCAATGCATTGACCAAATAAATGGATGGATGTGCCATAACTTTCCCCAGCTGAATAGAGACAAAACTGAAGTGATTATTTTTGGACCTAAGGAGGAACAATCAAGAGTCAGCACACAGCTTCAATTAATACAGCTAGAAATTACTGATCAGGCTCGGAACCTAGGTGTAGTAATGGACTCAGACCTGAACCTCCAGGGTCACATAAAGGCAATAACAAGGTCAGCCTTCTATCACCTGAAGAACATCTCTAGGATTAAAGGACTGATTTTGCAACACGACCTAGAAAAACTCATCCATGCGTTTATCTTTAGTCGGATTGATTACTGCAACAGCATCTTCACAGGTCTGCCTAAAAAGTCAATCAGACAGCTGCAACTGATCCAGAAAGCTGCCGCTCGCGTCCTCACTAGAACCAGGAGAGTAGAGCACATTACCCCAGTTCTAAAGTCCTTACACTGGCTCCCTGTAACTCAGAGAATAGACATAAAAAAACTCCTACTAGTTTATAAATCATTACATGGCTTAGCACCAAAATATGTTGAAGACCTGATGTCACGGTACCAACCACCAGGACCACTCAGGTCCTCCAACTCTAGCCTACTAAACATCCCTAGACTCAGAACTAAACATGGAGAAGCAGCTTTCAGTTTCAGACTTCTTGACGAGTGTAGAGCTGTTGAAACTCTGAACTGCTTTAAATCGAGACTAAAAACCCATCTGTTTAGAATTGCCTTCGAGTAAATGCTTGATGTCATATGTGTGAAATGTGTTCATGCTCTCTTGCTTTTTTTGATCTTTCTCTTGCTTTATTGTGTATCATGTGTAATGAGTGTTTCTTTTATGTGTTTTAAAAAAAATCACCAAATCATGTAAAGCACTTTGAATTACCCTGCTGTTGAAAGTGTGCTATACAAATAAAATTGCCTTGCCATAACCCTATGGCAAAGAAAAAAAATTTTCCACTTTATTTTCAGGCACTTGTGAATATGGTAATTGTTCTCAACAAATGTCATCTAAATTCACTTTACAAAAATCCCAGATACAATATTTAATATTTTTTAGTTATTAAAACAATCCAATTACATAGACAGATTCAAAATCAAATAAATACATTCAAATTAAATCCTGGCCATAAAACAATGCAGTCAAGTTCAGTTTATTAAATCAATTGGTAAAATGTTTGATACTTAAGGAACCCTGGACGGCTATATTGAGTCATAGCATTTGCAGCAACCCCTCCTTCTGTATAAGCATTTGATGACAGTGATCTTTTGATTGAATACTGAGCATACATGTTTGCTGTTTAACAAGTACAGTTTAGACACACAAAAACACAGAAGAACTGGTCCAAGAGTACTTGCTCTTTCAAAGAAAAAGTAAAAAGAGTTAGTGGGATTTGTTAGTGACTTCATATAGGAGAGAAAACACTGCTAAACAGATAAGCTCCAATAAGTTATATAATTAAATAGGCATTTAAATGTATAGACTTAATGAAAGGCATTTGTTTTTTTGTGTTTCTCTCTTTAAACTCTACAGTGCCAGAAGTTGACTTTGCTGTCAAAATTCAAGAGGTCAAAGCAGAAGAACGAGAGGATGCTCTCTTTCAATGTGTACTCACTGGACCAATGAGTGAGATCAAGTGGTATGGCAAAAGTGCTTTGCTGACAAATGATGAGAAGCATGAGATAATTGTATCTGAAGATAAACTCATCCACAAGTTGATTGTGCGGGACTGCCTGCCTCTGGATGGTGGTATCTATGCTGCTGTGGCAGGAATCAAGTCTTGCAATGCATGGCTTGTGGTTGAAGGTGAGGAAACCTTTATAGCCAACTTTCCATGTTTAAAATAAGCTTCCAACAGCCTGAAGATACTTCAAATATGAAAACAGCATAATTACAACTTCTGTTGTTTTTTTATGTCGATGTTTTTTTTACAGTGGAGAAAGATCCGGCCAAGAAGGCCAAAAAGGCAGCACGCAAAACCACCCTTGCTGGAGCTGGCAATGATGAAGAACTGATAAGAATAGCAAAGGAACAGCAAGAAAGATATCAGAAAGAATTAGAAGAAAAAGCAGAACTTGCCAAAAAAGCTCAAGCAGAGAAGGAAGTGGCAGATGCAGCTGCCCGAGCAGAGCAAAAGGCAGCAGCTGAGGCCAAATCTGCAGCAAAGGCAGCAGCCAAAGATGCTTCAAAGGCAAAGAGAGCAGCAACTGGCAAAGATGGAGCTATTAGGAAAACTAAAAAGAAAGTAGCTGGTGCTGGGGCAGGATCTGCCACAGATGGGGCTAGTGGAACTACAGGTGGGGCAGCAGGTGTTGGTGCAGGTGGAGCTGCTATTGCTGGTGCTGCAGGCGGAGCAGCCGCTGCTGGTGCTACAGGTGGAGCAACAGGAGGGCCTGCTGCTGGTATTGCAGAGGGATCAGCTGCTGGTTCTCTAGATGGTGGAGCTGGTGGAGCCACTCCTGGTGCTGTAAGTGGTGGTGGTGCTGGTGGAGGTGCTGCTGGTTTCACAGGTGGAGCTGCTGCTGGTGCTGTAGGTGGCACTGCAGGTGTTGCACGGAGTGCAGAGGGAGATGGTAGTGGGGGTGCAGCTGGAGTAGGAGGAACCACTGCTGGTGGTGGATATTTAGAAGAATATTCTGAGGGAGAATCTGATGAGGATTCATTTGAGGATTCAGATGAGGACATTGAGGGAGAAGGAAATGGAGGAGAAGGAAGGGAAGGAGCAAAGGGAGGAGAAAGACTGAAGGGGGACATGGGAGGTGAAGAAGAAGAAGGAAGAGAGGAAGGAGAAGGAGGAGAAAAAGGAGGAAAACGGAGGAAACGAGTAAGAACTGACCCATTGGTTCCTGATACAGTTACTGGTAAGAAATTAAACCAAAGTGAAGGTTTTCATATTCACCCCCATCAAACTTGGTTTTCCTTTAGATTTATTGTGACCCAACACAGAATGTATTTATGCAATTTTTTAAAAAGGCTAATTATTTTTCATTTTTTTACTATAGTTTTCCAACAACTTTTTTTATAATTTAAAATCACTGAATTCATGTCAGTCTATAATCTACACCTTAAACAGAAAACTATATATTTACAACAATTTAAAAAGTTTGGCATTGAAAACTCTGTTGGTATTTTTTGTGTTGACTTACCCCCAATTTACACAGGATTCGTCTGTGGGGTGCTACAGCTGCGGCGCAGTCTCCGCAGCAAATAGAAACCATGCGCTGGTGCGTTTCAGTCGCTTCCTGGATGTGTTTTGCCGCACTGCTCCGCTAAAGATAGGATTGAGTTCCATTTTTGACATAACATCCAAGTTCCACAATTAAAATGAGGCTAAACAGGACAGCACCCGAGGTATCAGTGTAAAGCATCTAGTAAATTTCAAAATACAATAAAACACACGTGAAGATTTGCGATAGCTTAACTAAGTAAACATTACTTAATTACTGGTTGCCAAAGGGTTCGTTTGCTCCCTGCATCTTTTAAGGAAATCATCGGTGTGTTTTTCAGAATAAAAAATGAGGCTTTTATCCTGGCAGTGGAGAATTATATCTGACACCACACATCCTTTTTACACAGGTCTGTGCATACAGAACTGTGCATCTGTGCATACATGCATGGAGCTGCGACACTGTATTTTTTGAACACCTTGCAATAAAGAGACAGCCTACGAATGTCAGCACAAGGCTTGAATGATGCCCTGAAGGTGTTTGCAGTGGACTGTGAGTTTTTATCAAACTTTGTAACATCCCCCTCTACAAACAATGCTGCAACATCCACTAGGGATGGGCATAATTAATCGACAATCGATTAATTGATCATTAAGAATTTCATCTATGACATTTTTTTTACCGATCAATTAACGCATGCTCTGTTGCATAGTGTGAGTTTTGAAGGAATGCAATTAATTTTGCTATGTGGCAGTAATTAAACACTTAACCACATGAGGGCGATAACTGAAAATGAAACCCACAGGCCGACTCAGTTTCTTCTCTCAACAAAAATCAGTAGACTGATGCCAAAGTTGTGTATAAGTTACGGTTTCTTTTTTTGTCTTTTTTACTCTGTTAATGAGCCTAATTCATTGTTAGGTACGCTGATCTCTCTCATCCTCTTTCTCGACTCTTTTTGCCAAATGTAGCACAAAACTATCAGACCTATAAGTATTATATATATTTTTTTTTAATAAAGTTATTGTTTAACATGACTTTTTTTTTCTTCTTTTCTTTACTTTTTTGGAGAAGAAAAATATGAGCATCAGTGGTGTTAATGAGTAGCCTACCGTCTTTTAGCTGTTGGCTTCGCTGCTTATAGCGCATATTTTCTTTGTGCAACTACCGTGAATTAATTCCGTTTAACTGCCACAAGAGGTGTCCCACTTGTAATGAAGATCTCAATGAGGAAACACACTATTTTTCTATTCTCATTGCATTTTAATATAGCCTATGAACACTGAATTTTAATATAAAAATATCAATGATTAAGCGAAAATCGATCGTTAATTCTCCCGATAATCGATGAAGACAGTTTAATCGAATGCCCATCCCTAACATCCACGCAGAAAACAAACCATGACTGTAGCCTATAGTGGAATAGAGTCATTTAAATACCAGTCAGTTAGGATACTGAATTATATGTAAATTGTGCTGGGAGCACAATTGGATGTTTGCTCTGTGCTAGTAAGAAATTCCACATTAGGTTTTTAAAAGTGGTGGGGACAAAACTGCCAATCCTAAATTTTGTTGGGGAAATGTCCCTAGCAAAAATGACACCTTAGTGGATGATGAGTTTAAAAAAATATGTTGCATAAAATAAAGGTTTTAATTTTATTTTTATTATTAAAGAACGTTATGTCAGCTATCAGTAAAGAGCATTGTGCTGATATCTATTAAAATAAGTTGTTTAAAATTAATTGAAAGTGCTTGGAAGATGGAGTTTTTGCCTTCATCTCTGCGGACCACGCCACAACCATTCCTTGTCTTAAATGCACCTGGTAGGGATTGACGCACCAATGAGTTCGGAAGTTCGAAACCTTGCCGCTGTCGTAACGCGCCGCAGATGCATCCGGTCTAAATTGGGGGTTAAGTTAATTTTGGATAAAACTGCACTTTATTATAACTGATTCAGGATACAGAATGAAACAAAAAATCTATCAATTGTAGGGGTGTAACAGTACATGTATCCGTATTTGGATTTTTGGGTACATAATCTTGGGTAAAGCACAAAGGCGTAACGAGTTTCCACATGGAAGCATAAGTGCGTTGCACTTTAGCCTGCAACACATGCAACTCTGTAAACAAATGCAGTGAAGCCCAGCCTCCAGCTAGTTTTCATGTTAACTGGTTACCCACTTCCGTTAGCGTTGATTGCTGTTAGCTACCATAGATGTTACTGAGCCAAAGGACACTGCTTAACTGCCATCATTGGTGTCGTTCTCTTAACATAGCAATTAAGTATAAGCAGAATGCACATTTGATTGTAATGTTTAGGGTGACCAACCGTCCTCTTTTCCCCGGACATGTCCACTTTTCATGTGCTGTCCGGGGCATCCCGTGGGATTTATAGACTGATGAAAATATCTGTGTTTGTATTGTTTTTCATTGAACCATACTTAAACTGACCGGTGTGATGCATGCAGTATGACAGCCTTTCTCTCATGTGACGTCCTCCCGAGCTGCTGTCTTAAGTGCCAGGTTCTGATCCATTTATTGACGGCACAAACAGCAGGCTGTGTGCCAAGTTGCGCCCCACCTCACCGTGTCATGCTGCATTGCGGCAGTGCACCATTCACATAGCTGGCATGTGTGTTTCTGTGTGTGACAAAAGTGGCAAATATCCCAAAGATCACATGGACACAATAACTATAAAAAGGCTGAGCAAAGTGAGAGTTCATCTATAAATTGACTGTGGAGGATGAAGATGCAAACTAAAAAGAGTAAGCACTTTTTTATTGTGTTTTTGAGTCTGCAGCTATTTACTTTTATTACAGTGAAAAGAAAATAATACTTGTTTTCTCAGAAGATTATTTCAGATTTTTCTTCGGTTTTTGTCCAGTGCAATTCAAAAAGTAAACTATTATTGTTGCTGGTAACTTTTTTAATTCAGAAGAGAAAAAAATTCTATTATAATTTATGTCCAAATATTCTAAAATAATTTTTCTACTTGTGAAAGCCTTGTTTTTTAAAGGGGGGGTGGCACATTTTTCTCAGGCAGACAGAACAATTCTATGGTACAGTACAGCCATAGTATTACCATAAATCGATCTGCAAGTTTAGTAAATAATATAAACTACCTTTTTGAAATTTGCACTTACAACATGTCCAAACAAAATGCCTTGAAATTAGCCAGATGTCTCTTTAAAAGCCTCAGACACTCCCCCTTCGGCACGCTGTCTTCAACGTCATCACAACGTTCTCCACATTTGGCAAAAGGTGCGGTAAAGTTTCGTTAATTGTATAAAATTGCAAGACGTGCAGAATTTGCGGGGATTGGCTGAATTTTCGTTAATAGTTCCGATCGCAACATCGCGAATTCCTGGAGGGACTGAACACAAGCTACAATGCACAAAGTCTGAATTAAGTCTGAATTAGCCTAAGCTATGTTGTTCCAACAAGCTAAATCCGAGCATTTCTACTTACCGGTGTTGGCTCTGAAGAAATACTCTTGAGAGTGGGGATTGCATCGTTTTTCAACGTCAACTTGCTTACTAATCAACTGTCAAATAAACTTTTGTTCTGGAAGCAATCTTCTGTGAAATGGCTGGCACAAACAAAGCAAATCTTCTTGGGAGGAGGGTCGTTTCCAAAAATGAATTCCAACCATTTTTGACAAACAGCTTCATTATTTGGAAGACTAAAGGTAGGAATTACTTCATAACATCAGTCTAACATGTATAAACGTCTGAAAACATCAAAACATCAAAACTTTTTTTTTAAAGGAATAAGAAAAGGGCAGTCATCCTGGCATCCAAAGATACATTTTCTCCAAGAAGGCATTGTGAAATTTGGAAGAGTAAATAGCTATATAGTAGTAATAGCCACAGGTGCTAGCTGATTGCTGTTGACCTGCTGCTTTTCTGCTCGGGGCATGGGGGAGGGAGGGCTTTGGGGAGACGTGGGCGGTAATCAAAATGTCGGGGCATTGCTAGGGGGTGAGGGCATACCTCGGAGGAATCAGGCGTTCAGCACTCAAAAATTTGGCCGCGAGAGTTTCCAAAGATTACTCAAAAATACATAAATTACCGTAAGAAACACTTTAGGCATTTTTTTAAGGAAAAGTTTAAAGGGGGGGTATTATGCTTCTTCTAGGCACATATTACCCTTCTATAGCACATTCCAATAAAATTGTCACCTTAAGTCTTTTAAAAGTCCGTCATATATCCAAATCCACCTTAAAGAAATGTATTTCTGTATTGGATGCCTTGATTTACGTCTGTGCCTTTCTAAGGCCCTCCTACTCTTTCTGACACTCCCCGTTCAGTTCGTCACATACCGTGCATCATCGCAGTATGCATGGAGTCGGACTCTGACGTTGTTTACATAAAAGACGCGCAGCTGCAGCTGGTGTTTTATAATTACTGCACCTGGGACTCAGCCGGAGTTGTGAGGTGGGTAGGGGAGGGGTAGGGGAGGGGTTGGGGAGGGGTAGGGGAGCTCCGCAGGGGCGAGGCTCTCGGCTGAGTACGTAAGGTCGGAGGAGGAGATGGGTGGAAAAGGCGGGGATAGGAGGGAGCAGGCGTTTCAGCAACGTTTATATTTAGTTTTATATATATATATATATATATATATATATATATATATATATATATATATATATATATATATATATATATATATATATATATATATGTTTTTCAAGAACAATTTGTTGGAAAATAACTGCAAGTACAGTTTGATTTTGTAAGTAATTACACAAAAACCTTTTTTTTTTACCGAACCGGGAGACTGAACCAAGGTATGTACCAAACCGAGATTTTTGGCATACTGTTACACCCCTAATAAATTGAAAAATCTGTGAAAAAAGAGAAAACATTGAAAAACTCAAATGTAGTAGAAAAATCTTGATAAAATGTCTCAAAATGTGCATGCTGCCAAAGACATTTCTCTGACTCCAAAAGTCATTTGAAATGAAAATGGTCTTGATGAGTACCACCTTCTCTCAGCCATAGAGGAAGATGAAATTTTACAAATTGTAAAAACAAGTAAAGGTAAAACATCCACTGATTATCGTGGTATTGATATGATGACTGTGAAAAAGTTGATAGAAGGAATTAAGAAACCAATGACATATATCTGTAATTTGTCTTTTCAAACAGGTAAATCACCAAAATTAATGAAAGTTGCTAAAGTTAGACCAATATATAAAACTAGGGACTAACATGATTTCACAAATTATAGGCCGATTTATTAGCTTCCACGATGCTCAAAGATTCTTGAAAAACTGTTTAACAACCGACTTGAGAAATGTCTGAACAAACATAACATAATATCTGATTGTCAGTTTGGATTCAGGTCTAACAGTTGAACAGCTTTAGCACTCGTGCACTCTGTGGAGGAAATTGCAAAATCAATAGTTAGTAAGTAAGTACGTAAGTAAGTAAGTAAGTCAAGCTTTATTTATATAGCACCTTTCTAGAAATAATCACAAAATGATTTACAGTAAAAACATTACTACAATCACAGAACATATAATATCAGAAAGTTAAAAAAAAGTATGCAGAAGCAATTTTAAAAAGATGGGTTATAAGATGCTTTTTAAAGGAAAACTCTGAATCAGCAGTTCTCAGGCTGAGAGGAAGAGAATTCCAGAGAGAGGGAGCCACTATTGCAAAAGCCCTTTCAGAAAAAGCATGTTTTGGGGATATTCGTATATACAGTGGCTTGCAAAAGTATTCAGCCCCCTTGAACTTTTCCACATTTTGTCACATTACAGCCACAAACATAATCAATTTTATTGGAATTCCACGTGAAAGAACAATACAAAGTGGTGTACACGTGAGAAGTGGAACGAACATCATACATGATTCCAAATTATTTTTACAAATAAATAAGTGAAAAGTGGGGTGTGCGTAATTTTTCAGCCCAGAGTCAATACTTTGTAGAACCACCTTTTGCTGCACTTACAGCTGCCAGTCTTTTAGGGTATGTCTCTACCAGCTTTGCAGATCTACAGACTGAAATTCTTGCCCATTCTTCTTTGGAAAACAGCTCCAGCTCAGTCAGATTAGATGGACAGTGTTTGTAAACAGTAGTTTTCAGATCTTGCCACAGATTCTCGATTGGATTTAGATCTGAACTTTGATAGGGCAATTTTAACACATGGATATGTTTTGTTTTAAGCCATTCCATTGTTGCCCTGGCTTTATGTTTAGGGACGTTGTCCTGCTGGAAGGTGAACCTTCGCCCCAGTCTCAAGTCTTTTGCAGACTCCAAGAGGTTTTCTTCCAAGATTGCCCTGTATTTGGCTCCATCTATCTTCCCATCAACTCTGACCAGCTTCCCTGTCCCTGCTGAAGAGAAGCACCCCCAGAGCATGATGCTGCCACCACCATATTTGACAGTGGGGATGGTGTGTTCAGAGTGATGTGCAGTGTTAGTTTTCCGCCACATATAGCGTTTTGCATTTTGGCCAAAAAGTTCCATTTTGGTCTCATCTGACCAGAGCACCTTTTTCCACACGTTTGCTGTGTCCCCCACATGGCTTGTGGCAAACTGCAAATGGGACTTCTTATGGTTTTCTTTTAACAATGGCTTTCTTCTTGCCACTCTTCCATAAAGGCCAACTTTGTGCAGTGCACGACTAATAGTTGTCCTAGGACAGATTCCTCCACCTGAGCTGTAGATCTCTGCAGCTCGTCCAGAGTCACCATGGGCCTCTCGGCTGCATTTCTGATCAGCGCTCTCCTTGTTTGGCCTGTGAGTTTAGGTGGACGGCCTTGTCTTGGTAGGTTTACAGTTGTGCCATACTCCTTTCATTTCTGAATGATCGCTTGAACAGTGCTCCATGGGATGCTCAAGGCTTGGGAAATCTTTTTGTAGCCTAAGCCTGCTTTAAATTTCTCAATAACTTTATCCCTGACCTGTCTGGTGTGTTCTTTGGACTTCATGGTGTTGTTGCTCCCAACATTCTCTTAGACAACCTCTGAGGCCGTCACAGGGCAGCTGTATTTGTACTGACATTAGATTACACACAGGTGCACTCTATTTAGTCATTAGCACTCATCAGGGAATGTCTATGGGCAACTGACTGCACTCAGACCAAAGGGGGCTGAATAATTACGCACACCCCACTTTTCAGTTATTTATTTGTAAAAAATGTTTGGAATCATGTATGACTTTCGTTCCACTTCTCACGTGTACACCACTTAGTTTTGGTCTTTCACCTGGAATTCCAATAAAATTGATTCATGTTTGTGGCTGTAATGTTACAAAATGTGAAAAAGTTCAAAGGGGCCGAATACTTTTGCAAGCCACTGTATATATATAAAAAAACCTTTTGATACCGTAAATCACAGTTATGTTACTTTGAAAAATAGAACAGTATGGGATCAGAGGCATGGTTTTGCACTGGCTGACAACATTCTAACAGCAGCCAATTTGTGACGTTGGGTGAACATTCTTACTCATGGTTGGACATTGCTTGTGGAGTCCCACGGGGGTCAGTGTTGGGTCCAAAATTGTTTTTGCTGTATATTAATGATTTGAGTAATGTATCAAATACCTTAAACTTTGTTTTGTTTGCCAACGATACAACCATTTGTTTGTGCAAGAGATAATATTAATGAGCTAGAATGTATAGTTCAATCCGAATTGTGCCTTATTAAGCAGTGGTTTATTGAAAAATAAGCTCTCATTAAATATAGCAAAAACAAAATGTATATTGTTTGGTAATGGGAACAATATTACATGTTTACAGATACAGATGGATACAGATACAGTGGGGCAAAAAAGTATTTGGCAGCCACCGATTGTGAAAGTTTTTCCACTTAAGTTATTCCACTTAAAAAATAGGTCTGTCATTTTCATCATAGGTACACTTCAAATGTGAGAGACAGAATGTAAAAGAAAAATCTAGAAAATCACTTTTTATGATTTTTAAAGAATGTATTTGTATAATAGTGAAGAAAATAAGTATTTAACATCTACAACCAAGCAAAAATTATTGCCCTCACAGACCTCTTACTTCTTCTTTAAGAAGCTCTTCCATCCTCCAGTCGTTGCCTGTTTAATGGCACCTCTTTCAACTTGTTATCTGTATAAAAGACATCTGTCCACACTTTCAAACAGTCAGACTCAAAGCTCCAACATGGTCAAGACCGAACAGCTGTCCAGGGACAAGATTGTACACCTGTACAAGACTAGGATGAGCCAATCTACAATAGGCAAGCAGCTTGGTGAGAAGAGATCAACTTATGGAGCAATTATTACAAAATGGAATAAACACAAGATCACTGTCAATCTCCTACAACCTAAGGCTCCATGCAAGACCACCTCGTGGTGTACACATGATCTTGATGAGGAAACAACCCAGAACTGGGGAGGGGAGCTGGTAAATGACCTGAAGAGAGCTGGGACCACGGCAACAAAGGTTACTATTAGTAATAAACTACGTCGTCATGGATTAAAATCCTGTAGTCTCCGTGCTTGGGCCAGCACTTGTCCAGGCCCATCTAAAGTTTGCCAGAGACCATCTGGTTGATCCAGAGGAGGTTTGGGAGAATGTCATGTGGTCAGATGAGACCAAAATAGAATTCTGTGGTATAAACGCCACTCGCCGTGTTTGGAGATGGAAGAATGCTGGGTTGAATCCCAAGAGCACCATACCCACTGTGAAGCATAGGGGTGGTAACATTATGCTTTGGGGCTGCTTTTTTGCAAAGGGGGACAGGACGACTGATCAGTATTAAGGAAAGGATGAAAGGGGTCATGTATTGTGAGATTTTGGGCAAAAACCTCCTTCCACCAGTGAGAGAATTGAAGATGAAACATGGCTGTATCTTCCACCATGACAATGATCCCAAACACACCTCCTGGGCCACAAAGGGTTAGCTACATAAAAAGCATTTCAAGGTTCTGTAGTGGCCTAGGCAGTCTCCAGACCTCAATCCAATAGAGAATCTGTGGAGGGAGTTGAAAGTCTGTGTTACCTAGTGAAAGCCCCAAAACATCAGAGCTCTAGAGAAGATCTGCATGGAAGAATGGGCCAAAATACCAGCTCCAGCACGTACAAACCTGGTGGAGACCTATAGGAAATGTTTGATCTTTTATTATTTAAAAATTATACAATGTGATTTTAAATATTGCATGCTATGTAACATCACTATCAGATTACTCATCTTACCTTTTTTAAATGCTCAAAAGACATAAAATACAGACACGCACTGAAAATCCTTTGTTCTAAAAGCCACAAGATATGCGACTGAGTCTTTTTATCAAGTTTGTACAGGAAACGAGAAAGTCACCAAATTTAGCAAAACATTTTTTGACTTAGTGAGGGCACCAGAATTGATCAATCAGAGCTCACAAAAAGTAATGAAGTGCCATCAGTACTGTATAGGTGTTATAAAGCACACTACTTCCCTTTCTTTTTTTAACCTTTTAAATAGTAAAAATATATTATATATTTGGGTTTCTGTGTAATAAGTGTGTTTGTATGTTTGTGAACAGTTGTGTCTTTATACTGTTACAAACTGTGCATACTTTAGCGGAATGTAAATAGAAAAGTTGGAGAAAAACCTATGTGCACTTGGACATATCAAAGAAAAATAAAGGTACTTTTTAACCCAGCAAACTGTACCCAAAAAAAGATACAGGTTGCATCCAAGGTTTCATCTTCTCCACAACTCTGCTCAGCCCTGAAAATAAGTTCTGTTTTTCAAGCTGCTGTTATCTTCTCACAATGCTTATTTTTAACAGTTAATGATTATTATGTTTTTATTAATGTTATTTGTCAGGGTAACCAAACAGCAAACGAAAACTGTTGGCTTGGCTTGTTATTTACAATGATATCCACTGAAATGAAAAGCCATTAAACAGTGGAAGAAGATATGCCCAAGGTAAGAGTTGCATTGGGGAAGCAGCAAGCTGTGATGGTGAAGGGGCAGAGGAAGGTGAGCCAGCAGCAGCTGGCAAATGTTCAGGCCATGCATGGCGCGTCCCATTGATCGAGCAGAGAGTTAGCGGTAAGATTGCAAGGCACTGCAACATTTGCTGCATGGGAGGCGTCATCACTGTGTTAAATAATTTAATGCATTGATGAAAAAAACAGAGATTCTGTTGGTTAACAGAACAGGTTTGTAACCACTGAGGAAAAACCTAGCAGTTTTTCCACCATAAAAACACTGATTAACTTAAAATATAAGAGAATTAAACCATGATTGTGTCTGACAGGAATGCCAATTATATATATTTCTAAGATTTTTTTTGTAATGTTGTAGAACACTGAATATATATTTCACTCATGCCTGTGAATATCAGAGACAGATTAGTCATTAACTGTGTTTCTTTGACCTGCAGGTTGGACATCAGCAGAAAAATCTTCTGTTTGTCTCAACGTCTGTCTTTTTGTGGAAAATTTGGAAGCTTTTGTGCTGTGTATGCCTCTGTGTTAACATTGCTGCTTAGTGTTTCAAATCTTAATTAAGGATGAGTTGGTGCGTTGAGACAAATGATTTTAATACAGAACAGTAGAAACATTGCTTTAGATTATACAGCTGAAAGAGTCAGTGTGTACATGATGTTTTACATTTATGGAAAGATCAAGTAAGACATGAGCTGACTTTGGAGGAGAGAAATGCCCAGAAATATATTTTTTCTATTTTTGTACATTTACTGAAGACTGACTTCCCATCAGAAAAAATAAGAAATTCTTCAAATGAAGAAGGAACTTTCAGTACTGAGAGGCTGAGTTCATTTCTTAACAGCTTGTCTTTCTGTCATCATAAAGTGAAAAGAGGAAAATGAATGGCACTGAAGACTTTCTTTTAAGCTTTAGGAATTCAACTTGTCAAACTGAAGAAAGCCTCTAGAAAGTAAGCCATATAAGTTTCATGTTCATGAAGATGTCTTTATCAATTCAAACGAAGGCACAAAAAAACATATTTTCTTATACCCCTGACTTCCTACATGAATTCTATTAAATACAAAACACAATACTTGAAATTCATTATCTTGCAGGTAAGTCTGTATAGTAAAGACCATTCGAGAAAAAAGACCATTCATTATTCATATATAAGTAAAACCAGATATTTACTTTCACTGCATAAAAATACCTGTCTCACTGTCTGACATGAAATCAGATTCTTCCTGTTTAAGGTAATTTAAGATAACCAAAATTATTTCAGTGAAATGTAAGTTTTTGAAAATGTATTTAAATTTTGAAGTTGACATACATTTCCTTTTGTTTGGTATAATTTCATTTACACTGTATGACTGTGTTAATGTTTTCTGAAGTAGTGTAACTGGGTAAGGTTTGTGACCCACCTTGCTAACAAACATCTTTTCAACTTTGTCAACAATGTTTCTATGGGGCTGAGATCAAGGTGTTCTGATGGCCTTTCCAAAACATTGACTTTGTTGTACCTAAGCCAATTTGTAAGTGATTACGACAATGCTTAGGATCGATGTCCATTTGGAAGACCAACATGTGCCCAAGCTATAACCCTCTGGCTAATGTCTTAAGAGGGTGCTTCAATATTTCCAAATGTTCTTTCCTTGTGATACTGTTTTGTGAAATCCATTAGTCCCTCCTGCATGAAAACAACCACTCAACATGATGTTGCCACATCTGTGATTCACAGTTAGGATATGTACTCAGGCTTACAAAGTTCCCACTTCTTCCTTTAAATGTACTAGTGGTAATTATGGCCAAATATAGGTTTCACAGTTCTCTTCCTCATATCTTAGCTGATTTCTTGAGTTTTTTTCCATGATGTCACATATGGAAGCAGTGTGTTTAAGGGGTTGCCTTAAAATACATCCACAGGTGTGCATCAAATTAACTCAAATGTTGTGAATTTATTTACTGTCATGGGTTTACTGCCCAACTGACCTAACACGGATGATTTGTAGTCTGATTTAATATCAAACAGTGAGAAAAAAGGTAAACTCTTTTAACTAGTTTTACCTGTATTCATGTGTTAATCTATTGTGACTGTTTGTTAACAACTGCAGAAAGGAGAGAGAAATTAATAAAACATGATTGTAAGGATGGTAATATGTGCATTTAATAACTTGCTTGTTTCTCAGACCCAGGAGTTCACTTTCACGCTGGTCTTTCTGACTGCAAAGCGATTATTGGAGAAGCAGCTGAGTTAGAGTGTAAAGTAAGCAGTGAAGAGTGTGTAGGAGTCTGGTACAAAGACGGAGCTGAGGTGAGCTCAGAGCCCTAAAGTAGTCATTATCAGAAAAGTATACCTGGATGATACCAAAGCAATAAAGCGCAGTGATCTTTGTGTTTTTTCTCCCAGATTCAGTCATCTGAGGATTTAACTATTTCAAAGGACGGATGTTTCCACCGCCTTAAAATTCACAAAGTCACAGAGGAAAATGCTGGAAAATATAAATTTGAAGCTGATGGCCGAAAGACCGAGTCTGAAATTGTTGTTGAGGGTAAAAAACATTTGCATAATTTGCCAGAGTGTGAATGCAGAACCTTGAAGTGAATTTTAAAAACGATATGCATTTTCTTGATTTCAGATCCCCCTCGATTTGATACTGAGGAACTAGAAGCATTTAAAGCTCCTGTAACTGTAAAGAAGGGACACAAAGCTACTTATAAACTCTCTTATATTGGCCGGGAACCAATAAAAGTTCAGTGGTATCTTGAGGGTGAAGAGCTTTCAAGTGAAGGCAATATAAATATTGAGACTTCAGATGGAACCAGTCGTTTGCTTCTGATGAAACTGCAGCGCAAAGACAGTGGCGAAATCAAAATGAAACTCAAAAATGAGTTTGGGACAATTGAGGCTGTAAGCCAGCTAAATGTACTTGGTATGTATCTGACATAATTGAGATTTAAGTACAGAATAATCTGTTCAGTTAAAATATTGTGTTACATGCTATGTTCGATTCCAACAGATAAACCAACAACCCCAATGGGACCTCTGGAGATTGTTGAAGCCTCCTCCTCTGTAATTGATTTCAAGTGGAGACCCCCAAAGGACTCTGGTGGCTGTAAGATACAAAATTATATCCTTGAAAGGCAACAGGTTGGCCGGAACACCTGGAAGAAGGTTGGACCTATTGGTCCTGAGGCCAAATACAGAGATTCTGATGTAGACCATGGGAGGAGATACTGCTATCGCATCAGAGTGGAGACTGAAATAGGAACCAGTGAGGTGATGGAAACAGAAGATATTCAAGCTGGAACAAAAGGTAACCTCAAGTTAAAAGTATCAGGTTTTTCTTAGCAACCTAAAATAACCAGTCCTCAGTGAAGGGCAGTGAAAACTAAAACAATCAGCATTCTTCATAGAAGAAAATTAGTTTACCCCGAAACGGCAAGCTGATCACACATACCTAACCATACTTACCTTGATGTAACTGCTTTCAGGTTTGACATGCTTGATAAGAAAAATCCTGGTAAAACTAATTTTCCCCTGTGTCAAATGTAGTGTTTTGACGTGTAAATGATCTGCGCTTTACCAAATTCCAACATTACTTAAATATTATTTAAGTCTCCAGAACTACACACCAATGACTCGATCATGTCATAATTTATTAAACAAAGGCACAAAATGGAAAACTTAATACTTGAACTTGATGATTGTTACAAACAAATCCCATTCCTTTTTCTAGTATATCTTTTTATGTCATGCGACCCAGAAAAACAAGTCACAAGACAAAGAAAATTAAGATTATAATAAAAAAGTTTAAATAGTTCATCCATCAATCAATCAACCCTTGTTGTAGTAGAGTTGTAGTTTCTGATCTGATATGCAACAGTACTGTATGTTAAACAAAAACTAAAGCGAATCCCTCTACTGATAATTGGTATGTTCATTTTCTTTTATAGTTGCTTATGACCCCTCTTAAATAACATATTGCTAAAGGAAATAAACACATATTGGAGCAAATAGACAATTTTATTTTTTTTGCATGTAAATATATTCAAATTGTGTAGATTTTTTCTGTTCCCAATCTGCTTCAGTTATTACGCAATGAGACCAGCATGTTTCATTTGACATCTGGCATGTAGGTAAATCAAGGAATTAAAACAAATATTATGACAAATGCATATTGACTCATTTGAAGAAAGCTTGAAACAACTTGATGTTTGTTGTGTATACAGCATATCCTGGACCTCCATCAGCACCAAAGATTGCCAGCGCCTTTAAAGACTGTATCAACCTCACATGGTCCCCTCCGGCTGACACTGGAGGAACCAGCATTCTGGGATACAATCTGGAGAAACGCAAGAAGGGCAGCAATCTCTGGGGTCAAGTTAACCCCCCAAATGAGATTATTAAAGGTTACTTGTTGATTTATCTATGATTTCTGTTGACTCTTGCTGTAATGATATGTTTTAGTATGAACTAATTAAGTGTAGTCAATAATATTCCTGTTCAGGTAAAGGAGTTGCTGTTAAAGATGTGGTTGAGGGGATGGAGTATGAGTTCCGTGTGTCTGCAATCAATGGCTCTGGAGCTGGTGAATTCAGCACTCCATCTGAGTTTGTTTTTGCCAGAGACCCTAAAAGTAGGTGGATTTTCACAAATATTGTGACAGGGCTGTCCTTGTTAATCTACATAAGATATTTGTGTGACATTAAAAGCGACACTGAATCATGTGTTTCAGAGCCTCCCGGTAAAGTACTTGATTTGAAAGTGACAGATTCCACCTACACAACCTTGTCCCTGTCCTGGAACAAGCCCAAGGAAATTAAGGGAGAAGAGGATGAAGCAAAGGGATATTTTGTGGAGATCAGGCCTGCAGAAAATACTGACTGGGATCGATGCAATTCTAATGCAATAACCATGACTACATATACGGTAAAGGGCATGAAGTCACTGGCCATGTACTGGGTGAGAGTTATTGCTACTAATGATGGAGGCGATGGAAAGCCTCAGGAGCTGGACAATTACATTCTCGCTATGCCCCCTCCTGGTAAGTGCATTTGCACCTGAATCAACCTTTAAAAATACATTTAAAGAAACAGTATTCAAAACCGTGCACTCAGTTTTATTTGTAAATATATGCAGTATATCATTTACATACAAAGACGTTAAATAAAAAAACAAAACATTTTTATGAATTGTATTTTATATTCCTTTGGGGAACAGTAAAGTAACAATTATTGTTAAAAGTAGAATTAAATTTCAGTAAAAATGCTAAACATGAAGAGCTATCTTCAAAATAAGCAAAAAGTACAAAGACATTTAAAACCGCAATATGCGTTGGTCAGTTCTTTCCAGATGGGTATTGAAATGGTTGAAAGTTAGCTAGAGAAGATCATCCCACAAATCAAAATCTTCCAGATGATCCTGAGACCACTTCTAGCACACAATAACACTTGTGCCCTTTCCACAATGATGAATGTTTTATGAAACATTTTCTTCTGCTTTACAGTTGCTATCAATATGTGAAAAGTGTTTCTAGTAAAGAAGTGAGCTTCTATAAACACTTTTCAAAGTGAATATTTTATAAACCTAGTCATTATTTCATCCGTTTGTAAATGGCAATGATTTTAGTGAAATAAAAACGCTGCAAGTAACTTTGTGTATGCTTAACTTTTGTTTATGTGTCGAGTATATTCGATAAACATCCTACTTTCACCTAGTGTGAATAGCTTTGTTTTGATCATATCAATATTAAACTTTGGTAGTGTTAAAGGGATATTATACCTTAATTTTCAGAGTATTGAGCACAGCTGAATATAAGCTGCACCTACAAAAGTGTTCCTCTTCGCATGCGGCTAGCTATGGTAAATGATCTTCCGCCGCTGGTCATCCAAGCCTCCCAATCAACTCGAAGTGTCACTTGAAATGCACGAAAAAACTCCATAAATTAGCTGCATCATTGTTTAAGCCGCAGTGTTCAAAGCGTGTGAAAAAAGTAGTGGGTTATAGTGCAGAAATTGCGGTGCATAGAACCTGATTTAGAATCTAGAATAAAGTGCTACAGCTCTTCTAAGAGAATCTGTAACATGTCATGCGAACACAGCATTATCCCCCCCTATCGTCAATTCAGAATATTTGCATCTTGTTTTATAGAAAAAAATGGCATGCTTATTAAAGGGGTTAGGGCCCGAGATGAAGATTTAAGCAGCCACCATAGAGTGAATGGTATCTTCAAACTAAAACATCTGGCTGACAACTGCTGTTGATTGAGACATCTCCTCAGCCACAGAAGATTTGTGGTATAGATGGAAACACCAATGTTTCAACATTTGAATTAGATGATTATGGGGATAGCTTGGTATTTAATTATCCTTGAGGCCTTTGACAGCCTCAAAGTGGTGGAGTGGTTTGATACATGGCTGTGACTTTCCTGATTGATGTACTCCAGAAAATTAGTATACTTAGTAATAGTATATTTAGTAGTATATTTGTAAATATTTGTAAATATTTAAATAAACACAGTTAAACTAGTGTATCCTAGATTATAAAAGTCCATATTGAATCCCCTTCTTTAATCTGTACATTGCTTGCATGTAAGTCTGCATGCAAAAGATATTCATTTTAATCTTTTAATATTTAAACATACATCAAATGTATTTCTCAGACAATAGCTTATCTGATTATGTTTAGCCTTGTCTGTGACCATTAAACACTTTTGCTTTCATAAAACTTCCTGGCAGATTGAAGTAGAGCAAAATGGGGGTGCAGAGAGAAATTTGGATCTTAGTAGTGCTGCTAATCTCTAGACAGTATGATATATTTTTCATTTCAAGGTAGTTTGGAATATATCATAGGAAAAAAATGGTGGGTATCATGATAAGGTTTTAAAGATATACTTTATTATATAATCAGGGGAATTACAGATTATACAGAATCAGAGTTTATTACTAGAGTTTATTGTTAGAATTTACTATATTGCATGGGACAATACAACTAGGTAGGTTTTGAGGTAGAAATTTATTTGTGTCTTTTTGCAATAAAATTAGACTTTTTTTCAGTTTCAGTGACCACATTAAAAAAATAATATTTTCTTTAAACAGTGAGACCACGATTCACAGATGCCAAAATCAAGAGTTTCATGATTGTGAGAGCAGGAAATTCGGCAAGATTCACCATTAACTTTGAGGTAATTTAACAAGTGTTTTATAAAAGTAAATTGTTAACTATGTACTCCTTTCATGTACTTGCAAATCAGAATTTTTTTTTATTTTCATATTCTTTTGTAGGCTTCCCCATGGCCAGAGGTAACTTGGCTAAAGGATGGAGTGCCAGTGTCTAAAAAAGTCACTATTAGCAATGCTGAGGGTACATCCCAGCTTCTGATACCTTCAGCAGAGCGTACTGATACTGGAATTTATACCATCATTGTCAAAAACATCGTAGGACAGGAAACATTTAGCATTGAAATTAGAGTCACAGGTAAGTTTAATACAGTGATCTTCTTTCTCCATTGATGTATAATTCAGTACAGTGAGTAAAAAAATACTGAACTCTAGATGAGCCAAAGCCACCAGGTCCTGTGGAGCTTGATGAAAACGTGCCTGGCACAGTAACCATCTCATGGACCGCATCTCCAGATGAGAAGCGGGATGACAGGCTGCACTACATGGTGACAAAGCGTGATTCAGTCAAGAGAAGTTGGCACACAGTTGCAGATAGAATCTTCAACAATAAATTTACGGCCTGCAACATCATGCCAGGCCGAGAATATCAGTTTAGAGTCTATGCGAAGAATGACATGGGCTCCTCCAAACCATCAGAATCAGCAAAGTGGCTGATTCCTGCGAAAAAAGGTGATCAAAACAACTTTGTGGGTTTGCTTAAGAATTAAGACATTTTTTGAATTTTTTTAAGCCTACAATCATATTTTATTGTAGTTTTTATATTTCCTCCCTGCAGAAAAATTCACTGTGAAGATGACAGAGTCCAAGGCCTGTGACCTGCATTGTCCTCCTAAATTCCTTGTCCCACTGAAAATGCACACTGCTCCACAAGGCTATGAATGCTACATGAGTTGTGCCGTAAAAGGAGATCCAACACCTCACGTGACATGGCTCCGTAACAACATCAGTCTGAATACCAACACCAACTACTTCATCTCCAATACATGTGGGGTCTGTTCTATGCTAATTTTAAGGGTGGGATCAAAGGATACAGGGGAATACAAAATTGTTGCAGAAAATGCTTTAGGAAGAGCAGAGAGTTCAACGAAACTGACAGTCAGAGGTAAGTCCTTAACAGAATATAGCATACCATCCATTATTTATTTTAGAAATTCAAGTAAAAAACTGACAGACTTAAAACACAGGGTGAAAACATTTCAAGTGTTTATTTCTGTCCATCTTAAAGTGTATACCTCACAGCTAATGCAAACTCAAACTTCAGTTTCTTAGAAAAGTTAATTATTGTATAAGCAGAAAAGAAGAAAGAATAAAAAACGCAAATGTGAAGACAAAAATGTTTAGCAATGGCTTACTTAATCTAGTAAGGACTGTTGACATGATGGTGACTGTTGACATGATGGTGACTGTTGACTCTCGATAAGGAGAGTAAGACAAAGTAGTGAATTGCTAAAGAAGACAGCTGTTCACATAGCGTCTGTATTCAAGCATATTCATATAAAGTTAAGTGAAAGGGAAGAGTGTCCTTTTAAAAAAAAGTTGCACAAACAACAAGGATAACAGCAGACTGCAAGATGCATTCTTTTTCTAAAACTTCTTCTGAAACTGAGACAATATCAGAAGGGTTTAACCTGTGCTAAGAAGATCATAATCTGAAAAAAAAGATAATAGTTTTGAGGTTTATTTTTTCAGTGTTCTTAAGTTATATTTCCAATGCTTTACTGCACAAATGCAGTAATTCATGTAAAAGAATCCCTACCAAGAATCTAGAGCATATACCGCACAGTACATGGGCTTGCTTTTTGGAAGGCCAAATTTTGCATAAGAAATATTTTATTCATTAGTCTTATGAAATATTAAAATTTTCAGAGAAACCAGATTTCGGGATTTTATAGCTATAGGCAAAATTCTTAAAAATTAACAGAAATAAACGCTTGAAATATTTTCGATTATTCTAATTTACCAGCAAGTTAAATACAAAATGACACTAATTCAATTCAATTCAGGTTATTTATATAGTGCTGATTCACAACAGATGTCATCTCGAGGCACTTTACAATAAATTCATTTCAATACAAACATTCCAATCAGTTTAAAGAATAATAACTTCCATTCTCTTTGTTTGCAGAATAAACTTATCCACAGAAGATTTCAAATCAGCCATGCTGTTGGAAATTGACATTGTATCTTTTAGCAAATCCCAGGTGTGTGTAAAACTTACATTCAGTATTACAGGTGAAACCTTTTTTGAACATTTGATTTGCAAACCCTGAAAAATGTGTAAAGTCCAAAAATAAAACCAGATTTTCACTTATTCTATAAAAATACATCTGATGCCATATATTTAACTTGTTTTATTTAGACTAAATAGAAACATGAGAATATAAAGTAAAAATCAAATGTTTGTTTTAACTGTTTGTCTTTTCAATACCCCAAAATATTGATTGTTTTGATTCAAGATGTCTGTTACTGCCTGCCATTATAAATGACATTTAACGATTTTAACATAAAAGGAGACATAATTTTCTGCGGCTTCCCATTAGGCTCTTCTACAACATAACGGGTTGCCATGATTTTATTCTCTTTCTTTTTGCTGCCTTTTTTCGGTTTGAAGGTTAAACAAGTATCATTATGTCAAACATCATGAAATATTGTGCAAAGCCAAAGCAACTGTAAAATGGAAAACAAGAATGAGTTGACACAGGATGTTGTTTGTTTTTGGGGGAGGGTGTTTTTGTCAGAAGCTAGTCAAACAAGGTAGGTTATGAGCAAATATGTCAGGCTCCCCAGGGCTGCTAAACATCAACATTTCACAGTGGGATCTCAGTGTGAGAAAATGAGCCCCTCTTGTGTGAAGTGAAAGCAGGAGCTGTTCTAGAATGTGAAAGTATGCTAAACTTTACTTATATATTGCTATTAGATAATACTGGATATTAGTAGTTTGCTGTTAAAGGTTTTATGTTTGTGCATGCAAGGCTGCGTTTTTTTTAGCACATCATAGTTAGTATGTTACCCATGAGCCAGTTTGTTTAAAACATTTTGAATACATTTTATGTTTGAATTAAAAAACTGAATGTTGCATTTTAAAACTTTTAAAAACGGATCAATTAGTTGGTAAAGTTATTTAGAGACATAGAAAATGTAGTATATACAAGGGTTTCTTAAAACTGATTCACTAAAAATGACCCCTGTAACAAGCATTTCCATAACTTGCTTTAAAATTCATCCTATATGTCAAGCTTCATTAAAAACTTGTCTGAATAATTAATGTCTACCTTTCTTGTGTTGTGACTCGAAGCACATACTGTTTTTGAATTGTCAGACATCCCTTTTTAGTGCCATAGAGAAGGGAGGGTTTACGGCCTGAACAACAAAAACATGAACAACATCTGGATGACACTTCCTGCAGGTCGAATCTACAGTGACATTAAAAGATAGTTCTGGTTTATTTATAGAGTCTACTTTTCATAAGAAATACTGTCACTGCTCAAATTTTATGGTAGTTTTTCAGAAACATAACTATAGTGCAATGCCAAGATTTCTTAACATCAGCATCCAATGAAGTGTAATGAGAGTAAAATAAAATTTAAAAAAACTCTTACCTCTTGTGTAACGTGGAAAAATAGAACAGTCATGTGTTTCTACCCATAAAAATGAAAAAACTACCCATGAGAACTCCCTCTCTGCACTATCCTAAAGCATCCTGCTGCTACCCTTAAGCTATAATTCTCAGTTTTGAGACATGAGAATTGCAGATATTCTACGCTGCTGTTCCTCAGGTGTTCCTGTTTCATGGACCTACAGAACTTTACGGTAAGGTAGCATATACGAGTAAACCTATCTTTATGTACCACTGTAAAAAAGCAGTGGGTTGGGTTGCTCTCAAGATCTCTGAGTGCCTTTATAGCCTCTTAAAAGGCAGAACCCACACTCAGGAATCCATTGGACCCTGGCTGGGACCAGACTGCAGAGTAAAGCAGCTAACGTGAATAAAAAAGTAAGTACATTTATTGCAAGATTTGTTAATTGTAGCAGGTGTTTGGATTTATACATCAAACCAGCTGTGATCGTTGATTTCAAAGTTTTTTTGTGCATGTTTCTGTACATTAACTTTATGATTAGAGTAATAAAATGCAGCACAGTCTATCAATTTGTAAGAATCTCTCTAAGGTGCCATCATGAAATGCCAATAATGGCCCCATATCTATGTATTTCTGTTTTGTGTCTTTTTTTAAAAGAATCATACCAATGACTCCATATTACTGTAAAAATAAAATAGCAGCTGCCGATTAAAAGGATACTTTAAAATCAAAATAACTGTATGCTCTCGACAAAACTCTCTACACTTTCCTCCATTACAGGAAACATTTTAATCCTGAAAATATAAGTATAAGTAAAAGTGCATGCTCTGTTTTAAGAGGTGGCTGTGAAATTTAAGAAAGAAACCTGGTATTCATAAATCACTTCACTTATAACACCCTTGGCAAGGGTATTTTCTCTCTCAGGAAATGTAACTACCAGCAGCTAAGTATTGGTACACAATTTAAAAATATGTATCTACTTTAGTCACATGAGAACTCTGTTTGACCCTTTCAATCTAAATATAAGAAAATGAAAATAAATAAATAAGCAAGGTCGGTACACTGCTGTTAAAATAGGAAAAACAAGATGAAACATGCAATCTAAGTCACATTAATACCCATAAAGTGATAATTAAAATTATACGTTTTCCAATCAAATCTGAAGTGTTTTTGTGAAATTTTCAGTGTGAAGTTATGATTTAAAGACATTTGTTTATGACATATGTTGTGTAACTTTGTGTAAATGTTAGATATTTTACACATTTGTTCAAGTAATTAGAATAATTGTGGTTGTCACAGATATATGAGAAAATCTTTGAACAAATATTTTAGCGACTTGTTCTGATGCCTAATGGCATAAACAAAATAAATGACATAATTACATGTTAAAAAAAAGAGAAGTTTTCAAGTACTCATACAGCCATACCATAAGGATTTGTATTTCAGAAACTAATGGTTATAAAAACAGAAAGACTTTATAAGTGACACTGTAGCTACAGTTTCATGAATTTTTAACCACAGAAATTATTTTATAGTAAAATAAATATTAAATAACAAAATTATAGGCCGTCATGGTATATGTGTAAATGCATGACGCTATTTTATTTTACATCACAATGTAAATCTTGTATTTTACATATTTTTTAGCTAGTGCCAAAAAATAAAGGGACTCCCACCAACACTACATTTTCTAAAAACACATCCAACCATAAACCTCCTGTTTCCAAAATGATAAGTGATACCCGGCAAATATTTAGACCATCTGGAAGACATAAATTATTTTTAAGACAGTGGTCAGCTTCAGAACTCACTCAAATTGAGTAATATGGTATGTACAGACTTAGGAACAAATGGCCCAGGCATTCACTTAAGAAAATTACGACAAATTGCTATACAAATAGCATTTAATCTCAATCAAACAGTGACATATTAAGAGTTTTAAAAGTGTAATGTAATTATTTTTGCATAAACAGAAAAGTTGGTGTGAAGATGTTTAAGATTTGCAAAGCAAAGGAAGAGCAGCCAACTGCTCCTGGGCAGGGTAAGTCAAAAAACAACAAAAAAAATTTTAAAAAAAACATGCTTTAAATGTATGCAACTAAATTATAGGTTAAAAACCTTGATTACATCTATAAGCAGAAAGTTCAGACTACAGTACTTTAACAGTATATGTATCAATGCTATGCTGGAATTCCCTTTTTATCTATTCTTTACCAAATTTTCCTTTCTTCTAATGACAGTAATAATTAAGAAGAAGTCCCAGGTGCCTGGAGTTATGATCACTCAGTATGTAGAAGTATTACCTGATGGTATGAGCACTCCTGATTTCACTAGGAAACCTATTGCTCTCACAATTCAAGAAGGTATAATCTGTTTACGGTTTCATTTTCTTTGTATAGTAGATCATGTCAAAATCAAAGCTATAATTTATTTTTGCTCTGTGTAGGAAAAATGGCCTTTTTCAGAGCAATAGTCACAGGTAAACCAACACCAACGGTTACTTGGATGAGAAATAATGGGGAAATCAATGAGGAAAGATACAAGTTTGCATTTGATTCAATTTCTGGTGAACATCAGCTACAGGTATAATCACCATTTCTCATTATTGTTTAAAGTATGACATAAACGACATAATTCTCTTTTTACAAAAGCAGAAAAATTAATTTATTTCTTGATAGATGCCCGATGTGATTGCGGATCAAGCGGATACCTACAAATGTTATGCCAGAAATGAGTTTGGAAAAGCTGTTGTAACCGTTACTCTCAACGTCATTGAAAGTAAGATACTATGTGTTTAATGTATGTTTTTTTCTTAAAGACAGAAAAGTGTAACACACCTCAAATTTGCTTTATTTAGTTGGCTACAAGAAGAGTAAGGCGATGAAAGAATCCAGAACAGGTATACAGACCGCTTTTTTGTTTTAAAATAAGCTTTTCTTTTTCAATAAAAATAATTATACCTCAGCTGCTGGTTGTTTTAGCAATTCGAGAGTTACCTGAAGACTTCAAAAAGAACTTGAGAAGCACGTAAGTGAAACAAATTAATAACTTTATATGTATCCTCTAACCTGTGCTTTGTCGTTTTTTAAGCTAACCAGTGTTTTATGTATTTGCTATTTTTTGTTTGTCAATGATACAATGCAAGTCACAGTCCACTGTTGTTACATGCTTGTCCAGGAGGACTGAATGCTGCAAGTTAGTGAGTTGATGCAATCTGCTGGGTTTCCTTAGATAGAAAACCTTTTAAGCAGTTTAAATTATAAACAGGTTTTGACTATACTGTTTCATAACTGGGGTTATTTTGGAATGTATGTATTTGACTGGAAACCTTTATTATTTGTTTGAATTGAATTTTATTTGTAAAGTGCCTTGGGATAACGTTTTGTGAATCGGTGTTATATAAATAAACTTGACTGAACTGAAATGTTTTTTTGTTCCTCTTTTTGAGGGTGGACATAGTGCCAAAGGAAGAGAAAAAGCTAGAAATCAATGATCAATTTTGGGAACTGTTGCTGAGTGCAGACAAGAAAGAATATGAGAACATCTGTGCACAATATGGGGTTACAGATTTTCGCTGGCTGCTCAATAAACTAAATGAGAAGAAGCTAGAGAGAGAGCAGGAGCAGGAGAAGGTTGGTTTTCACACTGTCTGCAGAAACCACATATACAACTCAAGATTAATGATGTTCAAGAAAGATATTTTTGTATAAATGTCCATATATTTTCTCCTGATTCATATGAGTTTAGGTTGTTGAAAAACTCTGTAACCTGAAGCCCATTGAACTGAAACCTAATGGCGCAGCAGAGTTTGAACTTGAGATGTCACTGAAAGACCCAAACAGCAAAATATTTCTATTCAAGGTGAACGTTCTTATTTTTTTAAACTAATTTTAGAAAGCAAAAAAATTTAAAGTTCTAATGGGTTCAAGTATACCCAACTAACAACTGTTTAAAAAAAAAAATTATTTAATCTTTATGGTCCATGTTTTTACAACAGGATGGAGTCATGATTCCTTTTGATGCTGACACAGAGATAAAACATGGACTTAAGAGAGTAGGAAAGAAGTTTGTGTTTAGCATCTATGGAGTTAATCCTGAAGATGCAGGATTATACCAATTGGAAATTGATGGGGTTAAGATTTTCTCAACTGAATTAAAAAGTAAGAGCATAAACAACAGTTTGTTTAATGAAGAAATTGATTTAAGAAAATATTTGATATTTCATGTGTTTAATATATTTTGGTACCACTTTACAATAAGGCTTCCCTTATAAATGCCTAATAATTACAGTAGTTTATAGATATGTTGTTAGTTAATCTGTAGACACTTTATAAATTAATAAGAAGTGTTTATCATGCATTAATTAAAGGCAGACAAGTGACAAAACTGACCAGTTTCTTTCTAAACAGTGAACCAAATCTGTTCGCCTACATATTTAATCTAGAGGTGCTAAATTAAATGTTTAAGACTAAGTCTCTACCCTGGAGTAGGTAGCTTCACAGCATTACAATAAGGCTCCTTTTGATGAGTGCACATCTATATTACAGTGATAAAGTACAAAACTATATGCCAAAGAAATATGTTTACAAATACTCATTGTACTTACAAAGTTTAAACTTAGTCTAAAATGTTTAATTTAGCAACTCTAAAGCACTATAAAAAATTATTTTTAAGAAAGTAAAAATCAATTATTTATCGACAATATTTTGTCTTATTTCAAGACATTTTTTCAAAAACATTTCACTTGTTCCATTGGCATATTTTTTAGCTTATTACAAGAAAAAATATCTTGTATTAATTTATAATAGAGTAGCCTTTTTTCCAGTGTGAAATATATAGATTAGTTCACTATTTGGCACGAAACAACTTATGTTTGTCTCTTTCTCACCCCGAATTTATGATGATAAACAATCATCGATTATTTAAAAAGTGTTTACAGATGAATTAATAATGTATCTAAAAACTATTTTTAACCATTTATAAGGGGAGCCTTATTGTATAGAGGTACCCATATTTTCTTTCTTTCTTGCTTTGTATAGTTCCAGATGTGGACTTCTTGGTTAAGATTCAAGATGTGAAAGCAGAGGAAAGAGAGGATGCTGTGTTCCAGTGCGTGCTTTCACATCCAATGAAAAAACTCACTTGGATGGGAAAAAATAACCCAGTGGAGCAAGGAGATAAATTTGATATTACCGTATCGGACGACATGCTGATTCACACTTTAGTGGTAAAAGATTGTCTGCTACTGGACAAAGGAATCTATTCAGCAGTGGCTGGACTTAAATCCTGCAGTGCCTGGCTTATAGTAGAGGGTGAGGACAAGTTATATTTAAAAAAAAATTATGCACTGGAAGTTTCAAGTAGGTTTATCCTTTTCAGAGTTTTATTTTTTATTTCCCATCATATTTGACTGTAAATAATCAATAATCAAAACGGTCATGGGAAATCAACTGATGCTTTGTAAGAACACTGTGATTATTATTTGATCGGGGCATTGCTCAGTTTCGTCAGGTTAGAGAAAGAAGCAAGACAAAAAGCACAGCTCTCAATTTACCATACTGTCTATCTTCTATTTCGCACCAATGGTCCTGAGATATTAATCATGATGAGAGAAGAAAATCCCAACCACAACCACTGGTTGACTGGCAGTAGCAATTCTTGTTAGAAAAGGTCTCCACAAACATAATGTTTTTTACAGCTGTTTTTTAGTCCTATCTGCACAACTTGGACAAATTATTTTATGAAAATCCACAGTTACAGGAGGGCGCCACGTTGAAAACTATTTATCACTTCATTTTGGTTTGATTGCTAGAGTATTAATGACTTATACTTCAGTAACAGTGAATATATATTCAAATGTCATCATATATACTAGCCCTCCTATAAATATTATAAAAGCTAATGAAAAAAACATTTTCCTCCCACTTTATATTCTTTAATAGGGAACAAAGATCCAAATATGGTTGGAAAGAAGAAAGCTCGCAAGACAACTCGTGCAGGGGGTGGTGGAGAGGATCTTCTCAAGGTTGCTCAGGAGCAGCAGGAAAAATTACAAAAGGAGCGAGATGAGTTGATTGCAAAGACAAAGGAAAAAGCAGAGGAAGAGGCAGCAGTAGCTACTGCAGAACCTGAGCCTGAAGAAAAACCAGAGATAGAAGGCAAACCTGAACCTAAACCGAAGAAAGACTTGAAACTGAAGCCAGAGACAAAAGCAGAAGTGGTAGCAGATTCAGAACCAATAGTTGTAGAGGAGAAAGTGAAAGGAAGAAAAACAGAAGAACCTGCACCAGAAAAAGGGGAAGAGGTTGTAGTTGAAGCGGGAGAATTTGTTAAAGAGAAAAGACAAAGAGCGAGAACAGGCCCACTTGTCCCTGAAACTGTAATTGGTGAGGTGTAGCAACAAGCTCAATTTATTCTGAGTACTGCTGGTCATATTGTAAACTAAATCCAATGGTTATAATTTATTTCTAATAGACCCAGGGGTTTATTTCACCAGTGGACTCTCAGATGTTACCGCAATTATTGGTAATGATGCAGAATTGCTATGTAATCTCAGCAGCGAGGCTTGTGATGCAATCTGGTACAAAGATGGAAAAGAGGTAAAGATCATTTAAACTCATTAAGGAATAACTTCACCTTTTTCATCTATGATGTTAAAATATTTACATTCTTTTGTATCAATTTCAGATGACAGCAACAGAGGATATTAATATTGTTAAAGAAGGGACTTATCGCAAACTAGTTATTAAAAACTGTAAAGAAGAGGATGCTGGAAAATATAGATGTGAAGCTGATGGGCGAAAAACAGAAGCTATGTTGAATGTTGAAGGTAATCCAACTCATCTACTTAAGTAATGTTGAAGGCATGCTAAGCTATAATGGGCCAGTTAAAATTCAAAGCACAGCTCAGCCAATTTTGTTAAAAACATAACAATAAAAACCAACATTTTTCCCTGACAGATCCTCCAAGAATCAACCCTGATGACCTTGCTGAGTTTATGAAACCTTTAACAATCAAAATGGGAAAAGACGCATCCTTCAAGTTGACATTTGTTGGCCGTGAACCAATGAAAATCCAGTGGTACAACGATGGGGAAGAGCTGATGGAGGAGACCAATATTAAGATTGAGAGGTCTTCCTCTCATAGCCGCCTATTGTTAACCAAGTGCCAACGCAAAACCTCAGGAGAAATTAAGATCAAAATTAAAAATGAATGTGGAATGGTTGAGGCCATCACACAACTTACTGTCCTAGGTAGGGTTTTGTCACCACACTCTGAAAATAACTTCATAGTACAAATATCAGATACATACAGTCTATTTCTTTACACAGCCAAGCCAACCCCACCACTGGGCCCTGTGGATGTCATTGAAAGTTCATCCTCTTGCATCGAGTTCAAATGGAGACCTCCCAAAGACAGTGGTGGTTGCCCTATAACAAATTACGTTGTGGAGCGCCAGCAAATTGGACGTAACAGCTGGCAAAAGTTGGGTAAGATTGGTCCGGATCCCAAATACAGGGACACAGATGTAGATCATGGCAGAAAATACTGCTACCACATCAAGGCTGAAACCGATCAAGGGATTAGTGAAATGATAGGGACTGATGACATCCAGGCTGGAACAAAGGGTGAGTTTTCTCATGAGTGATCATACAGTAAGTTTGGAGAAACATTTTACACTTGTGAAAATGTCATGCACTTGATGATTTCCCTAGCATACCCTGGACCTCCATCAACACCAAGAATTGTCAGTGCTTTCAAGGATTGTATAAATCTTGCTTGGACTGCACCGGCAAACACGGGAGGAACAAACATTTTGGGTTACAATGTGGAGAAACGCAAGAATGGGAGTAACCTATGGGGCATGGTCAACCCACCAGATGAGCCCATCAAAGGTCAAGCTATTCTAATATTACTGATTATTTCGTTTTGTTTACTGCTTGAACAAATTTTCTTAAAAAATGAATAAATTCTATTTTAACACATGAAAGTGTTTTATTTCAACAGCAAAACAATATGCAGTAAAAGATGTTATCGAAGGTATTGAGTATGAGTTCAGAGTCTCAGCTATTAATATGTCTGGGGCTGGAGAGCCAAGTGTACCCTCAGAATTTGTGATTGCAAGAGATCCAAAAAGTAAGTAATAATTTAGCAAAAAAAAAAAAAAGATTGAATATTTCTGTGATCACTTTCCTCTCAATGTGTAACTGTGACACTGATTACACTTTTAGAACCTCCTGGGAAAGTTACTGACCTGAGGGGGACGGATTCTACCTACACCAGCTTATCACTGACCTGGATCAAACCACCAGAAGAAGAAGGTGTCCAAGATGAGGCCAAAGGATACTTTGTGGAACTACGACCAGCTGAAAACCCTGAATGGGGCCGGTGTAACACTAACCCCATCGTTATGACCACCTTTACTATAATAGGTCTTAAGTCAATGGCAATGTACTGGGTAAGAGTTGTTGCCACCAATGAAGGTGGAGATGGTGAACCTCAAGAGTTAGACAACTACATCATTGCAATGCCTCCGCCAGGTGAGTCCCTGAACGTTACAAAACTGCTTTAGAAATTTTCATACAATAACTGCCTAAAAGTCTTTTCTCATTGTTATAGTTAGACCCCATTTCACTGACAAAAAAATGGAAAACTTTATGGTTGTGAGGGCAGGGAACTCTGTTCGAATCAACTTTAACTTTAAGGTACCGTTTTCTTTATTGAAATACCATCAACATAGTATATCACGAAATCCAAATACCTATTTATGATTGGGAAACATATGTGCTTTTGCTAACACAAGTGCTAAGACAACTTTGTTTGACACTCTTTGACACTGTTTATATTTATACAGCTTTTCTAACCCATACAGATGATATTCATGTTAACATTAAAACAAAAGGATCATGTTGGGTGTAAATCTTATGGTTTTTGTTGCACACTCCAATGTTAATAGTTAATAGTTAATAATTTTTTTTAATATAACAAAATATGAAGCACATTTTTTCTTTTAAGCCGACAACAGTGTACTGCAAATGACACAACAAATAGTAGCTACAGACATAGATGCCTCATCTGTCTTTTGCATCCTTTTTGAAGCCCAAGCATTAAAGCTGAACCATAAGGATTCACTAGAATATACATCTCCACTCATTTACATGCTAATGTTAGAATTAGCTCTTTCAACACCGGAACCCAATTTAAGATGAAGTTGTGGCATACAGTATTTCATACTTTAAAAAAATTAAAACATTCCCATCCTTAACTGTATCTCTCGCTTTTTGACAGGCCTCTCCAATACCAGCGATCACATGGGTTAAGGATGGTTTGCCTCTTGCCAAATATGTGGCAGTTAGCAACACAGATACATCATCACAGTTGATGATACCCTCATCAGAGCGCTATGATACTGGGATCTACACAATTATTGTCAAGAACCTTGTTGGTCAGGAGACGTCCAGTGTTGAAATAAGAGTCACAGGTTCGGAGAAAATGATGACATATCAATCATAACAATCATTTAATGACAATGAAACGTTAAGAAATTATCCAGTTCATTTTTTTAACCTTTGCTTTCAGTATCCTTTTCTTTTTTGAGTGATCATTTCTGTAATCGGAAATTAGTTGTATTTTTTAGTATATGTTATTTCTCGTTTTGGTTTACTTTAGGGTTAATATAAAAATTATTTCCTACCTTTCTGCAGATGATCCTAAGCCTCCTGGCCCTGTGGAACTTGAAGAGAATGTTTCAGGAACAGTAACCATTTCATGGACTCCATCTCCAGATGAGAAGAAAGATGACAGACTGCACTACACCGTCACCAAGCACGATTCTGTTAAGCACACTTGGCATACTGTGGCTGACCATCTCTTCAACAACAGGTTCACTGTTGCCAATATTATGCCCGGAAGGCAGTACAAGTTCAGGATCTTTGCCAAGAATGATATGGGGCTTTCTGCAGCATCTGAGTCTCCAATCTGGGAAGTGAACAAGAAGAAAGGTACGTTTTAACAACTTTGAAGCAAACTTGTGCTATAAGAACTGATTTGTTAAAGCAGATTTTTTTAATGAACTATGCGGAGACTAACTAATTCACAAAAAAAGAAAAGAAAATTATAAAGCATTTTCAAAATTTCAATATACTGACAGATATATACAATTTCAATCTGTGAATCATTCGTCCT
Source organism: Valencia hispanica (assembly GCA_963556495.2). Classification (NCBI taxonomy): domain Eukaryota; kingdom Metazoa; phylum Chordata; class Actinopteri; order Cyprinodontiformes; family Valenciidae; genus Valencia; species Valencia hispanica. Next base: position 31,371,305 of record OY747708.1, read on the forward strand.
TTCTATTTTTGATTGACAAACAAAAATCAAAAATGTGATTGTTTTTTTTATTATCTGTTTTTAAATCGGAAACAAAATACGAAAAATGCCTTGTTTCTCACATTTTAAATTTTTGTCTTGGATCAAAAATACAAAATTGAAAAACAGGCTGCATGACAGAATTTATTTTTAATATTTAATTGCTGGGATGTAGGTGACCCGGAAATTGTTCCATAGGATACTAACATAGTATACTGCAAATACAAATAGACAAACAAAACACAAAATAAAAAAAAGCACAAGTAGAAACCATTTAGTCCATAAAAACAACCTCTAACCAATTGGGTTCTCAGTCATGTTGTCTTAAAACGCCAAATCAAAGAGATATGTTTTTAGTTGAGACTTGAAGTGCTCTAACATCTGGGAAGTTTTTAAATGAGGAGGTAGACTGTTCCATATCCTCGGGCCAGCCACCGAAAACGCTCTATCGCCCCGAGTCTTTAAGCAGGTTTTTGGGACTACTAGAAGCACTTCAGAGCTAGACCTCAACCGCCTGGCAGGAGAGTAAACTGTTAGCAGTTCAGAGATGTAAGAGGGAGCAAGACCACACAAAGATTTAAAAACAAAAAGTAATATTTTAAAATGGATGGACAAGCGTGCTCTGTTTTGCAACGTATTGCAACGTACCAGAGCACGCTTGTGAGGTAAACAGTCATGTGCCCCAGGGGCTTATGGGAATACATAAAATGTAACAAAAAACTTTAAATCAATATTGTTTGTTACAATTTGGCACCTCATTGAAGAGATGTTTTATTAAGATGAAGGGGCATTTCTTTTACTTCTAGCCCTCTAGTATATATGTGCAACTTTAGACAAAACAAAAAGAATGGATGAATTGGTTTTCACCCATTCAGAAAAGTGTTGGCCTCTTTATGGACACAGGCATTTTTTCTGACCTGCCTTACATCCTGAAATTCTTAACGAACCATTTTATTATAAAACAAAATCTGATAAAGAACAACATCTGGATATTTTCTGGACAAGAAAGAGAATGCAATAACTCTTTTGTTACATAAATAATAACTCATCAGCAATGAAGATAATGCTTTGTCACTGCAAATGAACTTACAGCCCTTACAAATTATACATTTAAAAAGATTAAAACAATGTTTATTTTAGTGCAGATGCTTAATTTTGTTATTTTCTTATGAAAATAACAAAATGAAGCAAAAACATTTCAGTTGACAGTCCGTATGTCTTACAACTGTTTTTCCTGTGTACTTCCAGAGAAATTTTCTTTGAAACTTGAAACTTCCAGGAGCTGCAGCTTTGAGACTTCACCATCGTTTTCTGTTCCTCTAAAAATGCACCAAAGTCCTGAGAGCTACGAGTGTTACATGAGTTGTGCCGTAACAGGGAACCCCAGACCCCATATTACTTGGTACAAAAACAGCATCAGCCTCAACACCAACACTAACTACTACATTACCAACACCTGTGGAGTCTGCTCCATTCTAATACTCAATGTTGCGCCCAAGGACAGTGGGGATTACACTGTTGTTGCAGAAAATTCCCAGGGCAGAGTGGAGTGCACAACAAAACTTGTTGTTAAAGGTAAAAAACCGAAAAACTACATATAAAATGTTTAACATTAAATTTAACACATGAAAAAAAAAATTTTTTTTCTTCTCTTCTACTCCATTAGATTACCTTGCTGCAGCGGCCCTGACCTCCTAAAGACCCCCCCACCCCTGCATCAAAATAAATGGAGCCCATTTATCAGTTTGAAATCTGACTGTCATCAGTGTTGATTTTGTTTCGTGTGTGAAATAATGTAATGTATTTAAAAAGAAAGCAATAAATAATAAACTATAGAACATCAATTAAATCACTTAAAATTTAAGTTTAAAATCACATAAAACTGGTAGCTTTAAATTAAAGAAATTCTCCTTTGAGTTGAACTGATTAACTTTAACTTTACATTCAACTTTACTGATAAGAAAATGACATACCCCATGAGCATTCAATGATGTAAGGAACAAAAGCTACCCTTTGGTAACACAAACTATTTTAACAAACTATAAGATACTGTGTTTAGAAACATAAGATTATAAGCAGCTTAAGAGCTGCATTGTTTTTGATGTGTTCTTTAGCATTCTGTGAAATAAGAGTTTTCCTTCAGCTACAATTTACTGATATTTTGTGAATCAAATAAAATTTTAGGAAAATATCCTTTATTAACAGTGTTTTGAGTTTTGCAATGTTATCTTGTTTTTCTCCATGGTTTCAAGGACCAGAATTTAGAACATTTGAGCTCAGTGAACTATTGGGGGAAAAAATACAATAAAAATGTGAAGCCACACAGTCTTCTGATGCCTGTAAGAAGCTGTAGTTTTTTTTTTTAAACAGCTTAAAATATCCCTCACCTATGAAGTATTGTTCTGTTATTAATAAAACATGAATGGTGGTTAAAAATTCAGACCAGCCCATCTTCAGAAGACTTAATATGTAGGAAAACACCACTAGCTAATCAATGTGAACAACAAAAATTCAGGTATCCAAATGCAATGCTCTCTTTTTCCTGATATTTTGATCTTCATCAATCAGCCAAAGAAACAAGTATAGTGGTAGAAATACTATTACTACTACATAATGACTTGCAGCAACTCTTCATATTTATAGTAAATTTATAGCAAGTTCATAGCAAGAAAGGTTATACACTATCACCATAGTTTAAGTGCTTTGGTGGAAAAAGTTCTGCAAGGAAACAAACACGAGATTTCTCATGGCTTACATTATTAAAGAAACGTAGAGAAAGCACATATTGTTGTTTAGTGATTTACTTTACATTTTATCAACATTAAAGAAATACATTTATGAAAGTCAGATCAAAACTAAAATGTGAAAAGTATATAAAGAAAGAAAATATTTAACGACATAAGCTTGCCAAATGTAGGTTTTCAAAAACTCCACTGTGGCTACTGCAGTTCTCCTTGGATTTAATTGCCTTTTTCCTTTCAAGAGATTGTGATTTATGTTGATAACATAATAGGCAATCTCATTTCCTGGCAAACATGAGGACTGACTGTGATATATTTTGTTATAACTGGGTTACGTAGTTGCGTAGTGACGTAAGCATGTCAGTATTGTTGTGCGCCATGTCCTACAATGTGAGCTCTACCATGCTATTTCTCATTAAAAGAGTGTCGTTCTAAACATCCACCTCATCCTTTATACTTACCTGAAATACGGTAGGAGATGTAACAACAGTGGGGACAAGGACGTCTGAGCCCACGGCGGTGCTGTTTTCCGAGATTTCTGCAGGTTGTGGAGCTCCAGGTGATAGACGGCGCCCATGCCCTTCGGACCACGCTATGGTTCGCTAAGGGAAGTTCTGAATGAGCGCGGACGAGGAAGGAGCAACATAAAGGTGAAGGGGATTTTGTGCTACGGACTGTAAAAGCTAATGAAAGAGCAATACAGTTAAAATAAGTGGCAAGCTGATTAACCAGCCGCAAATATGGCGGGAGTTTTCGGCTCAGTTGGCTCATTTGATGAAAATGTGGAGCAGTGGAGTTCTTACATGGAGAACTGTTCTGTTGGAGGTTTCTTCCTGTTAAAGGGGAGTTTTTCCTCTCCACCGTCACTACATGCTTGCTCAGTATGAGAAATTGCTGAAGGATTGCTGTGGTTGGAAAGTCTGCCCAACCTCACGCCAATGATTGGGATTCCTTGAATAGGAAACTTTTTAACTGATTGGAATGTTTGTATAAATGTATTGAAATGACTTCTTGTTAAGTGCCTTGAGATGACATCTGTTGTGAATCGGCGCTATATAAATAAACTGAATTGAATTACATGGAGCGTTTTGAAGGGGAACGGGATTGAAGATGAAAATAAAAGTGGCTAAATTTTTGAGTGTAATGGGCCCAAAGACATTTAACTTGCTCTGTAACTTGGTTCAACCTGTGACACCAGGCAGTAAGACGTACAAAGTGATAGTGGACACGCTCACGAGCCATTTTTCACCCAAGCCCCTTGTTATTGCGGAGAGATTTCGCTTTCACAAGCGCAATCAAGAAGAAGGCGAGTCCGTCAACATGTTCGTAACAACCTTGAGGAGGTTAACTGAACATTGTGAGTTTAAGGAGGTGTTAAACGACAGGGAGAGTGGTATGTGGATTAAGAAATGAAGCAGCACAGAAAAAGTTAACTGAGAGTGATCTGATGCTGGAAAAAGCAATCAATAGTAGCGTGACAATAGATATGGCGTTTAAAGAAGCCCAGCAACTTAATGCTACAGGCAGAGTGCACAAAATTGCAGTCAAACAGTCAAAGCAATATACAAGGACCGTGTTTTCGGTGCGGTAAAACAGGGCATCTAGTAGTGGTGCAACGGATCATCATTGATCCGTGATCCGTTCGGATCAATATCTTCGGTTTGGCACACACATTATCCGCGGATTGATTTATGGAAAAAAAAAGTTGTGCACATGTTCAGTCCGCACACAACGTGGTCATGGCGAGCGGAGGAACGGAGGAGCTTGAACGCTCCGCGTCATTTAAATCCCCTGTATGGGGACATTTGCATTTGTCCACACTCTCCCCTGACGATGTAGACATCCTTGTCTTTTTGAAAAACCATTTGAAATTATAAGCTTAAGTATGCTTTGCTTTCTTTCTTTTATTCTTCTTTGATGATGTGAATATAGGCTTTATGTCACTCTCCAAGTTTAAAGGAAGGAGATGTGCTTTTTTACGTTGCATTTTACTTGTTTTTCATAAATTATGTTAAAAATAATATATTATGCCTAGCGCATTTTAAGTTGATTTTATACATTTTAATTTAATAATGTAATGTGAGGGGCGGGACGGGACGGGGATTTACCTGAAGGACTGATGTTGATTTAGCACAGGTGACTGCGATCAGAGTGTCAGACTGAATAAAGCAGGTGGGATCGGTATGAAGAGGAGAGCACCTGCCTGGCGGTACGGCATTCTTTGGGAGGGAAGGTGTCGTTCGCAGTGGTTTAGCACTGCCGGCGATGAAGACAGTCAAGTAGGTGGTTAGTTGTTCCTGTGTGAGGAGGGGAGGTCAGCTGCCTTCTTTAGATAGTCAGGGCCGGGTTTAGTCGGGTGCAGTGCTGCTCTGCTCTTCCTGATCGCCTTTCATAGAGGACCAGACGATCCTGATTTGGCCGCCGTCCGGCATGTGAATTTCCCCGGGGCGTGGACGGCGTGGAGAACTCAGACCCTGGGGAGGGGTGTCGTCAAGTGGGCGAGCTAAGTGATATTTTACTGTATGAATGTGTGGATGTATGAAAGAGGGTTTTAGGGTATATTTTAGTTGGGTGGAGCAGGATCGCGGGGAAGGAATGAGTAGGATCACGTCAGTTTAAAGAACCGGTTGAATTTGTCTGCATGCTCAATTTGCTGTGCCTCTGTAAGGGTGTTAATTGTTTGTAGTGTGCACTTTTATTGATTGCAGTGTATTGTGGTGCTTCCTGGGACTTGACCTGTCGTGACGGGGGAGGCGATGGTTGTGTGGATCTGCTCGCCCCTTAAAGCTTAGTTTTCCCTTCATTAATAAAGATTTTGGGGACTACGACTAACTGTTTCCGGTGATTATTTTACAGCTCTGATGTGGTAGGGTAAGGATTTCCTGCCCGTGCTTAGATCCAAAGAACATTTAATTACAATAATTTAAAAGTGTTAATAAATGAAAAGACAAAAGTTTTGTTTATTTGTCTTGTCTTTACTTTTTTTTTGCTGATCCGAAAAATGATCCGATCCGTGACTCTGATCCAAGGAACGATCCGAACTGTGAGTTTTTTGATCCGTTGCAACCCTAGCATCAGGTTCAGGTTCAGGTTACTTTATTTATACCCGTGAGTAGATTTGTTTTGCAGTTAAGGAGAATTCAAGTGTCACACAAGTGTAACAATGTGAGCTTATTTAAAACGTGACAGAAAAACCCTATGTTCCACAGATCGGGACATTGAAAGAAAACTAAAATAAAAAATAAGCAAATAAATAAAAACATGTGACTCTGACATACATCCTATTTTAACTTGTTCAGTGCTTCGATAGCAGCAGGAACAAAGCTGTTTCTCTGTCTTTTGGTTTTACATTTAGGGAAATTAAACCTCCGACCAGAGGGAAGAAGTTGAAAGTGACAGTGCAACGGGTGAGAATCATCATTCGTGATGGAGGTAGCTATCCTTTGTACCTGGCTAATGTACAGGGATTGGGAACCCAACTGCGGCTCACCCAGTAGACGGCTAGACCATTTAATAATTTGGTCTATGGACTTCTTTTGCTTTAACGTTGCTTGACCGAACCATGACACTAAAGAAAACGATAAAATAGACTCGATAAAAGCACAATAAAACATACACATAATGGATCGGTCAATGTGGAAGTGTGCAAGCTTCCTTAGGCAGTGGAGGCGTTGATGACCCTTTTTGCATACCACGTCAAAGTTTTCCTCAAATTTCAGTTTGTTGTCGATAACAGTCCCTAAGTATTTATATGAATTTGCACATTCAATGGTCTGTCCTTTCATTAGGGTGCTATCATGCATGCAAGCTTTCCTTCTAAAATCGATCAACATGTTTTTGGTTTTTGTGGTATTTATTTGTAGGTAGGATTCCTCACACCATTGGACAAGGTCCTCTATAAATGGACCGTGGCTGGTCTCGCCATCTTGAAGGAGACTGACAATGACTGAATCATCTGCAAATTTTATTATATTACTGTTGCTGTGTCTACTCTTGCACATGTTTGTGTACAAAATAAAAAGTAGTGGAGACAACACACACCCCTGAGGGGAGCCAGTGGAGGACCACTTTTGGACGGATAGTGAGCTGTTGACCCTTACTCTTTGTGCCCTAATTTCCAGCCCACCAAGTTCCTGCTTAGGTCAAATTGCTGTAGCAGTCTACCTACTAGGACATGTGGTTGGATTGTATTAAAAGCAGAAGAAAAGTCCACGAATAAAAGCCTGGCATGTGTCCCATTAAAATCTAGATGTTTAAAGAGCATGTCTAGCAAAGTGACTGTGGCATCTTCCACTCATCTGTGAGGCCTGAATGTGAACTGCAATGGGTCCAATGAATGCTCAGTTGGCATCAGGATCTCCGATTTCACCAGTTTCTCAAACGTTTTCATTAAAATCGATGTAAGAGCAATAGGTCTAAAATCATTTAATGTTTTGGGACGGCTGGATTTTGGAACTGGGACAGCGACAGCATCTTTCCATACTTTTGGTATATGTTGTGCCTGTAAAGACTTATTAAAAATATAATGGAACATAGGGCTCAGCTCAAATGCACAAGACCTCTAGCATCAACCTGCTGTTGTAAAGAAATGGACTGTTGTCAATGTGGAACAAAAGGACATGTGGAATGAGCATGTCGAAACAAGAAAACATCTGAGAAAAGTAAGAAAAAGGACAAGAGAGACTATGACAAATTCAAAAAGAAAAGGCAAGTACACACAGTGAAATATGACAAAAGCTCTTCTTCAGAGAAATATATGACAATGAATACACTGTAAAAAGCAATACTGCATATTACTTAATTTAATTAGTGTAACATTTTTACACTTAAAAATATTGAGTTTATTTTACAAATGGGTTATAATTAAACAGGAGTAATAAGTAGATCTAAGTAATAGTTTGAATTACACCTGAATGGCTTATTTAAGCAGAAATACTAAATTAAATGAGTAAATGCAACAAAAAATACTATGTGAAGCAGATTGAAAAACTTGAGTAAAAGGTATTAAAGGAAATAAGTAAATATAATGAAAAACATTTGTAGGATATAAGTACAAATTTACCTTTGGCTTATTAAAAAAATTGTGTTGTGACAACAGATTTTTTAAAAAATCAAGACAAAAACCAATATGTCACAGAACATGAAAACTTTTATTTAAAACACTCTTCCTATAGAAAAATATAATTATTTTAGAACTGCCAACAGTATCTTACTGTCTGGTATACATCACATATAACCAAAAAGTGCATGCTATTAAGGACAAACACTTATAAGTTTACAAGAACAAGAGAATGTTTAAACTGTTTTGTGATCTGAACCATTAACTGTCCTTCCGTTTTTAGTACTGAAATTACGTGGACACATCTTATAACATATTTAACATTGCTAAAGAAAAGGCAATTAAGTTTACCCAGGTTGAAGCACATCTAAACTAAAATAGTTCTTGCCAAATGACAACAAAAAACACTGCATTTGTGCATAGAGTTTGTATATTAATGCAAGGCAATATCTTCACACTCAACAAATTTGTGACTAGTAGCAAAAAATATCATTCTGTGGTATAAGGGTAAGAAATCTCTGCAGCATGTATGGCTGAAAATTTAGATATTAAAATACTCTCCAAATCTTGTGATTTTTTTTTTTTACTTGAATTTTTAAAGGCAGAAAAATCAAGAATGTCTTTCTTAAGTAACTTTGTGTAAACTGTACTGAAATTCAAAATTGAATGCCTCACACCTTACATGAGTGATCAAGGAAAGAACAAAATGTATATCAATGCAAAATATAAACGTGCAACCAGAACAACATCCCACATTCAGACAACATTTTGGTATGATTTGGTTTGGTGAATGAATCCAAAGATGGTCTATGCTTCCAGAAGAGCCTCACGAATTATTTAGGGTACACTCTGTCTTATTTGTGCTCAACAGCACAGCAGTCAACTATGCCATTGTTGACAGCTTTCCAGGATCCGACTTCAACAAGAATCTTTTGAAAGACTTCAAATATGTATTTCAGTGTTTTGGGGTATTTAAGGTCCAATGCATAAGTTAGTCCAAGCAAGTAGCAGCAAGCTCTGCTGAAATCCCCGAGGTGGTCGAGTACGTTGGAGCCCTCAATGACAACCCCCACATTCCCAACTTGTCTACTTTCATTCCGCACAAGGAACACAGTCATCGTCTCTGCTGCCAGCTCTTCTTCCACATTTATGGTTTGATGGCTTGAATCATTCTGTAGACACAGTAAAAGGAAGCATGGGTGTCACCAAAAGAGAATAAGGAAACCACAAATTAGCTATAAATATAAATGCTGCTGATGAGAGGAGATTTTTAAGTGAAAGCCTGCGCCTCGCGCTCATATGCTACCAGTCCCTGACCAGCCTGCTGTCTGCTAACTCCTCTCTCCCAGTTCGTTTATCCTGTGGCAGAGTATAAAAAATAATTACACATTCACACAATATATATGTTTGGGCATGCATGGGGAGGGAGATTATCACCAAACCTTCTCAGAAGAACTCTTCCTCATAAATGCCTTTTATTACTTTACAAAGTTATGACAAAACATTCTGAAAGACAGCCTCTCTTACAGGATCCAATCAGCTCCATAATACACATTCATATATATGCAAAGTGTGCCTGTAGTCCTTCCCTAATAGGTTAAGCCCCTTTTAATATATTCCTTTTGGTTGCTAAGCAGAAAACCTTCCTTTTGATCCCACACTCTTCACAGACCATTTGCACAATCAAACAACCAGATGTTTCCTGTTTTTTTTAGAGAATTGTGACCCATTGTCTAACTCATATCCTGTTCTTAACAGTTTTGTCCATTTAATCGTGACCGTTCCCTTCTGACCCTTGGGTGACATCCTGTGCTAACACTTTTCTGCATTTAGTTAATTGTTTTAGCACACAACCCCTTCACCTTTTGGCCTATGTATTCATTCAATGCTTGTTTAAAGGTTTTTATTTACATTACTGCTTAAAGTATGAAACAGGTTGGGGTGTTTATGCTGTTACAGTTTTTCTACAGTTAAATTCAGTTTTTAAAATCACAATATATAGTCATACTCATAGTATCACAATATATTGTATCATCCCTCCGGTATTGTGATACATACCGTATCACGAGATTATTGCCAGTACACACCCTACTCAGCTATAAGTTGTCAGGGGTGTGTGTAGAGTATGGACCCAAATCCAGACGCTGAGGAAGTGCAGGATGTTTATTTAAAGGTGGAGGTGATGATGATGGTGAAGACAGCAGGAACGGATATACTGGACATCGGGCAGGAACGGAGAGACAGGAAGACGACACACCATGGAGATAGAGACAACAATAGTAATGATCCGGCCCTGGGTGGAGAGAAGTGATGTGTCTTAAAGGCAGGAGGTGAGTAGGATCAGGTGTGGTTGATTGGAAAGACAGGTGAAGACAATGAGGCGTGAACAGGGCAGCGTGACAGGACCCCCCCTTTAAAGGCGAATTCCAGACGCCGTGGAGAGAGGAGCAAGAAAGAAGGAGAAAAAAAAGAAGCACCCTTGCCAGGGTGGGTGGAGGGGGCCCACGGAAGGAGGGCCCCGAGTCTTTCTGGGTGCGCCCCTGGAAGTCTGGCGGACGACCAGGTGCGCGGCCCCTGAGGACCTGGAGGGCGGTCGGCCCCGGTGGCGTCCGCTGGCTGGACGGCGGTCCGGAGGACGGCCCCGGTGGCTTCCCCTGGTTGGACGGAAATCGGGCGGACGGCCCGGACGGCGTCCTCTGGCTGGACGGAAATCGGGCGGACAGCCCGGGCGGCGACCTCTGGCTGGACGGAAATCCGGCGGACGGTCCGGACGGCGTCCTCTGGCTGGACGGCGGTCCGGAGGACGGCCTGGTGATCCTCCCTTGAGGACCTGGAGTTTGGGCGGACGGCCCTTAGGTCCTCTTCTGAGGGTCATGCAGCTGCTGAGGAGCTTGGCTGGTTGGCCGAGATGAAGTTGCCTGGCCGGTAGAGGTCGGCCGACACGAAGAGAATCTGGAGGCTCGGACGCCGGCTGAGACGAAGAATCTGGAGGCTCCTCGATGGGGACGGGTCCTCCTTGACCCTCCCTGGGAGCTCTAGCGACGGGTCCTCCCTGACCCTCCCTGGGAGCTCTAGCGACGGGTCCTCCCTGACCCTCCCTGGGAGCTCTAGCGACGGGTCCTCCCTGTACCTCCCCGGGGGCTCCAGCGACCCATGGGGCAATGTCGGTCGCTGGAGAGCTGCCGCTGTGACTGCTAAAAATACAGCAGCCACAATAACGGCAGGTTCTGGGACTGGAGCTGGAACGGGCTCACGGACTGGAGCTGGAACGGGCTCACGGACTGGAGCTGGAACGGGTTCACGGACCGGAGAAGGAACGGGCTCAGGGACCGGAGCTGGAACGGGCTCACAGACTGGAAATCTGCCTTCCTCCTCAGAAGCGGCCCCACCTCGGCGGTGTCGCCGTCTCCAGCGAGGCGCTGGATCTCCCCTGGAGCAGAGATAGGCCGTCTTGTCCCCATGGAAAAACTCAAACAGCTCCTCCTCCCTGATGTGAGGAGCCCCCGAAGAGACAGCTTTAGGAGGGACAAAGACGGCGGGGGAGAGAACCGGCGGTGCGTGCAGCGCAGAGATGCAGCCAACGTTGGTGGTCCGTGTGGGAGCGCCGCTCTTCTCCCCGCTCCTGGAAACTCCGGCTCGCCGGGACCGCCACCTGCGGCCAGATGGTGAAGGTGGAGAGGGCGGACTGGTGATCTGGTCCAACGCCTCCTGGCGAATCCTCTCCACCTCGCCCCGCAGATCGGCGAGATCCCGGGCAGAGAAGACACTCCGGAAGTGAGTGAGCACTCCGAGGATCTCCTCAGCTCCGGAGACCCGCACAGGAAGGTGAGGAGAGGCAGCGAGTTTGGCCAGGTTGGCCCAGAGGTCCTGGCTGAGGGAGGCGATCTCCCGGGCGAGTGCTGGGTCCATGTTCATGGCCGGATCATTCTGTCAGGGGTGTGTGTAGAGTATGGACCCAAACGCAGACGCTGAGGAAGTGCAGGATGTTTATTTAAAGGTGGAGGTGATGATGACGGTGAAGACGGCAGGAACGGAGATACTGGACATCGGGCAGGAACCGAGAGACAGGAAGACGACACACCATGGAGATAGAGACAACAATAGTAATGATCCGGCCCTGGGTGGAGAGAAGTGATGTGTCTTAAAGGCAGGAGGTGAGTAGGATCAGGTGTGGTTGATTGGACAGACAGGTGAAGACAATGAGGAGTGAATAGGGTAGCGTGACATAAGTACAGGGCTATATTCCACCATACAGTAGTTTTATGTTTGACCACTGAGTGATCTTTAGTTTAGCAAAATGTAGACAAGTAATAGACAGGTTTCCCTGAACTCACCTCAAATTCCTTGATTAAGGAACCCACATCTTCACTCAGGTGATCAATCAGACATCGGATGACAACTTCTCTGTTTTTCTTAACAGGATTTCCATTCTGTAGAATACAGTAAATGTATTACAACAACTGACTTGAAATAGCAGTCGCTCACCTCAGTGTTTTAGCCATTTTACTTTACTAAAAACAGTTTTGGCTATACCAAATAAGTAAAACAATATAATTTCGATTAAATGTCCTTATCGTTCAGCCCTTAATTGATTACTGCAACCTTGAAGCCATATTTGCCACTTTATAGTTTTAGAGGTCGACTCAGAATATACCCAAAGTTTAAACAGTGGAAAAGGATTGAAACAGGAACCATTATGCTTGGAAGACGGGTAGAGGAAAGAGTGTGGAAAGTGAAGGATGTATACAAAGTACAAATAAATAGTATTGAGAAACAACATTGCAATACAAATGAAGGCCACGAAGGGTATATGATCTTGTGGTGAATGCAAGAGCACGGAGGACCCAGTAAAGAGAGAAGGTAAATAAGTTTAGATTTAAAAAAGGTTGTGACAAGTCAGGTGGGAGCATCCAAAAAGAAAAAAACTAAGTGGAAATACCTGGAGTGAAATGCTCATTTCTGTGCGATGTCTCTCTCCAGCGCCACCTTTCTTGGCTTGGAAGATGGCAAGCAGTTTAGGTGGCGTAGTGTTCCAGCATGAACATAAATTTGGACTCCAGATTTACAGTGGTTATCCGGTCGAATTCTGCATTGATCTGGAAAAAAAAGGAAGAGAAAAAATAGGGCTTAAATTACACACATAGGGGGAAAAAAACATTACAATTTCTTAATTTCAGCCTATTCTGCAAAAGATGTATGGTATTAGGCTTTTATTATTATATATTATTTCTATTAACAATTAATTTCCAGAGAAGTCATTTTTGTACTTGTGAAAGCCTATCTGAGGCGAATTTTCTTAACTGTGCATTCTAACCACATGGAGAATGCACGCTTTAAATATGTTAAATATGTTAAATATGTTCGCAATTTTAAACTGAAAAGCTGCAATAAAGACGCCTCACAGTCCACAATGGTGGTCGTGTTCCAGTCTGCACTGGCTCTAATAATTCCTAAATTGTTTCACATGTTGAGTGGTTAGCATTTGAGACACTCAAATTCCAGTGAGCCAACAACCGTCAACAAAACCCCGTTCACAGGCAAGTCCCCAAAAACAGCAAATTTTTAACAGTGGACATACTTTACCACCAGATGCCAAGCCCAGAACACTGTCAAAGCAGATTATGACTGACTTGTGTTAGCCTGTTCCAGATGCTAACAAGGCAAATTCAGCAGACTTGCTAGCACCATACATGGCTTCATCACGATAGTATAGATAAGGATAGTTCGTGCCTGGCTTCTTTAAGTAAGGAGGGTTATCAGAAAAAACAAATTTGTTCAAAAATGACTTACCTGTATTAAGTTTGAATCTTCAACCATCCGCTGTAGCCGCTCCGTGTGTGAAGACTGCGAAAAGCTTGTTCAGGACTGGATCAGACGGATCAGACTGGTCAGTCACCAGAGTATAATGACATCACGTGATCATTTTCTGTTTACTTGATTTTTTAAAGTACTAAGTAATCATGTCTCAAAAATTATGTTGATCTCGATCATAATTTCATTCAATAAGACTACTTTGTTTTTGTAACGTATTCTTAAACAAAACAGTTTTAAAATAAAGAAATTATTAGTAATATTTAGACCATTTTATCTGTCAAATCTTCATTTATTTTAAAAAAATAAACTTAATATAACTACTGTGTTTGACACAAATGTTCCTCATTAGGTTCCACTTTTGAACATTGATGTAATCAAGTCAAATACTCATCATCGTGACATTTAACGTTTTTATTAAACATATACACCTAGATATTTCTGTGATATATAGGCTACTGGGTTCTTGAAATATTTTTTACAGTGTTAAATTCACATAATGAGTGTGAATAAAACCTCAGGCAGCTACTGGGCCAAGACCAACCTGGAAGGGCATTCAGATAAAATGGAGATAGACACAGGGTCCAAGGCATCACTTGTGTCATATCAGATCTACAAGAAGTGTGCAACAACCAAACTGCTAAGTTACCAGTGTATATCACCAAGGGAAATTTTGCACCCATCATGGGACGTGTGTGGTTAAAAACCCTACATCTTGACTGGCAAGAGGATAGATGGCTGTCTAATGGTTTGTCACAACTGCAAAACATCCTGCACAAAAATGATGAGGTTTTTCGAGCAGAGTTGAGCAGTATGAAAGATATCACTGTCAAACTGCATATCAAAGAAGGAACCAAACTAGTGTTCATGAAGGCCAGGACTGTGCCTTATGCTATACGGGATAAAGTCGAAGCAGACCTGGACGCTTTAGTTCAAAGTCGAGTTTTGGAACCGGTAACAACCAGTGAATGGGCCACTCCCATTGTGCCAGTACTCAAAAAGAATGGAGAAATACGCACGTGTGGAGATTTTAAAGTGACTATCAATCCGGTGCTAAGTGCAGAGCAATACCCACTTCCTTTGATTGAAGATTTGTTCGCAGGACTAAGTGGAGGAGAAAAGTTCAGCAAAATCGATCTAAATCAAGCATACCTGCAAATGCATGTGGACAAAGAGTCACGTGAGATGGTAACAACAAATACTCACAAAGGACTTTTCAGATACTGCAAATTACCTTTTGGCATCACATCGGCTCCGGCATTGTTTCAGCGCACCATGGATCAAATTTTCAGTGGATTACAAGGCGTACAGTGCTACCTGGATCATATTCTCTGTACAGGAGCAAATGATGAAGAGCATTTTCGCAATTTAGATGCGCTGCTGCAAAGGCTAAGAGAGTATGGGCTAAGACTTCGCAAAGAAAAATGTGAATTTCTGAAATCACAGCCATAGTTGACGCATCGCCACCTGAAAATCTGAGTCAGCCGAGATCTTTTCTAGGGCTGTAAAATTATTATGGAAGGTTCATACCAAACCTAGCATTGTTACAACAGTCGCTACATGAGCTGTTATGTCAAGACAAGAAATGGAAATGGACCAATGGCTGTCAGAAATCTTTTCAAAATGCTAAAGATGCACTGACCACATTTGAGGTGCTAACGCATTTCAACCCCTCATTACCAATTCTACTGGCCTGCGATGCATCACCCTACGGAGTGGGTGCTGTTATTTCGCATACATTTGTTTCCGAATGGTGAGGAAAGGCCAATTGGGTTTGCCTCAAAGACACTGAACAAGGCTGAAACCAACTATGCTCAGCTGGAACGAGAGGCACTGAACATTGTTTTTGGTTTGAGGAAGTTTCACCAATACTTGTACGGGAGGAAGTTTACACTTTTTACGAATTATCGTCCTCTGACAACTATCCTGGGACCGCATACAGGAATACCATCACTTGCAGGTTCACGTCTACAGAGGTGGGCCTTGCTGTTATCAGCTCACTCTTACGACATCAAATACCGCAAAGTAGATTCCCACAGTAATGCAGATGGACTTTCACGTTTACCGCTCCCTGTGACAAAACATAAGCCAAACACAGTGGAGATCTTTTACTTTCTGAATGTGGAAAAATCACCCGTAACAGCTTCCCGAGTGAAAAAGGCAACATGAAATGACCCTGAATTATCAGTGGTTGTGGACATAGTAATCAAGGGACAATCAGTAAGTGATAGCTCCAGCTTCAAACCTTTCCTTGACAGGAGGTGGGAGCTTTCCATCCAGTCCGGGTGTCTGCTATGGGGAAGGCGAGTCATCATTCCACAGTCGCTGCGCACCAAAATGTAGGCGCAGCCCCATGCAGGTCATAGTGGAATTGTCAAAATGAAAGAGATGGCAAGAGGCTACTTTTGGTGGCCAGGGCTTGACAAACAGATTGAGCACATGGCCATGACTTGCTCATCCTGTCACAAAACTCGTAACAACCCTCTTGCAGCCCCACTTCATCCAGGGGACTTTCCAAAGGACCCATGGTATCGCATACAGATTGGTTTTGCGGGTCCTTTCGAAGACATAATGTTTCTGGTCCCTGTTGACGCACACAGCAAGTGGCCAGAAGTGGCCCTTATGAAAACAGCCACTTCAGAAAAGACTGTTGAGGCACTGGGACAAATCTTCAGTAGATTTGGTGCCCCTGTCCAGCTAGTTTCGGAAAATGGCCCTCAACTTGTGTCAAAACAAATGTCAGATTTTCTTCAAGCCAACGGAGTGCAACACATCAAGTCAGCGCCCTACCACCCTGCAACCAGTGGTTTACAAGAAAGGTTTGTGCAGACTTTAAAACATGCACTTAAAACATCAGAAGGTCAAAGCACTCTCCACCAGAGACTACATGAGTTTCTTCTAAAATACCGGACGATGCCACATTCAACTACAAAAGCTTCGCCAGCAAGTCTCATGTTCAACAGATAACTGCAGACAACCTTGGATCTTCTCAAACCTCCAGCAGTGAAGGACATTGTTCAGGCAAACCAAAGGAAACAAATAAAACAAAGAGACATTCATGCAAAAGATCGAGTTTTTGCACCAGGAGATTCAGTGTTAGCCAGAAACTACCAAGGCAAGGTCAAGTGGATTCCTGCTAGCCTGGCTTTTGCCAGCCTGATCTGACGGCAGTTGGATTCTGCCCTGCAGATCAGTCTGGAAACCCACACATTAAGCAACTGCTACAGCCTATCCAGTTTTTCTGGAACCTATCACAACCGGACTTATCCGCCTTGCGCGCTATTGGTGGGTTCAAAACGATGACGTCAGAGAAACCACGGAAAAGTCGGCAAGCAGCTTGTTGTTTACATTGGTCATGGCAGCCACCAGGCCACAGCTATCCGTTGACGGTGCTGTCGCTGCTGTTTTAAAAGATTTAAAAGTTCTCTGGCATTGCTGCTTCTGCAGACCGCAATCCTACAAATTACCCACGTTTTTTGACAAGTTTCCTGCCTGGAGTTTCGCGTCGCTCTGCAAAGTACATCACCTGGATCGATGGTCTGATATTGGTGAATGCTCTATCCAATTGCATACAGAGTCATTTTAACAATGCTCATTGGTCACGCCTCTTGTGCAGTAGAAATTACATGGCAGACTCCCCAGACTAAGTTCAATCTTGAACTTAGTCTGGCGAAAGCCAGGCTAGATTCCTCCCACAGTGATAGCCCAAACTGGCCCTGTCTCCTACACTGTCCAGACAGCTGATGGTGTGTGGCGCCGCCATGTGGACCAACTCTTAGAAACACCTGAAACCACCCCTGAACATTCTGTGACTATGGACTCTGACAAAAATACAGCTTATTGTGTACCTGAATTATGCAATGCACCATTACCAGTGTCCTCTCCTGTCAGGCCAACTGTTAGTTCTGATCAAACTGAAAAAGGAAATGTTTCTGTACCAGAACCCAGTCCAAAGGTAGATAAGACTGATGCAACTTCTGATCGTCGCCAGCCTAGTCGTGAAAGGAAAGCACCTGTCCATCTATTCAATTCAATTCAGTTTATTTATATAGCGCCGATTCACAACAGATGTCATCTCAAGGCACTTAATAAGAAGTCATTTCAATACATTTATACAAACATTCCAATCAGTTAAAAAGTTTCCTATTTAAGGAATCCCAGCAGATTGCGTCAGTCATTGGCGTGAGGTTGGGCCCCGTTGATGCAGACTTGCCAACCACAGCAATCCTTCAGCAATCCCTCATACTGAGCAAGCATGTAGCGACGGTGGAGAGGAAAAACTCCCCTTTATTGGAAGAAACCTCCAACAGAACCAGGCTCATTAGAAGCGGCCATTTGCCATGACCGTCTGGGGGTTTGAGAAGACAGAGCAGAGACAGAAGGAACAAAAGATCTGATATACGAGTACTTTCTAAGTTACAGAAAGTAAAAAGTTGATAACATGACACTAAATTTGTAGTTCAGATAGTGACCACAGTTTTTGCTGATGAGCAGTGTTCTATTATAAGTTCAGAAATCTAAGCAGCTAAATGTACTAAAGTATTTACTACATGTGCATTGTAAACAAAAAAAAGTTTTTAAAAAAAGTTTTGGGTTACCCTGTGAAAGAAACAAATCAACCTACTTCTAATGTAAGGGGGGAGGAGATGTGATATATTTTGTTATGACTGGGTTACGTAGTTGCGTAATGATGTAAGCACGTCAGTGTTGTTGTGCGCCATGTACTACAATGTGAGCTCTACCATGCTATTTCTCATTAAAAGAGTGTTGTTCTAAACATCCACCTCATCCTTTATACTTACCTGAAATACGGTAGAAGACGTAACACTGACAATGTGGGACTTTGTCAAAGAGCGTATGGTATTCCTGTAAGGATTTAATGGTTTTTAGATCAGCGAGACAACCCTCAAATACCAGACAAAGAAAAAGCTCTATGGATCACTGAAGAGCTGAATTCAATGCATCATTCATCCAGCATACATCTAAAGTATTTGATGGACATGTTAAATATTGAGAGATTATGCAGTTTTTAAGACTTCATTCCAGCATGACAATGTGAATCTCAAGGTCAATCTTATTTTTATAGTGTTCATTTAAACTAGATTACACATTTTAATGTGTAAATGACTCTTCAGTTTTCTAACCTTTACTTCCTGGAAGATTTCATGAAAAGATTTTTCGGACCTCTTTTAACTTTAAAGATTTAAGATCAGATTAAATCCCAAATCAAGGCAGAGTGTTTGAGCAACACAAATTATACTTTCATTAATTCCTTTTATCACAAAAAGTTATCACATAACACTATGAAAAATCGTTGGGACAAATTCCTACTTCTTTTTGTTCAGCCAAAATCTTAACATACTTGTTGTCCTGCTGTAGCAATTCATCTGTGTCTGCATTTTTTCAGCCTCCGAAATATACACAATATTTTAACCTAATAATACAAATTATGCAGAACTCATAACTAACAACTTCTACTGCTCTAATAGGCCTCAACTTCACAGATAGCAATAAACGTTTGTAAATTGCCTTTAGCTCTACCTTACATTAAATATTTACAGCTTGGTCTGAGTATATGGAACCATATGGACACCTGCTGGGAGCAGCATTGGTCACAGAAGCAGCTGATGGCCTTAAGAGCAGCAGCCAGCAATAACCGCATAAGCTATTTGGGATTAAAAAATAAACATTACACAGCCCTCTCACGGTAATAGCAATGCAGACTTAACAAAATCAAACCCAAGTAATCACATCAAATGTTAAATGAAAAAAATCATATTAAATCCCTGTTTCAAAATGCTTCCGAAGTTAATATATTTTGCTTTTTTACTCCCAGTATTACCTGTGAAGTCGGTCATGAAAACTTGTATTTAAACGTACATCTTCATTTTTGAACTTGTTATGGGTGTAGTATATATGTGCTTTATAGAACAAAAAATCCCCAAGATAAGATGACTTCTTGTTAAATTGGGAATAAGTGAACACAGTAAAATTGGAACTAAAATATCAATTATCTAAATGGCTTGCCTCAAAGTACCAGACGTTGTGAACAGAAAGGTTAAAATTTGTCACAGAGCATGTTTCATGTCGTGATGTCAACTGTGATTTATAATCATATTAAGATGTTAAAGGTAAGAGGTTCATAGCTTTATGTGGCATGTGACATATCATATGACAGTTTAACTCATCTTCCAGCAGTCCCATACCATTGAAACCTTAGAATATCAAATGACATTTCAGGATGGTGGTAACTTTGAGCAAAGACAGTATGAGAAACTATTAGCTGTAGAGGAAAATGAATCGCAACACCAATTACTCTTAATCTTCAGCCTGTCATCTGTATAGCAGCAATAACATTTGAATCAAAAGTACTAATAAAATATAAATGTTTTAAGTTGTGTGGGACATATAATTTTACTTAAAGATCTTGTGAAAATAAAATAACAGCTTTGTCGACATTAATTTTACCAATTGCATAAGTATTTTCAGTGTCACTAAAGTTGGTTAACAAGTCAGGGATTGGACTCCCAAGGCTCCCACATCAAATTATGTCAAAGCTCCAGCAAGTACTGGGGCATTTTGAGAATTTACAAAGAAGATTAATCTATTTAGGGCCATAGTCCCCAGATGGACAAAGGTGGATTACAAACTTTGCCCAGGTACTGATGTTCCAACGGTCTCATGTCCAGAGGTTCAAAGTATCTTTAAGTCTTGGTCCTGTTTTGTGGAAGAAAAATCAGTTGTGGGTTTGTCAAGAAACCAGGTCAATATGATCCCAAAAACAATGAGCATAATTGTGAGGCAAGTGACAGGGACTATCACATCACTGAAATTCTATACAGCAATGCTCTGATGCACAACGGATGCAGGATAAAAATAATTCACAGTCAGAAAGACTGAAAGGAAAGAGATAGCAGAGGAAGGTGTTTGATTACAAGAAGGTCACTTGGTCTCATCTTTGACCTCTGTTTATGGTACCTTTTTGGTAGTTATTTTCATTAAATGTGATAAAACATACAATAAAATGACTGACAACTAGTTAAGGTTAACCATTTGCATCAGTTAATTGAACACTATCTGCAACTGGTTTCAAGTAAGTCAATAAAGCATATAGCTATTTAAGAATTTTATTTCATGGTGCATGCATGTTAAATTAATAGGGGTCCCTAAAAGACTATCTGTCCAATGATCTATGTGTTGACATTCCTAAAGTGAGGTTTATATGTCACAACTCATTTGAAGTACAACAAACTTTTTTAGGTATGAGAGATATAGCTATTCCTTCTGTACTTTTTTTTCACCTCCAGTTTTGTTGTCAGTAATTGCAGTAAATTTGCTGTAACTTCTTTGTGTGCTTTCTATACCTTGGTTTAGTTTTTCCCCCTACACTTTCACTTATATTATTACTACACCAGCACATACCCAAGTGTTTTGTAGTTTTTCAACTTGAAATAAATATTGCTGCATTAACCCCTTAGATGTTTGAGTGACAGGACAATAAAATCTCCAAAGGAAGGTCAAAAATGACCAATGTTGGAATCAGTGTGTTTTTGTGTATTTTTTTGTCTTTTTGGTTTTGATTGTTTTGGTTTAAATTGTTTGTAATATATGTAGTATTATACTTGTGTCCACACAAGAAGAGTTTAATTTCTGAAACAATTTTATTTTTAAAACTTTTAATACGAACAATATCAGTATATCTTTGTACGTCTTTCTATATATGCGTGTGTGTTTAGGAGAGTTTGTGTATGTGAGGCTGTAATTGCATGTGTGTAACTGTCTTGTACGTTCACGTAGGGCTGGGCAATATGGCCTCAAATCTATATTGCGATATAATCTAAAGCGTGTGCAATAATGATCTATTGCGATATATTCTTTTCATTATATATGTCAAAATGATTGTTTATGAACATTCTCGGTTTCTAGATACATTGCAGCAGAACAACTTCAATAAAGTATAGAATGCTATTTAAAGATCATTCATTGCACAAAACGCATTAAAAAAATATTCAAATGTTTTTCGAAAAAAAGCATCACAAAAATTCTCATAAAATAGATAGAGAGGAAGATGTTTTAAACAAATTCAAAGCTCAATGTTATAAAAACTTAAAGTTAAAAATTGTCTGCTTTCCTGGTTATTTGTTGTTTATAAATTTAATATCGCACAAAAACAAGCCTGCACATATTTGAATTAAAAAAGCTTCAAGTTAGACAGGATTCTTTTCCATTGAATGGAAAATAGCAAACCGTGGTGGGCTGGTATAGTCAAAATCTCTACCTTTGGCTAAATTTGAATAATTTCTACCTTATACCTTTTATATTGCCCACTACTACATTCACGGTATGCAATTGGGGCAGACTACTTGTTTCTGGGTGATGTCATTTCACAGAGGTACAATTTTGACATTACAGTTTTTGTTACATGGGCCGATCTAGCACCTCTTTACTTGGCTATGTTTGGTCTTTCCTCTGGCTGAGTTGAAGCTCATGTCACCCCAAACCTTCCCATTGCTTCAACAATAGGAGTTTGGAGGGGGTAACATTCCAGTCAACTTTTCATGTTTGGTCTAACAAGCTAAAGGGTCTTGTTAGGGAATATTTGGTTTAAGTATGGTCTTTTATAAAATAACTCGGGATTTATATTACTAAACCAGAAAAGTTTTTTGGGATGCTCTCAGAAATTGCATATTCTTTCTCTTTGGCCTTCATATCATCAATTTTCACAGATAAAATCCACCAAAGAGACTCAAAAAGCAAAACAGGTCATTTTTGTTCACTTTTGAAGTTAAATAATGAAACAATTAACTTATTTTTTTCTGTTACCCTTTAATTTTGTCTTAGTTTGGAAAACATTTTTGCATGTTTTTTCTAAGCTCTCATTTGTTATGCTCTAGTCTATTTTATGAAGACTTTTGTACAACTGTGAAATGACTTAACTTTTTGTTTTGGGAATTGCTTTATCTCCCCCAACTTTTTGGTTTAGTAAATAATTTCTTCATCCTATAGAGATTTAAGTTAAAGCAGTTAAATATATTCCAAATATGTAAATAAGAATATACAGTAATTATATTCTACGGAGCCCCTATTAATCCGTTTGACGTTTCACCTTTATTCAATCAATAAAAGTTGAAAGCCAGACTGTTTTGTCTAGTTTTTCAAACTGCACTGAAACCAGCAGGCTCTTGGTTAAGAAGAATCATCACGATGCTTCGATGAGACCAGACTGCTCACACTGTAGGCTATGTGAGTTTGCAGCCGATCGTAGTCTTGAATTTGGAACTACAAAGACAAAGAAAATCTCTGAAATGAGGAGACGCTTGCCTGAGAAGAAGAATGTGCAACAAAAATAAACGTATTTCCTTGGCAACCCTGGTTGTTCTGTGTAGAGAATCTCCAGCTTCACAACAGTTAATGAAACATTACGAAACATTTAATTATAATAATGTTACATTGCTTGTAGGATGTGTGTATGGGCCTTTGCCATTTGTGCATGCCTGCATGCACGGAGCAAGTGTTGTTAAGAACACCTTCGATTAAAGAGATATCAGTTAATCAGTCACCTGTTGATACCTCACTCCCTTTTGAGTGTTGCATGTCGCCGGCTAAAATGACGCCTATGCGTAAAAGAGAACATCGAGTGCAATTTAACTTCACTGTTTATCTGAATGGAAACTTGTAGAATTAAACGGACATCTTCCTTCCTGACGCGTATACCATTCTCAGTGCACTTTGTGTGATAGAGTGCGACGCTCTGAAGGGGATAATACTGGTCTCACAGTTTACTTTGACAGAGAGCACGGAGAAGTTATTCCAGCAAACTTTATTATTGAAGTCTAGGTAAAGGCATGGATGATGGTATGGGTACAAGTATTGGTAAACCAATAGATAAGTGTTTGAGAGTGGTTTTCTCTCAGGTTATGCACACGAGAGCCACCATCCCATAGAATGCAGAGTCGGGAAAGAGGATGGGATGCGCTCGGAAAGGAAATTACATCACTACAGACAGTTTCAAAATAAGACACCACGAAATATAAAATACTTTCCGACATAGGGCTCTGGCTCTGGGTAGCTGCGAATCAACCACCATCCTCATCTGGCCAGCAGTCAGATTGCCTGTGTCCTTGTGCCACTTCAACCGCTTTTGAAGATCTGGGAGGTGGCAACGGATGAAGATGGACCAGAAATGGTCCACCAGGATCTGGCTGTGGCGCCATCTTCTTCTGCTGAGAAGGTCACTAGATGAGTAGACAGCCTGCGGGAGTGATGCAGCGCGGTGTCCCATCCACAGTAGATTTGGTGTGACGGGATCTGGATCAGCAGCATCGGAGGATATGTACCTAAGTGGTTTAGCATTAAGTATTTCCTCCACTTCAATCAGCACAGTCTGCAGCACAGGTTCGGCAACGGTATGATTCTGAAGGATGACTTGGAGAGCTAACTAAATTGACCCCAAAGTGTGGAGAACCAGGGGGGTTGAAACGGAACTCGATTTACTGTCTAGCCAGCTGTTCTTGAAGAGGAACTTCTAAAGCGGCAAAACTGGCCTGCAGCTCTGCAGCTCCACCTCGGAAGTTGGTTGCTCTATCAGCCAAGATCTCAAATGGCTTGCCGCGGCGGGCGATGAAGCGGTGGAGAGCCATCAGGAAAGCATCAGTGTCTATGCTCTCTAGTAGGTCAAGATGCACACAGCTCGTAGTCATGCACTTGAAAATCCGACCCCACTGCTTCTCTGTGTGCCAGCCCACTTTGAAATTGTAGGGGCCGAAACAATCTACTCTAGTCGACCAGAAAGGTGGCTTGTATAAGCGGAGTCTAGCGGGGGCAGGTCTGCCATCTGAGGGACCACTGGAGTAGAGCGCCATTTATGACATTCAACACAGCCGTGCTGATGACGCTTGATAGACTCTCTTCCCCAGAGGATCCAATATCTTCTCCTCATTTCAGCGAAAACCCGCTTTCACTGTTCACTGTCATATTTCTTAATGAGCAACTTTGTGACATGATGTTTGGGGTCGAGGATGATAGGATGTACCGCATCCGGGTCTAGATCTTTCGCTCTGCATAGTCTACCTCCCACTCTCACCAGGCCAACAGCTTCATCATACTCTGGAGCAAGCATGAGCAGGCGACTCATTCCCGAGTTGGGGTTACCAGCAGCGAGAGTTTCCCCCTCTTCAGGGAAGGACTCACTCTGGGCTTGTCTGAGTACATGTAGCTCTGCTGCTTGGGCGTCAGCTGCTGTCACTGTGGGACTGCTCTGGTCAATGGCCACCCCGTGAAGGCTCTCATGAGTAGCCTTAAGAAGACTGTCCCAGTTGTCTATATCAGACATGGGTGTAGTGGTCGGAGAATAGGTGGTGGCTCCACAGAACACTGTCTTCCAAAGTTCATCCTCGTCAGCTTCTTGGGCTTCTATTAACTGAAGCATTGGCCAGGAATCTGGATGTTGTCGGAGGAATGGTGAACCTTGGCTCCACCAGTCCGGCTGGTTGAGCTCGAGCAAAGGTTTGGGAGGTCATCGGCTGGATTGTCAGTGGTACTGACGTACCGCCAGGACAAGTTCTCAGTGAGTATTTGAATTTCTGTGACTCTGTGTGTCAGACTTGAGCCACGTCAAAACTGTCGTCAAGTCAGTCGGGACAGTGACTTGCTGGAGAGAGAGTGACAGTTCTCATCATCATCATCATCATTTTATTTATAAAACGCTTTCACATCAGCAGAAGCTGAACAAAGTGCTGTACACCAAGGACAACAAAGCATCAACAAAGACATAAATAATAGTCACAATATCATAGAAATAATATACTAGGGGAAAAAAGATCTAACGCCAATAAAACTATATTAAAATAGGACAATTAAGAGCAAATAAGATCAAGTCTCAGTTTGGGTTGAAGGCCAATGTGTATAAGTGAGTTTTAAGAAGAGTTTTAAAAATCGGCAATGAGGAAGCCTGGCGAATGGTTAAAGGCAAGGCAATACATAACTTGGGTTCACAAACAGAGAAGGCCCTGTCCCTCTGAGCTTCCGCCTGGAACCGGGGACGACCAGGAGCAGCTGGTCAGCCGACTGGAGGGACCGGGAGGGAGTGTTGCGGTGCAGTAGCTGAGTTAAATAAGGCAGGGCAAGACCATTTAAAACCTTAAAAGTAAACATGAGGATTTTAAAATGGACTCTAAAATGCACAGGTAGCCAGTGGAGGGAGGCCAGGACGGGAGTGATGTGCTCTCTCTTCCAGGTTCCTGTCAAAAACCGTGCAGCGGCGTTCTGAACCAGCTGCAGACGTGCGAGTAAGGACTGACTGAGTCCAAAATAAAGGGAGCTACAGTAATCCAGCCGTAACGAAATAAAGGCGTGGATTGAGGTTTCTAACTGCTGCCTGGAAAGGAAAGCTTTCACCTTTGCCAATTTCCTTAGGTGATCAAAACTTGATTTGACTGTGGCGTTGATTTGGCTGTCAAGTCTAAAACCAAGATTTAAAACTGTTTAAGATACAGTTCTGTCATAATGACGTTAGCCTGGTGGGCTCGGCTAAAGCAGCACACAGCTCGAGGCGAGCAATCACAAATGCAATGTGGACTTCACCTTGATTGTGTTGGGTGCGGAGGTAAGTGACGGACCCGTAGGCCCTTTCAGAGGCATCGCAGAAGATGTCTGCCTCTCGTCTGGGTGACCCAGTGTCTGCTACTGATGGGACATAGCATTGTGGGATTTCCATTTGTGGAAGATGGACTAGTTCACTTTCCCATTGTTTCCAGATATCCAGAAGAGCCTCTGGTCTTATCGGTTCATCCCAGCCAACTCCCACTCTCCACAGGTCTTGAATCAGGATCTTTGCTCGAGTGGTGTAAGGAATCAGGTATCCGAGGGGATCATATTGTATTGCCATCACCTTGTAGACGTTCCTCAGAGTTGGCTGTGAATACTATACTGGTCTGTGGTAGTACCCAGGGCGATCGGTCAGGCAGTTCCAGCGAAGGCCTAAAGCTGGCTCTTCTGGATCTTGCCAGGGCTGAGAGAGTGACAACTCAGTGTTTGCTGCTTTCGCTTCCACTGGAAGATGCTCAACAACTGTGTGGGTGTTGCTGGCCCACTGCCTGATGTCAAAGCCTCCACCGGAGAGTAGTTTACACATCCAGTTGATGATGATCTTGGCATCATCAGCATTCGCGACAGTTGTCAAAGAGTTGACAATGTAGAAGGCAGTCTTCACAAGGTGTAGGATGTCCTCATGACCGCTCCTGTTGTCCTTCACATGCCGCTAAAGGGCGTACGTGGCACAGCAGGGGCTGCATTTCGTCCCGAATGGCAAAACCTGCCACTCTTAAACCGTTTTTTTCCTCCTCATTCTTCATACCTCTCCAGAGAAAACAGAGAAGGGACTTGTCTTCTGGCAGCAGGCGAACTTGATGGAACATCGCTTTCATGTCACCACTGATAGCCACACTGTGTTCTCGGAACCGAAGAAGTACACCATGTAGAGTAGGACCTAAGGTCGGACCGGGCAACAGTTGGCTGTTGAGGCTTTGACCTTTCAGCTGGTAGGAACAGTTGTAGACAATCCTCGCCATACTATTGTGGTGGACAACGTGGTGCAGCAGATACCAGGACTATGTGGAGCTGTCAACTGTGTCAGGAGGTAGAGGTTTGGCGTAGCCCAACTGTTCAAGCTTCTGTGTTACTTGACAGTAGGTGTTGGCTAGAGCTGTGTCTTTGGCTAGACGGTGTTCTGTGCTCTGTAGCTGTGAGAGCAATGTGTGCTTTGGAGCCCAGAGCGTGGGGCTCGCTTTGAGCCTCAGTAGTGTAGTGGCATACCTTGTTACTCCATCCACTTCAACTTTGACTGTGCACTGTTTCAGCAGCTGTAGGGCCTGCTGATCTTCTTTGGAGTGGGTCACACTCTTGGCGTTGACATACGAGGTTATGTCGACTTCCCACAGTCGTTCAAAGTGCTACTGCGTCTCTGAGTTAGGAGACACGGTGAAGTAGCAGTGAGAGTGCTCACTAGTGAGGTTGAGGTTGGCGGGCCCTTCCAATGTCTAACCAAGAACAGTACCCACAGCAACAGGACTCCCAGGGGGACCTGCTCGGACCGGTTGTTTGGGAAGCAGCAGATCTGGAAAGTCAGAGCCTATCAGCAGAAGCAGCTGGACCTTGTCAACCTTCAGCAGAGGGAGACCTTGCAGCTGGGAGTATCTGTGCATGAGTGACTTGACAGGATAGCTATGCTCAGCTCATCCACAGTGAAGGCATGAAAGATGTTGTACCTTTGTTTGGAAGAATGAGCTGGGGAGATGTCGAACGTAACAGCGGCTCCTTGTAGATGGATCACTTCATGGCGGACAGTAGGCTAAGGCAAGCTTTCTGGCTCTTTGGCTAACTGGAGATGCCAGAATGCTGAGGGAAGGATGAGGGTTCTCTCTAATCCGTCGTCCAGAATAGCGAAGCCTTCCAGAGATTGCTCCTACTGCCCCATTAATTCGGATGAAATGGATATTCACAGATCACAAAGGGATAAAAATATCTTCCAGAGGCCTCCAAATGGCTCCAAAGTTGTCTGGGTGAGTAAATTAAAGTTTTCCATGCTAGAAATAAGGTCCAGATTGAAAGAAAATGGTTGTTCCCCTTGAAGTTGGTATAGATTTTTTTTTTTTGTTCACGATTGAATAATTATTGGCTGCAAGTCTCCCTATGGCTTATATAAATCAATTAATCATTGCTCTTCCTAACCTTAATCATTTTAACTTGTTTTTTGCTGTAAGGTACGTGCAGATAAAATTTTTCTGACAGCTGATGACAACAGGGCTGTGTTGCCTGGTGAACGTGAGGTGTTTGACATCCTTAACCCACAAAGCAGTAGCCATAACGAAGTGCATGACGAAAGCATCAGTGATGGTGATGCTTCAACTTCAGCAGCCACAAATCAACCTATAGTAAGGTTTGCCTGTCGTTGTCCATCAAGTCCTGGAAACTATGTGGACTGAAGTGTTGATTTTTACAGTGTAATTTGTTTTTACTTTTTTACTATAAGTTAACATAACATATTGGTGTACCTTTCCACGTAGGAATGTCTTTGTAGCAGAGATCATAGATGGGGTCTTGAAAACTCAGAAGACTGTAGCCGTAAAATTCTCTGAGTTTGAGTCATCGGTTGCCAGCATTAAAGCCAAAGTTAGAGATGCTCTTGGACAGGAGGAGCCTATTGTCCTCATCAACAGTCATCACAATGAGATCATGGACTGCGAAGGAACAAAAAGTACAACACATACATATACTGTATAAACATACAATATACAATAGTTTTTGATATAAGGTGCCAACTCATGGATAAAATATATTTTGTAATATTGCTTCCACTTTATACAGTATCTCTCAGTATTTTTCTTGCTACAGTACAATATTTAATAGCTACTTGTCGTGAACTCATATGATGATGAAACAAGCTTACCTTATGTATCAACTGCATTTTTGGTGTTTATTAAATCATATAGGACCTGCTTTCTGGAAGCACCATACAAGAAAAATATTTGCTGTGCAAGAAGGACAACTGCATGGACTAAGGGGGAATAAAAGAAGGAGAGAAAGGTAAGTTGCTTAATGAAAGTAGTGGAGTGTTTGAGTTGGTTGCAGGGCTTGCCATAAAGACTAGCAAACGTTTTCCCATTTTATTTCCGTTCACTCAATGAGAAGTAATAATAGTTCATATAATATTAAAATGAAAATCACCAACCAATGAAATACTGGTAGATTTTAATGTTGGCTACCATTTTATTCAGTCTAAACAGCCTCTTTATCTGGTAAGATTTTTCACATATTTTTAACTATTTTAGGCCTGACTATCTGTTGCTATGCCTATATTTGTCATTCAAAATCTATAAATTAGTAGAGAAAAAAATATGAATCATGTAAGTACGTTTTCTAATTACAATTATAGTTAATCGTCCTATCAAATCAACACACTCAGGCTAGTTAAATTTAATAGATACAAGTAATTTAGGACTTATGCTTGAGCGGCTAATAGGCAAAAACAACTTTATGCCAAGCTCTTTGCTAACAAAACGTGTTTTTTTCATTGATTTATTTTTTAGCTGCAAGAGGACAATGGTCTTCCACTTGTTCTGGACCAAATAGAGGAAGTTGTTCTTGCTTCCCAAGGTCTGCAGGAAATAGCCAAAACTGTGAAAGAGTTGATTGAGTACATTGAGGCCAATCCACACACTTCTCTGTGCCTCAGTGCCAGTCAGGCTGCATCTGTCAAAGCTACATTTGCCTGCATCATATGCGGTGGTAAGTATATGGAGTTATGCTACTGCTAAACAGAAACCACATTGCATTAATAGTAACATGTACCACTTTATTTATGCAGATTTATGAAGGAGCCTATGTTTGCAGAATGCTGCCGAATCTACTGGGTTGTCGACTTTGCATACGACAGTGGCAGGAAAAACATGATCACTGTCCAAAGTGTCAGGGGATAATTTTGAGTATCATGTTCAAACTGTTTTGGGGTTAGATGAAGCAGTGGCTGCACTGCGCAGTATTATTTGTTAAGCTGAATCAATGTTTAATATATTGAATTTATTTTGTTGTTCAAGGATGTCAAACACCCCTTACTGAGAAACTGTTTTGTACCTTTTATTTAAATCTTTTATATGTGAGATGTGAGATACGACACATGGTTGTGTCTTCTTAAATTGTTCTCCATGCAGAACCTTCTGACACTCATTATAGAGTGATGTGGAGCTCCATGGCGGCGCAAAGCATCGCTGATTTCAGCGTGGGCTTTGCCATTTTCAAAGAGCTTGCGTATGAAGTTCGTGAAGGGCTCGAGTGTAGCCATTCTTGCTTTAGCCCAAAACAATTCTAATACGACTTCCTGCACTTCCGATGTTGCAACAAATTTAAACAAATGCCGGATTTTGCATTTTAGGTTAAAAAAGCTAATGTAAAAATCCATCACTGTGGTTTTCGTATTTGTTCATTATTACATTTTTACTTTTGGCTTTCAAAAACTGAAAAAAACCTAAAAAAACAACGTCTTTATTGGTTTTTGGATTTTATTTTGAAAAGGAAAAGCCAAAGAAAGAACCATACAGGGATTTTTCACCTATTACTTATGCATTCATACACGTTTGTCATTTTTACCCAGCTAATAATGATTTCCAATAGGACAAAAAAGATTTTAAAATCAAAACAAAAAGGGAAGGAAGATCCAGACCTGGAGCCAGACCTGGAGGTGGGGCATGTTGGCGAGCGCCTGGTGGCCATGGGGCACGGTCGGGCTTAGCCCAAAGAGGTAACATGGGCCCCCCTTCCCATGAGCTCACCACCTGTGGGAGGGGCCATAGGGGTCGGGTGCTGTGCAGGATGGGCGGCGGCCAAAGGCGGGGACCTTGGCGGTCCGATCCTCGGCTGCAGAAGCTGGCTCTCGGGACATGGAACGTCACCTCTCTGGTGGGGAAGGAGCCAGAGCTGGTGTGCGAGGTTGAGAGGTTCCGACTGGACATCGTCGGACTCACCTCGGCGCACGGCTCTGGCTCTGGAACCCGTCTCCTCGAGAGGGGTTGGACTCTCTTCCACTCTGGAGTTGCCCCCGCTGAGAGGCGCCGAGCTGGGGTGGGCATACTTGTTGCCCCCCATCTCGGCGCCTGTACGTTGGGGTTTACCCCGGTGAACGAGAGGGTAGCCTCCCTCCGCCTTCGGGTGGGGGGACGGGTCCTGACTGTTGTTTGTGCTTACGCGCCAAACAGCAGATTAGATTACCCACCCTTCTTGGAGTCTTTGGAGGGGGTGCTGGAGAGTGCTCCTCCTGGGGACTCCCTTGTTCTGCTGGGGGACTTCAACGCTCACGTGGGCAATGACAGTGAGACCTGGAGGGGTGTGGTTGGGCGGAATGGCCTCCCCGATCTAAACCCAAGTGGTGTCTTGTTATTGGACTTCTGTGCTCGTCATGGATTGTCCATAACAAACACCATGTTCAAGCAGAAAGGTGTCCATATGTGCACTTGGCACCAGGACACCTTAGGCCGCAGCTCAATGATCGACTTGGTTGTCGTCTCATCTGATCTGCGGCCGCATGTTTTGGACACTCGGGTGAAGAGAGGGGCTGAGCTGTCCACTGACCACTACCTGGTGGTGAGTCGGCTCCGATGGTGGGGGAGGACGCCGCAACAGACCTGGAAGGCCCAAACGTGTTGTGAGGGTCTGCTGGGAACGTCTGGCAGAGTCTCCTGTCAGAAGGAGCTTTAACTCACACCTCCGGCAGAACTTTGAACACGTCCCGGGGGAGGCGGGGGACATCGAGTCCGAGTGGACCATGTTCCGCGCCTCCATTGCCGAGGCGGCTGACCGAAGCTGTGGCCGCAAGGTGATCGGTGCCTGTCGCGGCGGCAACCCCCGAACCCGCTGGTGGACACTGGCGGTAAGGGATGCTGTCAGGCTGAAAAAGGAGTCCTACCGGGTCTTTTTGGCTTGTGGGACCCCCGAAGCAGCTGATAGGTACCGACAGGCCAAGCGGGATGCGGCTCGGATGGTTGCTGAGGCAAAAACTCGGGCGTGGGAGGAGTTTGGAGAGGCCATGGAAAACGACTTCCGTACGGCTTCGAAGCGATTCTGGTCCACCATCCGGCGTCTCAGGGGGGGACGCGGTCTGCCACCAACACTGTTTACAGTGGGGATGGTGTGCTGCTGACCTCGACGCGGGACGTTTTGGGTCGGTGGATGGAATACTTCGAAGACCTCCTCAACCCCACCAGAACGCCTTCCAATCTGGAAGCAGGGTTTGGGGACTTGGGGTCGGGCTCTCCAATCTCTGGTGCTGAGGTCACTGAGGTCGTTAAAAAGCTCCTCGGTGGCAAGGCTCCGGGGGTGGATGAGTTCCTCAAGGCTCTGGATGTTGTGGGGCTGTGTTGGTTAACGCGGCTCTGCAATATTGCGTGGACATCGGGGGCAGTTCCCTTGGATTGGCAGACCGGGGTGGTGGTCCCCCTGTTTAAAAAGGGGGACCACAGGGTGTGTTCCAACTACAGGGGGATCACACTTCTGAGCCTCCCTGGTAAGGTCTATTCAGGGGTTCTGGAGAGGAGGGTCCGACGGATAGTCGAACCTCGGATCCAGGAGGAACAATGCGGTTTTCGTCCTGGCCGTGGAACACTGGTCCAGCTCTACACCCTCAGCAGGGTCCTGGAGGGTGCGTGGGAGTTCGCCCAACCGGTCTACATGTGTTTTGTGGACTTGGAGAAGGCATTCGACCGTGTCCCTCGGGGGGCCCTGTGGGGGGTGCTCCGGGAGTATGGGGTACCGGGCCCCTTGATACGGGCTGTTAGGTCCCTGTACGACCGGTGCCAGAGTTTGGTTCGCATTGCCGGCAGTAAGTCGGGCTTGTTTCCAGTGAGAGTTGGACTCCGCCAAGGTTGCCCTTTGTCACCGATCCTGTTCCTAACTTTTATGGACAGGATCTCTAGGTGCAGCCAAGGCGTTGAGGGGATCCGTTTTGGTGGCCTCAGGATCGGGTCTCTGCTTTTTGCAGATGATGTGGTCCTGTTGGCTTCATCAGAGCGTGATCTACAGCTTTCGCTTTCGAGTGTGAAGCGGCTGGGATGAGAATCAGCACCTCCAAATCCGAGGCCATGGTCTTGAGCCGGAAAAGGGTGGGGTGCCTCCTCCGGGTCGGGGATGGGGTCCTTCCCCAAGTGGAGGAGTTTAAGTATCTTGGGGTCTTGTTCACGAATGAGGGAAAAATGGAGCGGGAGATCGATAGACGGATTGGTGGGGCATCTGCAGTTATACGGGCGCTCTACCAGTCTGTCGTGGTGAAGAGAGAGCTGAGCCAAAAGGCGAAGCTCTCGATTTACCGGTCGATCTACGTTCCTACCCTCATCTATGGTCACGAACTCTGGGTGGTGACCGAAAGAACGAGATCACGGATACAAGCGGCTGAAATGAGTTTCCTCCGCAGAGTGTCTGGGCTCTCCCTTAGAGATAGGGTGAGAAGCTCAGTCATCCGGAGGGGGCTCAGAGTAGAGCCGCTGCTTCTCCACATCGAAAGGAGTCAGTTGAGGTGGCTCGGGCATCTGGTCAGGATGCCTCCTGGACGCCTCCCTGGTGAGGTGTTTCAGGCACGTCTCACCTGGAGGAGGCCCAGGGGAAGGCCCAGGACACGCTGGAGGGACTATGTTTCTCGGCTGGCCTGGGAGCGCCTTGGGGTTCCTCCCGAGGAGCTGGAACAAGTGGCTGGGGAGAGGGAATTCTGGGTCTCTTTGCTTAGGCTGCTGCCCCCGCGACCCGACCCCGGATAAGCGGAAGAAAATGGATGGATGGATGGAAGAACATTGCCAGAGTCCGCCCCATTCTCTCTCGGGCCAACACGGAGACACTGATGCATGCTTTTATCTCCAGTAGAAGTGATTACTGTAATGCCCTGCTTTCTGGTCTTACCAAAAAGAGTATATCAGGTTTACAACTACTACAAAATTCAGCAGCACGTGTCCTGACGAAGACCAGGAGGCGGGAGCACATTACACCGGTCTTAAAATCATTGCATTGGCTCCCCGTAAATTTTAGGATTAATTTTAAGGTTCTTTTAATGGTTTTTAAGTGTCTTAATGGTCTTGGGCCTTCTTATCTCTCTGAACTGTTTTTACTATATGAGCCTTCACGGTCTCTGCGCTCCTATGGCAGCCGTCTCCTTGTCACCCCAAAAGTCAGGACACACACTAATGGCGAGGCGTCTTTCCAGTTTTATGGCCCTCACCTCTGGAACAGGCTGCCAAAGGACCTCAGGGCCGTGGAGAACGTTCATGTTTTTAAGAGCAGGCTCAAGACTCACCTTTTTAGCCTAGCTTTTAACTGATTATTATTTATTACTGTTTGTTTAATTGCTCTGCATGTTTTATATGATTATATTTTCATCCGTGTTTTACTATTTAATCTTAGCACATAAATTTACTGTTTATTTTTATACTTCAATTTATTTTAATCCCCGTTCCAGTGTTTCCTCTGTGGGAGCCCTCTGCCCTGGGAGCGGTGGTCGGCTGTGGCTGCCTGGGTGCTCTCTAGGTGGAGCTTGGGTGGAGGTGGGGGTCTTGGCCTTGCCTCCACTGGGCGCCCATTGTCAGTGCCTCGGCTGCTGCTGTTGATCTACCGCTGCCGGGGCAGATGGCTCCTCTGATGGCGTTTCCTTGCATGCCTCATCTGCACTCGGCCCAATACCCTTTTTTACTGTTGCTTTTAACTGTGTGTGTGCATGGAAGTTGGGTTGGGGGGAGGGGGGTATAACTGTAACAATGCTTTTAAATCTGTGGGGGAGGGAAGGGAATATGGTTTTATGTGGGGTCATTTTAATCTGTAAAGGACTTTGAGATGCATTTTCTTGTATGAAAAGCGCTTTATACACTCAACAAAAATATAAACGCAACACTTTTGTTTCTGCTCCCATTTTTCATGAGATGGACTAAAAGATCTAAAATTCATTCCAGATACACAGTTTTACCATTTCTCTCAAACATTGTTCACAAATCAGTCTAAATGTGTGATAGTGAGCACTTCAGCTTTGCTGAGATAATCCATCCCACCTCACAGGTGTGCCACATCAATATGATGATCTGACATCATGATTAGTGCACAGGTGTACCTTATACTGCCCACAATAAAAGGCCACCCTGGAATGTGCAGTTTTGTCTCACAGCAAAATGCCATAGATGCCACAAGCATTGAGGGAGCGTGCAATTGGCATGCTGACAGCAGGAATGTCAACCAGATCTGTTGCTCGTGCATTGAATGTTCATTTCTCCACCATAAGCCGTCTCCAAAAGTGTTTCAGAGAATATGGCAGTACATCCAACCGGCCTCACAACCGCAGACCACATGTAACCACACCAGCCCAGGACCTCCACATCCAGCAGGTTCACCACCAAGATCGTCTGAGACCAGCCACTCAGACAGCTGCTGAAACAAATGGTTTGCATAACCAAACAATTTCTGCACAAACTGTCAGAAACCGTCTCAGGGAAGCTCAACTGCATCCTCGTCGTCCTCATCGGGGTCTTGACCTGACTCCAGCTCGTCGCCGTAACAGACTTGAGTGGGCAAATGCTCACATTTGATGGCGTCTGGCACATTGGAGAGGTGTTCTCTTCACGGATGAATCTCGGTTTACATTTTTCAGGGCAGATGGCAGACAGCGTGTGTGGCGTCGTGTGGGTGAGCGCTTTGCTGATGTCAATGTTGTGGATCGAGTGGCCCATGGTGGTGGTGGGGTTATGGTATGGGCAGGCATCTGTTATGGACGAAGAACACAGGTGCATTTTATTGATGGCATTTTGAATGCACAGAGATACCGTGATGAGATCCTGAGGCCCATTGTTGTGCCATACATCCATGAACATCACCTCATGTTTCAGCAAGATAATGCACGGCCCCATGTTGCAAGGATCTGTACACAATTCTTGGAAGCTGAAAATGTCCCAGTTCTTGCATGGCCAGCATACTCACCGGACATGTCACCCATTGAGCATGTTTGGGATGTGCTTGACCGGCGTATACGACAGCGTGTACCAGTTCCCACTAATATCCAACAACTTCGCACCGCCATTGAAGAGGAGTGGACCAACATTCCACAGGCCACAATTGACAATCTGATAAACTCTATGCAAAGAAGATGTGTTGCACTGCATGGGGCAAATGGTGGTCACACCAGATACTGACCTGTTCTGAGTCCCCAGACCCCCAATAAAGCAAAAAACTGCACATTCCATTGTGGCCTTTTATTGTGGGCAGTATAAGGTACACCTGTGCACTAATCATGATGTCAGATCAGCATCTTGATGTGGCACACCTGTGAGATGGGATGGATTATCTCAGCAAAGCAGAAGTGCTCACTATCACACATTTAGACTGATTTGTGAACACTGTTTGAGAGAAATGGTAATATTGTGTACCTGGAATGAATTTTAGATCTTTAAGTCCATCTCATGAAAAATGGGAGCAGAAACAAAGGTGTTGCGTTTATATTTCTGTTGAGTGTAAATAAAGTTCGATATGATTTGATAAACAATCCCTGCAAAGAAAGCTAATCTTTCCAATCAGATTAAGGAGCAGATGCAGCATTCATAACCCATAGATTGAGATGCTGTGGGGGATGGGGGGGGGGGCATGTCTCCGCATTCCATGAAGTTATGCTCAGTCCCAGGCAAAAGTCCAAAACTTTATTTTGCGGATTTCAGGTCCATGTGAACAAAGGAAGTTATGGTTGCTATCGTTTCATTTCACTGTTTATATGTAGTTCCTGGGGCCACAATGAGTGATTTTTGTCTCTGTGGAAACAAATGACATGGACTCAACAGCTTTATGTGTGATAGCACGATGTGGATTATCTGTTTAGCTCGTTTGGATTGAATATTAATTCAAATGAATGAAAAAACTAAATATTATTGAATATGTTACCGTTTTAAAAATGGACGGGTAGTGGGTTAAAATGAGGAATAGTCCACCGCGGCCTCTGATTCAGCACCATAAAAAGCAA
This sequence comes from Valencia hispanica, assembly GCA_963556495.2. Lineage (NCBI taxonomy): Eukaryota > Metazoa > Chordata > Actinopteri > Cyprinodontiformes > Valenciidae > Valencia > Valencia hispanica. The sequence continues at coordinate 31,408,452 of OY747708.1, forward strand.
AAGGAAACAACACAGAAGTTGGTTTTAGGTTGTAAATTTGACAGATCCCGGTTCAGCAGATACTTTTTAATGTTTTACCAAGTTCTGACCGATGCAGCGACTCTGATCATGTCTTTGTGTTGCTGTGTTTCAGGACATGTTTAATGTTGGATTTTTCTTAATAGTATTTTGTTAATAGTTTTGGAGCTTTATTTAGAATTTTTTTTTGTTACTTTGATGGACTATAGTTGAAGTTAAAGAAGGGTGCAAAGAAATGTTAGATGTGGTCATAAAAGTGCATTAATGCCAGCTTCCACCTAATACCTTTGTTGATATACAATGCTATCACTACTATTATGTAACATTCCATTCCATTATTTAACATGTTGAAGGCCCACCCTGCAATGCAAGTTGCAAAGAAGCAGGAGAGAGAGCAATTTTCTTTCATGTCCCCTCCGAAAATTACTCTCTGAAATTTTACTGTTCACACCCCCCCCCCAAAATGAAATGGGATTTTCACCCTTACATAACCCAATATTTTGTTAAAAATGCAGAGTTAAAAAAACTGTAACTTCAAGAGCACCAAGGCAAGTAAAAAATGTGTGCACATCTTTAAGCACTGTTATGCATTGCATTTCTTCATAGATAGCATTAAAAAAACTCAGCTGTAATGAAACCATACATTTTTAACTGATTAGAAAAAAATACTTCTCTGCAATTAACATGCAAACATTACTTTGGTTTAAATATTTTAAAGATAAAATAAAAATTTTTTTAGCTGGACTTCCGGTGGGCGACAAGATGGGGTAGTCGCATTTTTGCTCTCTCCCACCTTAACTGAATATCTTTTATATTCATCCACCCTGTGCGCTTCATCTTTCTGTCAACTTTTTATAAACACTTTTGCGATATATATAAGATACGGAAATGTCAAGCAGAGATAACAAAGACGAACTGAAAAAGGAAGAAACATTGACCGCAGCCACGGAAGCTATGCTAATAGCATAGCCTCCGCAAGTTGGAGGAGTACAAGACTGCACTCTCGGTTGAGTTCAATGCTGCTTTCTCAAAACGTGAATCTGCACTGGAGTTGTTTAAGACAAGCGTCTTGGACAACCATCAAGGTACTGTGTCTCTGGAAACAACAGCTAACACTACATCCCAGGATATCCAGATGCTGGAGGCTAAGCTAGCCTCAGTGGTGGAGGATAATATTAAGCTGAAGATTAAACTGACGGACCTGGAAGGCAGGAACCGCCGCAATAATGTGAGGATTGTGAGGGCATCGAGGGGCCCCGACCCACAGCCTTATTCGCGGAGCTGCTGATGGAGGTGTTGGGAGCCGATGTCCTCGGGACTACAGTAGCTGCGAAACCGGCCCTGGGTGGCAAACCCAGAGTGGTGATCATATGCTTTCATAGTTTCCAAACACGAGAGCTAGTAGTGTGACGGGCCCAGGAGCTTAGAGGAAGGTTCAGATACAAAGAATCCCCTTTTCACATCTTCAAGGACTATTGCCCTGAAATGCTTGAGCAGAGAGCTGCATACTGTGCCGTCAAGAGGGAACTGTATGGCCTGGGGCTAAGGCCCGTGCTCCGTTATCCAGCTAGGCTCTTCATCATGACAGAGGATGGGGAACGAAGACTGCTTGCATCCCCCCAGGAAGCAAAGCGATATGCCGAATCCTGCCATCGCCAGCCTGCTGATACTTCTGTGGCTAAATGCTCATACGAAGCTCGTCGGACTGTTACTGACAGTAAGGCTGTATAGGTTGTATGTTGCCCGGCATATGACTTTTTTCTAGTCGGCACTAAAACCTGGTGGCTACGACAGTTCCTGAGTAAATGCTACTGTCGCTCGTTGTCCTGTTATATTGTGTATCCTTGCTTAACGATACGTTAATGTTTATGTGGAGTTATACCGCAGAGTGGACCATATCATATTAATGGGAGGTTGAGACCAGATGCCCGATGTACCTGAACGTGTGGGGAGGATTTCCAACCCTACAATGGACACGTGAGTTCAAGTATTTTGTTCGTTTTGGGGGGCTCTAAGATGAGGGTAGTAGGTGTTCCTGCTGGGGGGACTGTCTTTCTGGATGTATGAATGGCTGGGCAGGTGGATTTTTTTTTTCTTCTCTGTTCCTTTTCAGGCAGCGTGGGTGGACCATCTTCCTCTTCCACTCATTCTTCACAGTCGGAATGCGGGCCACTCCACATTTTTCCAGGGCACTGAGGTATGACAAGGATTCCACTTAAATTTATCTCATGGAATATAAGGGGAGCAGGGCATGCCCCTAAGGCCAACAAAATAATGGTGCATCTGCAACAGCTTAAAGGGGATGTTTTTTTTCATTCAAGAGACGCATTTACGTATCATGGAAATTATGTCACTGAACAAACATTGGATTGGCCAGGTGTATCACTCGACGTATAATGCCAGGGTCACAGCCAATAAATAATTTTTTTTTGATACAGGACGTACTATTGGACAGATCATCCAACAAATTGGCTATGTTGTCTCTTTTAGCCAAGTCTTTGGAATCTTTTAAGACTCAGCTCGGACTTCTGGATCCGCGGAGGTATAAGAACCCCACAAAAAACAGTTTTCCTTTTTCTCTCATGCTCTCCGAACATATACCTGCATAGACTTCTTCCTTATAGATGTTAGACTTATCCCCAGAGTTAGAACCTCGGAATACCACATTATCATTATTTCTGACCATGCCCCGGTGTCACTTGAACTAGAGTCCGTGGGTCGCTTGAATACTTGAATACTCCTCGAAGGTGGAGGTTTAATTCCACGCTATTATCACAAGAGGAGTATAAACGGTTTTTAAAAACTCAAGATTTCTCTGTAACTTGAACTTAACGACTCGCCTGAAATATCCAGAAGTACACTGTGGGAGACATCTAAGCCGTATATGAGTGGCCAACTCATAGGCTTTGTGTCGAACCAAAAACAGAACAGATTGTCCCATATTTTAGACCTGCAGCGGAAGATCAAAGATGTGGATGAAGAATACTCATCTAATTCAGATCCTACAATTTATCATGCTCGCGTGAAGCTTCAGGCGGGGCATAACCTGGCAAGTACCACTTCGGCCATGTCACAACTACTTAAGGTGAAACAGTGTTTTTTTTTAGGCCTGGCAGGTTGTTGGCCTATCAAACCAGGGCAGAAACAGCCTTGAAGGTAATTCCTAGTATAAAAGATGCTTTGGGTAAAATGGTCTCGGATCCTTGGCGAGTTAGCCAGATATTTGCTCAGTTTTATACTGAGCTTTACACTTCGGATTCTCCTCCCCCTGCCATAACGTGTGTTTAGAGCGATTACATTTCCAATGGTGGATCCAAATACAGTGAGGGGTTTTGGAGATCCCATAACAGTGACAGAGGTCATTAGATCTTTTAAATGCAACAAGTCACCAAGTTCGAACGGATTCATAGCGAAGTCTTATAAGACTACTTCCGACCTCACTGCACCAGTTTTAAGAGAGGTTTATAATGAGGCCTTCGCCACTGGTAACCTGCCTAAAACGTTATCTGAAGCTGTAATTTCCCTAATTTTAAAAGAGGATAAAGACTCCTTATTATGTAATAGTTATAGGCCAATATCACTTCTAAATGTAGACTTCAAAATTCTCTCTAAAATTCTTTATGTCTGGCAAGCAGTCTTATCATAACACTAGACGCCTCTTGAATATTATTTACATGCCAGGATTTCGCACTCCTGAGATAGTGGTCTCCCTTGATGCTGAAGAGGCTTTTGATCGAGTTGAGTGGAAGTTTTTATTTGAGGTGATGGAAAAATTCGGTCTTGGCACAGAGTTTGTCTGCTGGGTCAAATTGTTATATTCAGATCCTACAGCAATGATTCAGACAAAGAGCAGCATGTCCTCGCCTTTTTGCCTTTATTGGGGCACTAGGCAGGGATGCCCTCTCACGCCATTATTATTCGCTATCGCACATTCCGGTCCTCATCCCTAAATCATTGTTTGAAAAGGTAGAAAAGGCTTCTTGCTTGTTTTTTTTGTGGGGCAACTAACCTGCAAGAATACGTCAATGATTTATGCAAAGGTCAAGATGAGATAGGGACTGGTACTTCCTAATTTCTAACAGTATTACTGGGTGATTAATATACAGAGACTCCTGTTTTGGCGGTGTGCAGATGATATCGTCTTACCGGCCTGGCGTCGTTTAGAGAAGGCATCGTGTGAGTAAGCGTTACATTCTATATTGAGTTATAACCACTTCCCCTCCCCTTTTCGGTTTTTTGAAATAACCCAATAGTTATGACATCTTGAGAAACAATAACTTTGAATCCTTGATGACTGATTTGACCTTTAAGGTGTGGCATGATAAGGGAATCAGAACGATTACGGGCCTTTATAGGGACGGGGGTTTTACATCTTTCCAGTATTCCAGTAAGAAGTATTTCCCGCAGTTTCCTAACCACCCACCAGAAACATTTTTCATTACTGGGGGTAGACCCCTCTAGCCTGGCTTTCGTCAGCCTGATCTGACGGCAGTTTGATTCTGCAAAACGATGATGTCAGAGAAGCGACGGAAAAGTCGGCAAGCAGCTTGTTGTTTACATTGGTCATGGCAGCCACCAGAGCACAGCTATCCATTGCTGTTTTAAAAGATTTTAAAGTTCTCTGCCATTGCTGTTCTGCAGACCGCAATCCTACAAACTATCCACGTTTGTTGACAAGTTTCCTGCCTGGAATTTTGCGTCGCTCTGCAAAGTACGTCACCTGGATCGATGGTCTGATTGGTGAATGCTCTATCCAATTGAGTACAGAGTAATTTGAACTATGCCCGTTGGTCATGCCTCTTGTGCAGTAGAAATTACATGGCAGACTCCCCGGAAACCCGGGCTAAGACCCCTCTAGGGGAAGGTGCGTTTCCTTTCTTTATAATCTTTTGAGAGTGTGCCTCCAGGGCACCATCAATAATGCTCTTATTCAGTGTAAAGTACTTCACAGAGTTCATTATATAAATGCAAATCTTGCGACTATATTTGGGTCGGTCAGTAACGTTTGTAATAGGTGCAGACAATCTCCTGCCAATCATACCCATATGTTCTGGTCCTGTCCCAAATTGAGTAAGTTCTGGGGAAAGATATTTGACATGCTAAGCCAGGCCAATGGTCAGGTCCTGCTCTCCGACCCCTTATCAGCAATCTTTGGCATTTCACCCAACCCAAATCTCCCTAAGTTGATCAGACATGTTATTGCTTTTTCTACCCTGCTGACCAGGAGATTAATCCTGCTTAAGTGGAGACTGATCCATCCACCCTCCTTTGATCAATGGCTAATGGAACTCCTTTATAACTTGAAATTGGAAAAGCTCTCGGCAGGTTCTCTCTCAAGGGCTCTGTTAGCCACTTCAGAAAAATGTGGGACCCTTTGCTGTGTATCATGTGTACCCTTACGGTCCTACCCGACACAGGAGTGGCCTAATCCCCATTGTCGCTATGTTTTCTGCTCTACAGCCTAGACTTTTATTTTTGATTAGTTCCCCGCCGAGGTGATGAGCTTCACCGTTAAAGTTGCCAAGATATCTCTTTCCCTTTTTTAAGGGGAATGGTGGAGCATGTGTGTATGTGGGAGTGTATTTGGGGTATTAGTAGATGCAGGGTCAGGAACGTAGGGCAACTGCCCCTTGGGAATGGGACTGGAGCATAAGTGGCATTCTTTTTCAAGGGGAAAGATTGGTTATGGTTGTTGTGGTGGAGTATATGTCCTGGTTTTGTCCTTGAAACTGTTCAATAAAAAGATTTAAACAAAAATTTTAGCTCTAACTTCTGGCTACACTAGCCAGGATTTAACCACATTGAAGATATTAAGACAGTTATCACAAAATATTGTAACAGAACCTTACTGTATATTCCCAGTTATTTTGTGTCAGTCAATTAAAGTTGCAAATGTGCTATGATTTAATTAGGGTGTTAAAAAACTCATTCAACAGCCCTCTTGAAATTTACAACAATAAAAAATGTTTTGGATGCAGGTTTCTCAAACAGTATATATATATTGCTTTTTTATAGGCACATGTTAACATATAAACCATAAAAGGAGTATATTATCGTCTTTGTCAGTCAGTAATTTTAAGGTTCTATGGTTGTAAGTATTTTATAGACAGACAGTACATTCATACTGTACATTCATACTACATTCATAAAAACTAAGATGAGTATTTTTTTCATATAACAACATCCAACACAAGCAAAATAGCTTTGTACGACCTGTTTCACAAACACCTTAGCCAGGAAAAGAAAGTTCATATCTGATAGTTTCAGACTTTGATGGGCAAATGTCTGCCAGCACTATATCAGAAAGCTTACCTCATTTCCTCAACCAGGTCAGGGGTAACATTTCTGTTAATCTGCACAACTGTCATCAGACTTCTTTCTCAGCTGTGTCACCTTCTTTAACAAGCTTGGGGTTACTTCTCACACTGTCTGAAAATTTCATGCGTATTTAACCTATGACAAAATAAACTGACAAACATTGCTGTGCACAATGTCAAGAGCATCCCGAACTCAGATATTAACTATATTTTTATAATGCAACTGCAGGTTCAGTGTGACCCATGAAATGCCACAGGCCCACTGTGAGATTCCAGTTGATGTATATGGATGTATATTGGAAAAGGGGATCCATTCATACCAAAAATTGGATCATTTTACTAAATAAAATGTCTCACGTTAATCTTAATAGACCAATAAAGTCCATACTTGAGTGGTCATATTACTAAAAGATATGATGCTGCCAGTAAAAAGCTTTTGGATGGTGGTGTTCCATGCTGCATGAGGAAAACTAAAACACACATGTAATGGAGATTTATATATCAGATTCTGTGTGGTACAGTGATGTTTGTTGCAAACATAGGGCCAACAGTGATGCATAAGAATTTATCATCATTTTTTATACCTGATATTAATATATATTGCAAACATTTTCTTTTATAATCTTAACATAAATGTTAGAAAGATGTTGACTTGATATGTCTAACATCAGATTCAATGAACAGTCAAAATTTCTGTCCAGTGCCAACTGCAAAAGGATCGCTTTCATAGAGATATCCTTTCACACTGCGGTAAAATGGGATTTACCAAGTACCCATGAAAGGAGTTATTAAGCATTCCAAGGCTTAATCACCAAACAAAAAGGGGAGCCATATCTGTAATAACGCCCAGTGAGAGGAGCAGAAGCTAAAATACGTTTAGCTGAACAAAACCAGCTGAGAACTGAAAGTAAGTATGATTTAAATTCAATTTTACAGAAAGGTTCTATGATCAGTCATTACTACAGATAAAAATCAGAAAACTGTAACAATGTTTTAATTAGTACTTGAATAAATTGTTCATACAGTCAGAAAACTAGACGAATTATTGAAACGGGACATGTTATCAATGCATAATTTGATGAAAGAGGGTTAACTATTTAGATCAGATTGAACCGACTCGTCTTTGTTAGACTAAATACTGCATTTGTTATTCGGTAGACTTGTACAAGCAGATTTCCTTGACATACTGAAAAACAAATTTACACGTTACTTCGGAAACACTAAAGGAATTTTGTTCATGGTGAACTAAAGGAGTCATAACAATGTCAAATGCTGACACCCCTCTGGCAGAGACATGATGCACTCTTAAACATTTAATATATGTGGCATTTAAAAAACAAATAAACCAAAGAAATAAAGCCTGACCTGTTATAAGCAGGTTTATAACATAGTTTGAACTTCCTAAAAACAGCCTTTGTTATGATAAAAGATTGTAAAAAAAAAAGTGACAAAGGAATGTGACCTTTACAAATAGGCAGGAGTCTGTGATCATTTTGTCAAACAGAATGTGTGACACATCAAAGTCTTAATATACTTTTCCAAGGCCATAGATGTTGAAGGACAGATATGCCTTTTGAAAAATTACACTCTGTCTCTTTATAGCCCCAAAATTTCAACAGAAAAGAAATCCTCACAGCGATAAGTTTGACACAGAGCCCATTTCCTCTTTTTTCTTTTAATTAAAAGTATTTATTCTCTGCTTATATTAGAAACATTCAGCTAAGAAAAGAATAAACATTAAACTACTATGTCTCTGACTTACTGAAACTTGTGGAATGGTATTTCATGGTTTGTTAAATCTTTAACATAACACTAAATAATAAAATAAAGATGTATTTTGTTATGCTTCTAGAACCCTACCAAGTCAACAAATATACTACAACACAAAACAAGTAAACTCACATAATTAGTTTGTTTCAACATACGTTTTTGAATATTAAAATATGGTGTACAACAACATTTATTTTAAAAGTGAAGGCACAAAACATAACTGAAGGCATGAAAAAGCTTAATGTTGACTTAAAAACCTGCCTCTTACTTATCTGGATCCTAAGACATGCATTCCCTTTCTATGTTTGGACCCGAAGCAGTTAAATTGTTGGCAAGCAAGGCACTAGGTGGGATTTCACATTCCTCATTTACAGTTTCCCAGTTTGTCTTCAACTGTCTCCACAAGTCACGCAGCACTCAAGGCTTCCAATTGACAGAATGATGTCATATGGCAACATGTGACACATGAGAAGCTTCAAGACAGTGTTTCTTAACCTTTCCTGTGCCATAACTCTGATTTTAGGTGTGACGTTGACTTTATTTGAAGCTATGAGGGAAGAGTTAATGAAATTGCTCACGAATTATGAAAATTGAAAATAAATAACCAAATTACTAATTTATTCTCCACTAATTATTTTCTACCTTTTTATCATTTTAAGACGAACATACATGCAATAATATTAATAGGTATGTCTTAGCAAACCTGAAATAAAGGCTTACAAATGATTTTAAAAGACAGATTAATAGTGATGAAATTAATGTATATTTATTCTTTATGAGCAATATCAAAAATATCAAAAGTGGTCAAAGCCATTGTTTTTAATCAGATTCAATTTTTGTTCTTGAATTCAGCTTACTGTTCCATAGCTAAATTAGTAGTGATGACATAATGTATTTTAATAAGTTAAAGTGATAACTTTCTTGAACAGCCAGGGAATACGGTTAGTAGTTGGCAGTAATGTTTTTAATTTTTTTTAGAATTTATCATAAAATTTGTAAAGACAGACAATTGTTTTTATTAGTATTTTATTGATTTATGTTTCTGAAGTGGCATACCTTAGATTTAAGTGTCATATGTGTCTCTGCCAAAGTATAAAGTATAAACTGAACTTATTCCTGAAAAAAGTAGAACCTAACACCTGAGTTATTCAAACCTTTCTCAAACAAATTGCGATCATTTTAAATAAACAGATTTGGAAAAAAATCCCTAAAGATATGCAAAAGATAAAAAAAAGGTTCAGAAATGCAGAAAGGATAGATCTATGAATAAACGTATAGTGTAAAAAACACAGTATCTTGTCACATCTGCAGTTCAGTTTTTTATTATCTAATTTTTTCTGCATTAGCCAAGAAGCAACCAGTCTTAATTCACAGTCGAAAAACAAAAGCTACAATGAGTTCGAAAACTCTCCAAGAACAACCAAAATCCTCAGGTGAGTTTAATTACTTGTTTTCATAGCTGCTGTCTGTTTTGTTTCTTTTGTGTGTGTGCGTGTGTATGTGTGTGTGTGCGTGTGTGTGGGTGTGCATGTGTGTGTGCGTGTATTGTTTTTGAATTGGTAGCAAGAAGAACCTGGGTTCAAATGCCAGCAGAGGGTCTTTCTACATGGAGTTTACATTTTGTACCCCATGCATGTGTGGGTACACTTCGGGTACACCCACAGACTGGCAACATGTTCAGGGTGTACCCTGCCTCTCGCCTGATGACCACTGGAACACCAATTGTCCCACAACACTGCAAGGATTATGCAAAAGTGATTTAAGTGATTTTTGATTTTAAGCATTTTAATACTTCAATAGGTACATTGAATTTGTGTCTCCATAGTTTGAACTTAATTTCTGTTATGTTAAAGTTAGAATTTGCAAAGTTTTTTGCATCTATGACAGTCTGGCTCCACAAGTCATAGGCAGCCAAGCAACCTCCAAGTAACTCCCTGATACTAAAACATTTGGAACAATTATGGGACAATAAGTAATGTCTTATTTTCAAACTGTGGAGATTTACAGGCTTACACCTTATTCAAACGGGGTGCGGAATGGATGCGGTGCAGGGCTCCGGAAAATTTCCATATAAACTATTTTTTTCTTCCGGACGTTGCAAGCGGACTTCAGTAGTGAAAGAAATTACCATAGACATTAGGGATGTAAGAAAATATCGATATACCAATATATCGCAATATTTTATGTAAAAGAAAATGCTCTCTGAAGATGAGCCTGAGAGCCCTCTTACTCTATTGGTATCATACTTTGAAAAAACAAAAATGGAATGAGAGACTTTGAAGAAAATCCATCAGCATTACACCTTTGCCGTGACCACTGAGGCAGTCAGAAAACTGAACCAACATCTATGAGCAGGATGGGTGAACAGTGATCCCCTTCTCCAGACAATGTTGTTCTTTTCTGGCTCATCACACTTGCCATTTTTATTAGCACCCTGAGATGCATCGGTGACTGCATATGTATATCAAAGTGGAACATCAGCTGACATTTGTTTTTTAGCTGATAAGGTGGAGCTGTTGTGTGAAAACAGCTAATGATCACTGCCATTTTTGCCAGATGTTACTGGTACAAAATTAAACAGGGGCAAATAAGCTTAAGATATGATCGGAAGGTAAGCACATAGATTTTATATATGTATAATGTACACAGTATGCTCACACTTCTGGAATTAAAGCCATTAAGCTAAACACAAACACTGTTAAAGCAAGTTGATCATTCACACCATGATTTTTTTATTGATATCAAATAATAAATGAACCAAATGTAAACAAGTGTACAAAGCATAGAGGCAATTCCATTATTTCTAAAGCAACTCTGAAATGCTAAACTTATACAAGTGATCTTGTTTTTAAGTAACTAAAAGTATAAACTGTTTTTTTATTCCTTAACTACAGCAAAATTCACAAAAAGAGTAAAGTAGAAATATTTATTTTTTAAATGTTATTTTTCTGGAAATACCAGAGCATAAAAAATATATGCAGTTGAAATCAAAAGAAAAGATGTAATGTATGTAGGAAATAAAATGGACCATTGCATTTTGTGCTTCCAAGAAACACTACGTCAAAGTGTCTTAAAGCAACTCACAGTATTTCTTAAGGCAAAAAGTGGTGGCTCGGAATGGTTTATGACAGGAATATCTGCTTGTACAGCCAACACATTGTTTTACAGAATATATCCACAAGTTTGCTGCTCACTAAATCCAACAGTTCTTCCAGGAGCAATTGGTATGCAGAAGTAAAAGAAAGACTGCTATCAGAACAGACTTGGATTTTGAGAGAATCAATGCTTAAGGAACAACGTTCCAAGAATCCTTCCTGCATTCAGATGATATAAGAACATAAACCAGCCCCCCTGGAGAGATGACACACACAATTTGATGAATATTCAATCCATGTCCTAAAGCTGCAGTACGCCAGATGGAAAAATAATTATGTCAAATGCATAGTCTAAAAATGGCTCACAGAGGACAAAGTGCAATAATAAATATGTCCTGGACTGCATACTTATAAAATTACAGTTGCTTAAACTAATTTGTATGATGTCCCATAAAATTTATGTTTACAATCTGTTTTTCTTAATAACACAAAAGACTCTTAACAAGTTTACATTTGATTTTAAAACAAAGCAAATGTGATAACTTTTACTGTAAGAGAAGATATATTTCAACAGAGGTTTGTTGGTTGGTTTTACAGCAGTGCTGTATGGTAAGTATATCATTGAAATATTCATGTAAAGGAGGAGTAAAGATAAACTCTATATGCAAGCTACAGGGGAACTGGAGCAGTTCAGAGGCGATGCACTAAAACAGATGGTCTGCTGGTGTTTGTAATTGCAGTAGCTTTGGGGCAAATTTATTGTCCAAGCCATCAAACACATTTGAAACAAGACTCGGACATGCATCCCCACATCTACCTTTGTCTAATATTAACAACTTTATTTGGGAGAGAAAGTATCTATCTGTACATTTACAGCTATTTTACAGATAAATTAATTTTAAGTACTGATAAATAAAAAAGTAGCTTAATAAATCAAGTTAATAAACATGATTTGTCAATCTGTGGCAACTGAAACTGCAACTGTCAAATCTTGTCAACTATAATTATTGGCAAAAGAAAAGGAAAGAGTGACCCCTGGTGTTATTCTGACGGTAAACTGCAGTTAGCACATACAGAGCCTTGCAAAAGTATTCATATCAGTTGAATGTTTGTACATTTTCTTCCAGTAACAACTACAAATATCAGTGTGTTTTGTGGGGATCTTATTTGGTAGACAAGCACTAAATTGTGCATAAATGTGACAGAGAAAGAAATGTTTAATATTACAAAAGAAATGTATATAGCGTAGACATGTATTCAGTGCCATTATTTTACCCCTAAACAAAATCCTATGCAACCACCTACTCTATCCAACTTATTCACCATATAATATTCTCCAAGTACAGCAGTTCTGTGAAGGCCTGACAAGTTTGTTGGAAATAATCAGTGTTGGGCAAGTTACTTCAAAACTGTAATGCACTATTTATTACTTGTTACTGTAATTTCAAAGTAATTTCTTACATTACAATATTACTGTATTTAAAATGTAAGGCATTACACTACTATTGCATTACTTTTAAGTTATTCTCACCAAAATAAAATGCAAATATGGATTTGGAAATCTAAATGTAGCTCATGATGCTCAATTAGCTTATTACACATCCAGTAGAAGGTGATTTGGAATCCGACTGAGCTTGGATTGTGGTTAAAAACAGTAAGATACAATAGCCACAGTGATGGTTCATGGTGCAATACAAGGAACAATCGCATCTGGAGAATGTACTATCCGATGTTAGATCAGCTGCAGGCTCACTCATCTCTGCTCTGTCTGACTACAGGAAGTGAAACATTTTACGGGGACGTTTCTCCTCTGCTGATCTCGCGGTGATTTTGGCGAATTTGTATGAAGAAAAAGAAAACCTACCACTTTATTCCGGGTTAACAATGCATTGTAACGCGCGTTACTGACATTTATACCGAGTAAAATATAAAAAAAATTCCCCCAGTAATGCCTTACATTACCGCGTTACAGCAAAAATCAATGCATTACAGTAATTAATTACTTTTGTAACGCGTTACTCCCAACACTGGAAATAATTAGTGAACAAACACCATCACCAAGACAAAGGAACATAGCAGGCAGGTTAGGGATAGGTTGTAGAGAAGTTTAAAGCAGTTTTAGATTTTAAAACAACATCCCAAGCTTTGCACAATTGTAAACCTACCAAGACATGACCATCGTCTTAAAATTGCAATCAAGCAGGGATGGAATTAATCAGTGAATAATCAATAGCCTCATGGTATGGAGGAGAAGCAGAGATCAACACTTCAGGTGGGAGAATCTGTGGACAGGAAGTCAGTCATACTCTTCAGAAATCTGACCTTTTTGGAAGAGAGGTGAGATTGTTGAAAGCCAAAAGAATACTACTCAACAGTTTACCAAAAACCATGCAGGGGAGTCAGCAAGCATCTTGTCAATGGTGCTCTGGTCAGATGAGCCTAATATTGAGCTTACTGGCCTGCATGCAAAACATTGTAAGTGGGGGAAACATCATCAATATCTTGGACATCCAATGCTCACCATGAAAAATGGTTATGGTAACATTATGCTGTGATGCCTTTTGTTTCGTGTGGACATTGAAAGAAGCTTAATACGGCGCAGCCCTGGAAGAAAATCTCTAATGTGCAAATCTTTTATAGGCAAAAGGGACTTGAAAATGGGGAGGAGGTTCACCTTCCAGCAGACCAGAGATCCTCACCATACAGCCTATTCATGTGTATAAATAGCTCAGACCTAAATCTAATCAAGACTTAAAAATTGTAGTTCACAGATCTAACTAAGTGAAACCATTTCCCTTTCACTTCACTTTGAGGGGTATTAATATTTTTGCAAGTTACTGAGAAGGATAAATTAGAAGGCCAAACAATCTTCTCACTATGGAGTTAACTCTAAAAACATTAAGGAAATTAATGTTAATATTTAAAATACCGGTAGTGTTTTGTGGACTTAGAGAAGGCATTCAACCATGTCCCTCAGGGAGTCCTGTGTGGGGTGCTCTGGGAGTATGGGGTGCCAGGCCCCTTGATACGGGCTGTTAGGTCCCTGTAAGACTGGTGTCAGAGTTTGATTCACATTGCAGTAAGTTGGGCTCATTTCTGGTGAGAGTTGGACTCCGCCAAGGTTGCCCCATGTCACCGATTCTGTTCATAACTTTTATGGACAGGATTTCTAGGCACAGCCAAGGTGTTGAGGGAATCCATTTTGGTGGCCTCAGGATTGGGTCTCTGCTTTTTGCAGATGATTTGGTCTGTTGGATTCATCAAAGTGCGATCTACAGCTTTCGCTTGAGTGCTTCGCAGCCAAGTGTGAAGCAGCTGGGATTAGAATCAGCACCTCCAAATCCGAAACTATGGTCTTGAGCCGGAAAAGGTAGAGTGCCTTCTCTGGGTCGGGGACGAGGTCCTTCCCCAAGTGAAGGAGTTTAAATATCTGGGGGTCTTGTTCACGAATGAGGGAAAAATGGAGCGGGAGCTCAATAGTTGGATTGGTTGGGCTTCTGCCTTTATATGGGCACTGTAACGGTCTGTCGTGGTGAAGAGAGAGCTGAGCCGGAAGGCGATCTACCAGTCGATCTACATTCCTACCCTAACGAGATCACAGATGCAAGCGGCTGAAATGAATTTCCTCTGCAAAGTGTCTGGGCTCTCCCTTAGAGATAGGGTGAAAAGCTCAATCATCCGGAGGGGGCTCAGAGTAGAGTCGCTGCTCCTCCACATCGAGAGGAGGCAGTTGAGGTGGCTCGGGCATCTGGTCAGGGATGCCTCTTGGACACCTCCCTGATGAAGTGTTCCGGGCACGTCCCACCGGAAGGAGGCCCAGAGGAAGACCCAGGACACGCTGGAGGGACTATGATTCTCGGCTGGCCTGGAAAAGCCTTGGTATTCCTACGGAGGAGCTGGTCCAAGTTGCTGGGGAGAGGGAAGTCTGGGTCTCTCTGCTTAAGCTGCTGCCCCTGCAACCCGATCCTGGATAAGCAGAAGAAGATGGATGGATGGATGGATGGATGGATGGATGGATGGATGGATGGATGGATGGATGGATGGATGGATGGATGGATGGATGGATGGATGGATGGATGGATGGATGGACGGATGGATGGATGGATGTTTAAAATAAATGGGTAAAATTGGAGGTTTTGGTTTATGGTTACCTTTAATAAATGTAAAAGACATTTCTTGCACATAACTGTATACATTTTATGTTAATTTTATAATATTAAAAAAATTACAAAATAATAAATAAAACATTTATTTTATTTTACATTTTAGTTTCACCCAGAAATGTGTAGTTTTACATTTAATATACATAATCCAAATTAAGCATGTTGGTTATATTGCTCAGGGATAATTTGGAGATATCTGTTCACAGCTTTCAGAGTTTTATTTTTAAGTTCCTGGCCAATTATTTCACCTATATGTACAATCATGCTTCTTCCTTATTGAATATATTTATTTTTAAATCCCAACAGTGGCTATCAAGAAAAGGTCCCGAGTCCCTGGGGTTATGATCACTCAGTTTGTAGAGCAACTTCCTGTAGGGAAATCTACACCAGACTTTGCCCGGAAACCAATGACTACAACTGCTCAAGAGGGTAACATAAAATAGTGCCAAATATATTAAAACAATAAAATGATCAAATGCTACTATTTACAGTGTCCTTGTTCTATATCTGTAATTTTTTTTTTTTTAATTTGCAGGTAAAAAAGCTGTTTTTAAAGCTATGGTGAGTGGAGAGCCTCCACCAACTGTTACATGGGGTCGCAACAAGGGCGAAATGGATGACCCACAAAAGTACACCACTAGATATGATGAAAGAGCTCGAGAACATGTTCTTGAGGTAAGTATAATCCTATTTCTGCTTTTGTTAACACCTCATTAAATCCAATGTGTTATGATATAATATTTATTTAGACCTTTTGCAATATGACTATCAGTTAGCATTTAACCAAGCAAAGAAAAAGCAATATCCAAAAAGTCTGAACATCCAATTTCTTAAATGTAGTGAATAAAGCATGGTTTGAAGTAAAAGTTGTGAAAAGATCAAGAAAAGATGGCTATACATCAACTGTTCACTAGAGAGAAAATGTCCTTACAAATCGGAAATGCTTGTATTTTTCAACCAAGGAGAACATGTAGAAGCAGTACTGTTTTCAAATTAGCAATCAATTATATCACATTATAACAGGGAAAGTGAAATTACATAACATTTCTCATTAAGGCATACAGATTTACTTTAACATTCTTTTTTTAAAGATCCAAGTTAGTAAGACTGCCTAAATGCGTAACAACACTATAATAAAGTGTTAATTTTTGGGGGAAAAAAACTGTGTTTTTTGCACCTCAAATAAATGTTTTATATAGTTGCTTTATCCATCCATACATCATTTCTTGCTTCATCAGATACCAAATGTAAAACTTGAACAAGCGGACAGTTACAAGTGCTTCGCCACAAATGACTATGGACAAGCAGTATGTGCCGTTACGCTGAATGTTATTGAAGGTAGGATTTCGTATTTTCACAACTTAATGGAAAACTATTGTACTACACCACACATAGTTGTTTATACCATTTTTGTGTTGTTTGTGTTTTGTGTTTCCTCAACAGGCTTCAAGAAGAAAACACAAAATAGTAGGAAATATAATTACTAACAAACAACATGTGTCCTTTTTATCTGTCAAGCAACAATTACTGCATGACGCAATTTTTACTTAATATTGTATTAAAACTGGTAAACTCAAAGTCTTACAGTGATTCAAATATTTTAAAAAACGTATTATGGCATAATTTTTGTTTTCTAAAATAATCTTTTGCTTTTTAGCAAATGCCCCAA
This sequence comes from Valencia hispanica, assembly GCA_963556495.2. Lineage (NCBI taxonomy): Eukaryota > Metazoa > Chordata > Actinopteri > Cyprinodontiformes > Valenciidae > Valencia > Valencia hispanica. The sequence goes on from OY747708.1 coordinate 31,425,484, forward strand.
ATGGGCAGGCCACACAGGATTTCAGATCAATGCTAAAAAAAACGTAAGTTCATCTTTAGGTTAGGAGTATTTAACCATAACAATAAAATCTATAGGGTATTATTGTTGTTCATCTCTTTTCAGAACTGTAGTCACCAGAAAAAAACAACTCCCTCAACATAAAGAGGGTGAAATTGATCCAAAACTCTTGGAGCTGCTTTTGAGTGCACCAAAGAAAGACTATGAAAGAATCTGTTTGGAGTTTGGTTTTACTGACTTCCGCTGGTTACTGAAGAAACTCAAACAAATTAAAAAGGAGAGGGAAGATGAGCAATCAAAGGTGCTGAGTTCTCCCATTTTTCAGGAAACCAAGACATGGTTTGGTTTCTGATTTGTCTTTTCCTTGCATGAAGGCTTCTTGCCCTGCAGCTAAATCAGTCCATTGCAGGCACACATTCAATACTTAGGGCTGGTAAAAATAAATAACTCTGCAGTCATAACACAATATGATTTTTTTATCTTTCCACTGTAGGTTGTAGAAAAGCTGGAGAATGTTAAACAAATTGAAGTGAGGCCAACTGGAAGAGCTGAGTTTAGCTTTGACATGAAACTACGAGATCCTAACAGTGAGGTTAATTTATACAAGGTAAGTTAATATTTCTTATTTGAGCCTTAAAACAACATCTGAGTGAACAAATATCTAATCTTTAATAAACAAAATAAAAACATATGTTTTTGACAAGGATGGGACAATGATTCCATATGATTATGACAAAAACTCAAAGCACAGCCTTCAGAAAACTGGGACAAACTATCTTTTCAGCATCAAAGACCCTCAGCGAGAGGATGCTGGATTTTATCAGGTTGATGTTGAAGAAACTAATGTTCTTACAACTGACTTTCAAGGTAAACCATAATTATTGCACTTAAAATAAAATCAACATAGCTGTATTGGAAGTTGATTAAAGATATGTAATGTATTGTGCCCTTTTCACCTTTTCTAGTACCTGATGCAGAGTTTGTAGCAGAAATCAAGGATACAAACGTCCAAGAAAATGAGGAAGCAATCTTCCAGTGTGTTTTGTCAACACCTCTCAACAAAATTACTTGGTCAAAGGAGGACGCATCACTGGAACATGGTGGTAAATATGAGATCACCATCTCAGAGGACAAACTTACTCACACACTGAGAATAAAAGATTGCCAAATGGCAGATAAGGGAGAATATTATGCCATTGCTGGCATTACTTCCAGCAGCGCCTCACTCGCAGTCAAAGGTATATTGCCATTTTTCAATATAAACATTAGTACATGTATATCGCTGTATGATTAACTAAACTGCTATTCTAATCTTCTTTCTGCGGGTTTGCAATTTATTTTTTTGTTCAATCATTTATTATTCATGTTTGCTTATCTTGCTCATGTGCTAACTGTCATTCAGCTGACTCAAGTGGGTGTAAGAGCACCAAAGCCAGTGATAAGTCTAAACTGGTGTCAGAAGAGCAGCAGAAGTTTCCAAAAGAAAGCACTGAAATGGACACAGCAAAGCAAACAGAGGCTGAAAATGATGCTACAGACAAAGCTGCGCAAGAAAAAATAGAAGATGGCAAAGAAGGTAGAGGGGGAGGGAATTGTGGAGATGGTAATGGTGAAGGCAAAGGAAATTATGGAGATGTGATGAAGGGTGATGAAGATGGCAAGTATAAAAGCCTCCTGGGGGATGAAGATGGTAAAAGCACAACAGATGACGCCAGTGACAAAATGAAGAAGGGATCCAGAGCTGCTCATTTGGTTCCTGACACTGTCTTAGGTAAAACTTTGTGAAGACTGAATAATAAAAAATTGTTAACAGATTAATGTAACAAATATCTTGTTAGCTGCAAATGGCTTGACATTGTAAATGAACAAAGACTGACCCAAATAATTTATATCACTGACAGTTCAAACTGTCAGTGATTGTTACAGCATATATTTACTAAAACAAAAGCAAAAAGACAATAATAGATGGAATAACATTTAAACTATTTGTTGTTTAATTAAAAACAGAGAGGAGATGTATATAAGAATTTACATAGGTTCGGTGTATACATCTTAATTCAAGACTATAATAATATAGTTATAAGATTAAATGACTCATTTATGGCCTGAAATCCACTGGCCAAATTTGCAACAAAATTAATTGTAAAAAATATTTTGGGTTGTCACAGAAAGAACAGTGTCCCTGTCCGCAAAGGTGGGTGAAAATCTGAAAACTTTAAGATGATGAACAATGACTCTTCATATGATGTTAAAAAAAACATACCTTGTTTGAAAACTATGTCCTGTCATTCTATTGTCAAAATGCAGATCGAGTTCAGTTTGTCCAAGGACTGTCAGATATGAATGCCAAAATTGGTGAAGGAGCAGAGCTGTCCTGCAAACTAAACAGTGAAAACTCTGAAGGACGCTGGTATAAAAACGGAAAACTGGCAAGTCAACTACAGAATTGCAAAGCATAGATAACATTAAACATTTTAATTGTTTAGACAAAAATAAGTTTCAAATGATTGTTTTTTTCAAATATCTTGGTATGTTTTTATTTGATAAGCTGACAGAGGAAGACGGTGTAAAGATAATCAAAGATGGACCTTGTCACATATTGCTGATTGAATGCTGTAAAAAAGATGACACTGCTGTGTACCGTTTTGAAGCTGAAGGACGCAAATCAGAGGCAACACTGAATGTTCAAGGTCAGAATAATAAGAATTTTGTAAAATATTTCAAACGGCAACTTCTTCAAGGAAAACCTTTGTTTTTCCTTTTACACTACAGACCCACCAAGCCTTGACCCTGATGCTCTAGGCGAATTTACAAATCCAGTCATTGTTAGGGCAGGTGAGAATGCCGAATGGAAACTGCCGTTCTCAGGTGGAGAACCAATGAACATACAGTGGTACAGAAATGACGACGAGCTTCTGCCTGCAGTCAATGTGAAAATTGATACCTCAGATATTGAGAGCCAGTTGCGCCTTACCAAATGTCACAGAAAAGATACTGGAGAAGTCAAAATCAGAATAAAGAATGAATTTGGCATTATAGAAGCTGTGTCAAGGCTTATAGTACTTGGTAAGTTTAGAGTTTTGTTGTGAGAATAGATCAATGCTTTCCTTCCCTTGCAAACCGTAATTTCCACTCATTTTGCCAACAGACAAACCAACACCCCCACAAGGCCCTGTTGAGATAACAGAAAGTGCTGTTACTTCTGTTGAATTCAAATGGAAACCACCAAAAGACAACGGTGGTTGCCCTGTTACGAGTTATATCATAGAAAGACAACAAGTGGGACGAAATAAGTGGTCAAATCTGGGAGAGATCCCTTGCAGCCCTAGCTACAAAGACGCTGACGTAGACCCTGGCAGAAGATACTGCTACAGGATTAGAGCAAAAAATGCTGAGGGCATCAGTGATTACCTGCAGACAGGGGACATAGCAGCTGGTATATTACGTAAGTGTTTAAACAGACTAGAATTTATATGTTTGTTTTTAAGAGCAAGCTCAAGACTCACCTTTTTAGCCTAGCTTTTAACTGATTATTATTTATTATTGTTTGTTTAATTGCTTTGCATTTTAAATGATTATATTTTATCAGTGTTTTAATATTTAATCTTATCACATCTATTTACTGCTTATTTATATATTTTAATTTGTTATCTAAATCCCTCTGCCCCGGGAGCGGTGGTCGGCTGTAGCTGCCTGGGTGCTCTCCAGGTGGAGCTTGGGTGGAGGTGGGGCTCTTGGCCTTGCCTCCACTGGGCGCCCTGTGTTGGTGCTTTGGCTCCTGGTGTTGATATACCGCTGCAAGTGCAGATGGCTCCTGATGGCGTTTTGTTGCATGGTTCTTCTGCACTCGGCCCAATGTCCTTTTTTACTGTTGCTTTTAACTGTGTGTCTGCATTAGAGTTGGGTTGGGGGGAGGGGGGTATAACTGTGACCATGCTTTTAAATCTGTTAGGGAGGGATGGAAATGTGGTTTATGTGGGGTCATTTTAATCTGTAAAGCGCTTTGTGATGCAATTTCTTGTATGAAAAGCACTTTATAAATAAAGAGATTTATTTGATAATGTAAAATAATAATTAACGATTGCAGATTGTCTTATACTCCAGTGCATAATCATTGGGCTCACTAATGTGCATATTTCTTGTTAAACTCATACCCAGACTTCCTCAAAACGAAACAAAAATCAATAGATATAATAATCTATAATGTTTGCAACAGGTTATCCTGGTTCACCAACAGCCCCGAAAGTGGTGAGTGCCTTCAAAGACTGCATCAACCTGTCATGGTGTCCACCCTGTGACACAGGGGGAACCAAAATAGTGGGCTATAATTTGGAAAAGAACAAGACAGGGACAAATTACTGGAGCCTTATTAACCAAAATGGGCCAATTACAGGTATGAAGCACGCTACAGGAGTTTACAGAGAGATGGTTTTAGCAATATGCAACATCTACCAACTTGAATAAAGACAGTGAGTGATTTAATGGAAGCTTTTTCCTTCATTTTCAGATACAAAGTATGCAGTCAAAGATGTCTTTGAGGGTGCGGCATATCGATTTCGAGTGTCTGCCATCAACCTATCTGGTGCTGGAGAACCCAGTATTCCATGTGAGGCAGTTATTGCAAGAGATCCCAGGAGTAAGCTAATCACACACATTGCTCTTGAGATTTGTTAAAAGTTTTTTTTACACAGAAAAAAACATAACTTAAATGGAATAGGCTTATATTGTTGCTTTATGTACCTCCCCATGTTGTGCTTTCAGAACCTCCAGGGAAAGTGACAGACCTTAAATTAACATCCTCCAGCTACACTACATTTGCATTGGCTTGGACTAAACCCAAGGTAGTGAAAGGCATAGAAGATGAAGCCCAGGGTTACTATGTGGAGATCAGACCAATAGAGAGCCTTGAATGGACCTGTTGCAATGCCACTCCAATTAGTTTAACATCCTACACTGTGCTGGGCCTCAAGGCAATGGCAGCATACTGGGTGAGAGTAATTGCCACAAATTATGGAGGAGATGGAGAACCTCAAGGCTTTGATAATTACATCATTGCCATGCCACCTCCTGGTAAGACATTTGGTTTGTTAAAAGTTTATCAACACAACAAGAGTTATTTTTCCTTTTTTTCTTAAATCAGGTAAACTTTATCAAAACATGTATTCAGAACCCACAAAGTGTATATTTATTTTGAAATTCCTTTAAAAGTTGTTGTTTTTTAATTAGTATATAATTATGCACCAAGTACAGTCACCAAATCAGTTTTTCTGGTCCTTGTGCAGTGCAAGTTTTGAGCTTTAAAATTGGAATAATGGCAATTAATGAGAGAAGAAAAGTTTAAAATAAAATAACGACATCCCAAAACAAACTAAAACCGAAAACTGCAAAGACACAAGTCCACCCAACATACCATTTTACAACTGTTAAAGTAATTTAATAGCATTCTACCAGCATATAAACGCATCATGTACGGACAAATCTGGAGGCATGAAATGAGTCTTAAAACCCCTTATGCACTTGTAACCCTGATCTGTGTGTAAATGTGGTTTTGTCTGTGTGTATAAAGCGATTGGTGCATACGTATTTAACAATTTGTATGTGTAAGAGCCGTTTTGAATTCGTAGTTAGTTTTAAGTTAGCGTGATTTGAAATTCTGCGTGTGTAAATGTATTTTGTATTTGTAATTTCTTGATATTTGTGTGTACATTTGAACACACAATTGCAAGTGCCAGAAGTTATGCACAAAATGTATTTTACAGTTTACAAATCATGATTTGCACATACAAGTACCCAAAGCTAAATATCATTTGCCCCTATTATACAGCCCCGAGAACGCTAAATAAATAACGTAGCAATATTAACCATATACTGCTATTTTGTAAAAAAGTGAGAAATTAAACGTATATTTCTAAATCCAACATACAGTGAGGCCAAGGTTCAAAGACCGCAACATAAAGACCTTGATGGTGGTGAAATCTGGAAACACTGTTCGAGTCAACATTAATTTTGAGGTATAACATTCTCTACCGTTGGTTTTGTTCATATAGGGTCATGTGAAAATGCGCCTCATCCAAGATTTTTTTAAAATTATTTTGTTTGTATCATCTACAGGCTTCCCCAATGCCTGACATTTCTTGGGTAAAGGATGGAACTCCTTTACTCAAACATGTGACAGTAACCAACTTTGATAGAGGATCTCAATTGTTTATTCCCACATCTGAGAGGTCAGATAGTGGCATCTACATGATCACTGTGAAGAACATTGTTGGCCAGGAAAGCTTCAGTGTTGAAATCAGAGTTACAGGTAAAATGTCAGCATTTATTAAAATTAAGCTTAGTACATCTAAATACTGTATACAGAGAAATGCTTACAAAGAAATCAGCAACAAGATTAAAATAGTCTATATGGAAGAAAAGAGCGTTATTTAACAATGTTTAGGGAGGGGCCTTGGTACGTCAGATTCAAAAAATCTCTCTCCCTCAAATACTCCGGACTGCAGCTTTAAGCTAATTAAATGCATGAAAAAAAGATCCCACCCAGCAAGCGAAACCTGCAAAAACCCAAAGACATCTCCAAAAATAGTGTCCATAGCTCAGTACTTACATTTTGTAGGGAATTTGGTGGTTAAATCAGTTGTATATAGTTACAATTAAAGTTTTTTACAGGACTCTAATGTGGTGTTTTAGCTGAAATTATTGAACAATTCAAATAATAACTATAGTAATATAGTAAGTATTGGTTAGAGATACACTACACCTGCATAGATTGTTGTCATACAGTAAAAAAAAATCAAAAATAGGCCATAATGTTATAATATAGTTTAAAATGCACAGCTACAACCAACCGGCCAACAAATAATACCAATGATTCATGTTACATCAATTTCAAATCTGTGTTTCATTGGACATCTTCAGCAACAGCTATTTGATACTTGTATCACACTGAAGGAATGCATGCTGGCAAAAGCCTTTAAAGTTGACTTGTCAAAAATATGGACTTTAAGTTAGGATTAGGCATGGGCCAGTATTAATTTCCCCTCGAGTAAAACTACTATTGTTTCAGGGCATCATTCATATGATCTAATTGATTTAATTTAAAAACAGAAAAGCAACAATTATTATTTCTGATGCTAAGGTAATATGACATCAATTCTTGCAGGATTATTGCAATTTTGTAATGGTTTCCAGCTTTTTCTGCCAAATATATCGGCTCTTTTTCATTAGATTTTCTAAAGAGTAACAAGCATGATAAAAGTCTACTTACTAGTGTCCCCATCCTGGTTTACAGGCATGCCACGTGTAGCTTGTCAACTTTGGTTTTAAATCCTTAAAAAAGTGATGGGTGATGCTCCTTTTAGTTTTTAAACTATGGCTGTCTTTGTTTTTAAAATCCCATTTTTCAATAGACTAGTTTGTGTTTCTTGTGAGCTGCCTTCCGTCAGCTAGCTAACTTGTAGTGTGTAGCAACAAGTGAGGGAGGGGCTGTGCTGAGTTAACCTATGCCCTCTATATAGTCAGGAGAAAACTTCAGTCACTCCAGCATTTTTTCTGACATTTTATTAACCGAATTTTAAAACAGGAAATAAAATAAAATAAAAAATGTGAGCTGAAAATAGACTTTTCTGAATCTTTGAATAACATGATACTGGTAAGCATCCCATGCCTAGTTAAGACTGGAACACTTTGGCCTATGGAGTTTTGATACACTCTTTTCCCAAATTTAGAGGGATATTCATCTGCATTTCTATATTTCTGCATCCTACTCCTCTTTTAGATGATCCCAAGCCTCCAGGTCCCGTAGAGCTGGATGAAAACATTCCAGGAACGGTGACTCTCTGCTGGACCCCTTCTCCAGATGAGAAAAGAGATGACAGACTACACTACATGGTATCCAAGAGGGACACCTTTAAACGCACTTGGAGGACAGTAGCTGACAATCTTTTCAATCACAAGTTCACAGTTGTCAACATTATGCCTGGGCGGGAGTACTACTTCAGAGTCTTTGCCATAAACGACATGGGCCTGTCACCACCATCTGAGTCCCCTGTGTTTGCTTTAAAAAAGGAAAAAGGTTTGTGTGATTTTTCACTTGAACCTTTTGACACCCAGTATCCACCCAACATTAAATTACTGGGCCCAAAATGTGATTTCATTCAAAGAAATACATATTCATATCCCATTCAAATAATGGAAAGTATCTTTACTAGGGGTCTCAAATTATCGCGTTGTGATCAATTAATTACAGCCATATTTAGCGCACTATGTTTTTTAATTGGGTTAATCTAATTTTTAATCTTTAATTTTACAGTTTCTGCATGCGAGTTCCCTTTAAATAAAACCCGTTTTATGCACTGGGATTCTTGTGCTTGAGTTGTTCGCGGTTAACCACACTCTAAAGTGAACATCGGTTGGCTGTAAACTCATCAGAAGACGACTGGCTTCAATCGTAGTGGGGAGGGCGAGGTAAAGAGGAACGGTGAGTTGCCGACAGTGTTGCCAACGTTGCTATATTTGGCGAGTTTTTAGACCCCTCTAGCGATTCTTTCCCAAAAAAAATAAAAATAAATAAAAAACTAGCGGCAAATCTAGCAACTTTTTATGGGGTTATTGGAAACTTTTGGATGAAGCATGTAACGTTGTTACTCTTCTCACCAAGCAGCGGGGAGCTCTCCCATCTCAGAGCTCACAGCAGGCAACCAGCCGGCCGCCCAGGTCCACCGGTATGGCAAGCCATCGGTATCAAAAATAATGCGTACATTACGTGTTGTTTTAACCCGTAATACCGCTGGACTCAGAGAAGATATTTACCCCACGGTGTCCAGAACGCTAATGAATCGCACATGCTCGAAGGAAAAGGTTGCTGGCGCCACTTGGGACTAGTCATAAAAACAGCAGAATGTAAATGGCTAGGACTGTATCTGTTCAAGTCTGTTAAGTACGATAAATGACTTCATAAAGCCAGTTTTTTTAATTACATGTATCAAACTTTTGTTTTACCACAATAATGTAATTAATTTAAAAGAAAATACCTCAAGATGAGGGCTTTTCTCAGCAATTATTAGGTGAGATTAAAAAAGAGATTACATTGATTAATTAATTACAGATCATAATTAATTAATCTCAAAGTTTTTTAAATCTCATGACAGCACTAATCTTTACGTAAGGTAGCTTCTAAATCTGGTCACATTTACACTGCAATTGTAGTGGTAAAAGATATTCAAAAAACAGGTAATGATTCACTTTTGACACATTTTGACCCAAGGCTGGGTTAGAAAGACAGAATGTGTTGATTGCTCCAGACAGATTTGGATGTAATCTTTGCCGCGTGTTTGATGCACTGTCTGGGACAAATGTGCCTGGGTCACCAAAAAATGTTATTTTAAGAGCATTAATCTATATCTTTATATCATATCCTGTCCTTTGTAAGCTATGTTTAATTTGTAAAATTTGTAAAATCTTTTGAAGCAAAACAGTGTCTACAACACCAGACTTTTAGAATAGAATAGAATAGAATAGAATAGAATAGAATAGAATAGAATAGAATAGAATAGAACAATCCTTTATTGTCCCAAAAGGGGGAAATTCATCTGAAACAGCAGCAAAATGACAGGTAATAGAAGCATTTAAATTCACACAAGAAAAATAGAAAAGTATAAAATACAGAATTAAGAGTAATATATGTATATATATATGTAAGGACAAAATTACAAAATAGAGTACTGTGCAGTTATTAAAGATAAAGTTTAAGATTTGAATGTGCAACTGAGTTGGATCATTTAAAAGCAGAAAATATTTACAGAATGCATATTTACTTGTGCATTAAAAAGTAAATTTATTATTTACAAGACGTTAACAGAATATAAACTGTGAAAAACAAGAACCAGCAGCAAAAATGTTAAGTGAGTCAAACAGTGCAAATTACAGAAAGGGTGTAGGGCTGAAGATCTTTGCCCGAACCCGTCGGGACCCGTCGGGACCCGACAGGTTCGGGCTTAATTTCTATCATTGTCCACGTGTTCGGGCTGAGCTCGGGTTTTAGCGCTCAGCTGATCATCTCATTAGCGCGAACAAGATGCAAAATGGATGCTGAGGAGGTGAAACGGAGGTTAGCCGCTGGTGGATATGTGTTTTTGTTATTAAATTATTTAATCTGATAAAAGGTAGGCTTTCAGCTTCTTTATGTTCATGTATAAAGAGGGCAGGCTTGTGCATAGCCTAATTGACGGTACTCATTTTATTTCATAAAGCTGCAGACTTAAAAAAAAAAAGGATTATAAATCGAGATGCCTTAATATTATTCTTATAGGCAGGGCCTCATTTATCATTTTAATCTTCAGATAATAGGCCTATTTGACGGGAATTTCAAACATTTGTCCAGTAAATTGAAAACCTGCCGGTCACGTTGTCCGGTGCCATTTTTTTCTAGTGGAAAGCCTGATGTGTGACTTTTGAACAATGTCGGGCTGTAATCAGGTTCGGGCTTTAATAAGCTGTCAATCAAAATATACTCTTCGGGCTCGGGCTGAATTCTCTCGGGCTGGGGCCGGGTCGGGCCTAACTTGTAAAGCCTGATTACAGCTCTAAAGGGGTGTAAACACTATTGAGTTTGTTGGGAGCAGTTCTGTTTGTAGAGTCTAACAACTGGAGAGAGGAAGGACATGCAAATTTTACAACTACTTTACAACTGGCTGACTAAATTTGATGCAAACAAAGAAAATTAACAGATAGGACTTAACATCCACAGCAATTTTTATTCTGGTACAGCAGTCGTGACAAATGTTCATGTAGGCCTAAAAATAACCTAAAATTGATTGTGACATCTATTGAAAACATTTTAAAAATTCCCGACTCTCATCATTTTACAGTTTTACAGCTATAAATACAGGAGTGAGTAAAATATTTGTGGGGTCCTTGACGCTTATTTTGGTGTAACAATATATTACGTTATCTAAAGATCATATTCCCATAGGACAATAACCTTAATTAATGCCGGTCACGTTGTCCGGTGCCATTTTTTTCTAGCGGAAAGCCTGATGTGTGACTTTTGAACAATGTCGGGCTGTATTCGGGTTCGGGCTTTAATAAGCTGTTAATCAAAATATACTCTTCGGTCTCGGGCTGAATTCTCCTTCGGGCTCGGGCCTGGTCCAGCCTAACTTTTAAAGCCCGATTACAGCTCTTAAGGGGTGTAAACACTATTGAGTTTGTTGGGAGCAGTTCTGTTTGTAGAGTCTAACAACTGGAGGGAGGGAGGACCTGCAAATTTTACAACTACTTTACAACTGGCTGAATAAATTTGATGCAAACAAAGAAAATTAACAGATAGGACTCAACTCCACAGCAATTTTTATTCTGCTACAGCAGTGGTGACAAATGTTCATGTTGGCATAAAAATAACCTAAAATTGATTGTGACATCTATTGAAAACATTTTAAAAATTCCCGACTCTCATCATTTTACAGTTTTACAGCTATAAATACAGGAGTGAGTAAAATATTTGTGGGGTCCTTGACGCTTATTTTGGTGTAACAAGATCATATTCCCATAGCACAATAACCTTAATTAATGTATGTTTCAGGAAAGTTCAAAGTGGACATGCCGCAGATTAAAGCCCTGGATTTTGAGTCACCTCCATCATTCATTATCCCCCTAAAGAGACGCACAGCTCCTGAAGGGTACAAGTGCTACATGAGCTGTGCAGTAAAAGGAGATCCAGCTCCACGTGTGACTTGGCACCACAACAACATCAGCCTCAACACAAACATAAACTACCACATAACAAACGTATGTGGAGTCTGCTCATTGCTAATATTACGAGTAGGACCCAAAGACAACGGGGAATACAAAGTTGTCATTGAGAACAAACTGGGGAACGCTGAGTCCTCTATGACACTGAATGTTAAAGGTAAGCTATTAAAAACTGTTTAAAATGAAGATAAAATGAGAAATATACTGAGATGAAATGATGAAACATTTGAGTTTATGGTATGCAATTTAGCCAAGCTGAAGATATGAATGTGTTTTTTTGCAGAATGAAGCGGATCAGTAACATCAAAATTCAGCCTGAACCATGAGATTCCTCACCGCGCTTGAAATAAATGATGGAAACTTTTGAATTTTAAACTACTACTCTTTTCAATAATGCAGTCCACCGGTATTTGAACCCTACAAATAAACTAATATGAATCTTTTTGTTTATCCAAGAAATCGTTAAAAAAAATGCACTAAATGATGTTGCATCAGTTCTTTGTTTTGAAAAACATATTCATGTTACCACGATACATTTACAACCTTCCTCTTAAGTCAAATACACACATTGTCTAAGAGCTCAATCATGTGTAAGATGTTTTTAATTTTACTAAAAAGGACCTATGAGTATTAATAATATCAATAATAAATAATTCATTTACATCACCATATGCAACTCCACAATTTATTCACCACACAAATATCATTTTATTACTGCTTTTGAACTTGTACACAGATGTAGTAAATCTGAAGTGTGATATATAACTCTAATACTGACATAGCTTTAAAACATTTTGTTAAGACCAAAAAAAGCCTCAGACTTTAGAAGTAAATTACAGTATGTCCAGATATGAAATGTTCCTTAACTATCCTAATTTATCCTTACAACTAGAGCTCATTATAAGCATTATGTTAAATTCCGTTTCAAAGCACTGTCCCAATGAAAACCCTAAATACTGTGGAAATAGCAAGGTTATAAATGGAGTAAACATTGCGGTAAATAGAAATTTGACATAATTGGTTAAAAGTGGATATAGTTTGTACATCAATGCTTTCTGTGTTATAAGAATCCTGTGTGAGCTTAGGCTTACTGTTGCCAAAACCAACTGTAATGGTAGTTATATACACTGCCAGGCAAAAAAACTCACCACAACAAAAGAAAAGGTAACACACTGATATTTTGTTGGATCACTTTTAGCTTTGATTACGGCATTATAGCATTGTTTCAATAAGCTTCTATGTCGCAAGGTTTATTTCCGTCCAGTTTTTGATTCTTTTATTCACCAAGATCTTGTATTGATGGTGCCACATCCCAGCACATCCCAACAATGGGGTTAAGGTAAAAGGCCTACGCTTTTACAAAGCTATATATACTTCTATTTTATTATCTAGTCCTTACTACACTCAGCCATTCACCCATTTACGCACACATTCACACGCTGATGTTGGTAAGCTATTGCAGCTTCAGCTGCTCTGGGGGACACTGACTGACCAACACCAGTAGGCAAGGCAGGTGAAGTGTCTTGCCCAAGACACAACAACTGAGAAGGAGGAGAGAGGGCTCAAACCGGCAACCCTCCGGATACAGGACAAACTCCTAACTCCTGAGCCACTGCTGCCCCACTAAGGTCTGGACTCTGTGGTGGCCACCCATGTTTGAAAAATTTGTCTCAAGCTCCCTAAACCGCTCTTTGAAAAATTGAGACCAATGAATCCTGGCATTGTTATCTTGAAATATGCCTGTGCCATCATGGAAGAAAGAAATCCACTGATGGAATAACCTGACCGTTTAGTATCTTCAGGTAATCAGCTGACCTCATCCTTTGGACACATAATATTGCTGAACCTAGGTCTGACCACCTGCAGCCACCACAGATCATAGCACAGCCTCCACATGATGGTACAGGAGGCACTAGGTACTAGGGATGGGCATTCGATTAAACTGTCTTCATCGATCATCGGGAGAATTAACGATCGATTTTCGATTAATCATTGATATGTTCATATTAAAATTCAGTGTTCATAGGCTATATTAAAATGCAGTGAGAATAGAAAAATAGCGTGTTTCCTCATTGAGATCTTCATTACAAGTGGGACACCTCTTGTGGCAGGTAAACGGAATTGATTCACGGTAGTTGCACAAAGAAAATTTACGCAACAAGCAGCGAAGCCAACAGCTAAAAGACGGCACACATTAACACAACTGACGCTCATATTTTTTTTCTTCTCTAAAAAAGTAAAAAAAAAAAAAAAAGTCCTGATAAACAATAACAAAAAAAAATAAAATACTTATAGGTCTGATAGTTTTGTGTTACATTTGGCAAAAAGAGTCGAGAAAGAGGATGAGAGAGATCAGCATACCTAACAATGAATTAGGCTCATTAACAGAGTAAAAAAGACAAAAACAAAAGAAACCGTAACTTATACACAACTTTAGCACCCGTCTACTGATTTTTGTTGAGAAAGATGAGCATGTTAACATGCGCCGGGGTCAGAAGCGAAAGCAGCCTGGTGACCAGAGTGACGGTCACCAGGCTGCTGTCGCGTCTGACCTGCAGTGCTGAGATCACATGCTGTGAGGGGACAGACGTCGCTGTGATACACATACCTCCGTGCTAACTTGGCAAGCCTCTGGAATCGTGTTTAATTCATTTTCCACCAGTCTGTAGGGGTGCAATCCAGGGGTGGCTGAGCCTCCCTCAGAAAGTAATCGTGAGTACGTTTCTGTGCCCGTGCATCTCGCCTCCTCCGTGCTAACACAGACTTGATGCTAGGTTGAGACCAAGAGCAGGATGCTTCGCTTCTAACCAGGGTTGGAAGTGCATTTAAGTAGCCTACTTATACACAGCTTAGCAGTGTTGGCACTTTTTTGTTTGTTTGTTTGTTTTTTTTAGTCAAAGTGGTCCCACGCCACACTTTGCTGTAACATCTTCATAACAATGCTACTTTTGAAATACACAGAAACTCGCAAGAAACTGAGTCGGCATGTGGGTTTTATTTTCTGTCATCGCCCTCGTGTGGTAAAGTGTTTAATTACTGCCACATAGCAAAATTAATTGCATTCATTCAATGTTCAAAACTCACACTACGCAACAGAACATGCGTTAATTGATCGGTTAAAACATTTTTTATCAATGAAATTCTTAATGATCAATTAATCGATCGTCGATCCTTACTAGGTACTATGGGTGCATGACTTCTTATGCTGATGTTTCCATCACTCTGAAACAGGGTAAATCTGGACTCATCAAACCACATGGCCTTCTTCCATTGCTCCAGAGTCCAATCTTTATGCTCCCTTACAAACTGAAGCCTTCATCCCCATTTAGCCTGACTGATTAGTGGTTTTCTTATGGCTACGCAGCCTTGAGTTCCCTTCACATTGTGTGTATGGATGCTCTTACTTGAAAAATTAAACAGAGCCCTGAGTTCTACTGTTGTTTTGTTCAATACAATTTCACCAGGTGTTTAAGTGATAACTGATCACGATCATTCAGGATTTTTTTCTGACCACATTTGATCTTTGAAGACGATGATTCCCTACTTTCCTTCCAGTTTTTCATAATGTGTCGGACAGTCTTTAAACCAGTTTTAGCCAAAACCTTCTGTAATCTCCTTAGCTATTTTCTCTGCTTGATGCAAAACAATGATTTGACCCTTCTTAAACAGACTTAACATCTTTTATACGACCACATGAAGTGTCTTTTTAACATGGTTATGAAATGACTAGCTACCCATTGCATCACTGGAGATAAATAACTTGTTACCAGCTGAAAGACAACTGTCCATGTAGTAATTATCCAACAGGAGACTATTATCTATTTGCTAAATAAAATGCAGGTAGCAACTTGGGACAGGTAGTGAGCATGTTCTAAAATCTAAAATCATATTTATGTAAATCTCTACGAAGCAAAATGCTAATCCTTGTGGGGGACATCCATACTGACAACCCCCAGGATAGACTAGCTAAGACATTAAGTGACAATCTTCACAACTTTGGCCTGACCCAGCATGTCAAACAACCAACACACAATAGAGGACACACTCTGGACTTAATTATCTGCAAAGGTTTAAATATATCTGACATCTCTGTAATTGATATTGCATTATCTGACCATTTCTGTGTTTTCTTTGAAAGTACCATCTCTGCTTAAATATCTATAGCCACAGTGAGATAACAGTAAAAAAGCGTTTTCTCGGGGCTAGTTCAGTTGAAACCTTTAAAAGTATTTACCCTTCCACCACATCCCCCTCATCTCCCAACTCCTGGTAGATAATTTCCTCGTGAAAATCTCAGACATCATTGATTCCATTGCTCCGACTAAAGTGAAAGTAGTCTCAGGTAGAAAGAAGTCTCCGTGGACAAGCGATCCACTGGTACATGGTGAAAAACGGGAGTGTCAACTAGCTGAGAGAAAATGGCGGAAAACTCGACTCCAGGTTCACTGTGAGATCTACAAAGAAAGACTGAACAGATATCAGTTATCTTTAAAAGAAGCTAGGGAATCTTTCTTTTCTGAAATCATGAACAAAAAGATTAATAATGCATGGAGTCTGTTTGCAACAGTGGAAAGACTAACTAATCCTCCAGTGACAGTAGCCCGTGAACTAAATTCTACCAGGGCCTGTAATAAATGAATTTGCCACCTTTTTACTGAAAAGATTCTAGCAATTAGACGGTTGGTCTGTATGTCAGCACCGAGCCGACTACCAATGTTATACCCAGCTAACACCAATGTAGAAAACATGTCAGAATTCCATGAATTAAACCAAAAAAACCTAGAAGAAATCATTAACCAATTAAGCTCCTCCTCTGGCTGTCTTGACATCCTACCCACAGCTTTCCTTAAGAAAGTTTTCCCTGTCATTGGGTCTGATCTGATTAAAATAGTGAACTCATCCCTCCCGTCAGGCCTCTTCCCCCAGGCTTTAAAAACAGCAGTTATTAAATCACTGCTATAAAAGAATAATCGGGACAACATGTTAATGCAGAACTACAGGCCAATTTCTAATCTTCCATTCATCAGTAAAACTATTGAAAAAGCTGTGTTTCAGCAGTTAAATCGCTTCCTAACAATGACCAACCGCTTTGATGTTTTTCAGTCTGGTTTCCGTGCTCACCACCGCACTGTGACTGCCCTCCCCAAAGTTTTTAATGACATCCGCATAAATACAGACTGTGGTAGAACCACAGTGCTGGTTCTGTTGGACCTCAGTGCAGCATTTGACACTGTTGACGATATACTATTGGAATGACTGGAGATATACTATTGGAATGACTGGAGAGCTGGGTTGGACACTCTGGTGCAGTACTTGGCTGGTTTGAGTTTTACCTAAAGAACAGGGACTTCTTTGTTTCAATGGGAAACTTCATCAGAACGAACAAAAATCACATGTGGGGTGCCCCAGGGCTCCATTCTGGGGCCCTTCTTATTTAATATCCACACACTCCCACTAGCTCAGATTATAACAACCAATAAGATTAGCTACCATACCTATGCATATGATACTCAGCTCTACATTACGATGTCACCAGGTGACTTTGAACCCATCCAAACCCTAAGTAAATGCATCGAGCAAATCAATGGATGGATGTGCAATAACTTTCTCCAGCTTAACAGAAACAAAACAGAAGTAATTACTTTTGGATCTAAAGAGGAACGATCAACAGTCAGCACACAGCTTCAGTTAATACAGCTAGAAACTACTGATTAGGCCCGAAATCTAGGTGTATTGACTCAGACCTGAACTTCCAGGGTCACATAAAGGCAATAACAACGTCACCCTTCTATCACCTGAAGAACATTTCTAGGAGTAAAGGACTGATGTCGCAACAGGACCTAGAAAAAGTCATCCATGCGTTTATCTTTAGTCGGATTTATTACTGCAACAGCGTCCTCACAGGTCTGCCTAAAAAGTCAATCAGACAGCTGCAGCTGATCCAGAACGCTGCTGCTCGTGTCCTCACTAGAACCAGGAAAGTAGAGAACATCAACCCAGTTCTAAAGTCCTTACACTGGCTCCCTGTAGCTCAGAGAATAGAATTCAAAATACTTTTACTAGTTTATAAATCATTGAATGGCTTACCAGCAAAGTATATTGAAAATCTACTGTTACTATACCAACCCACCAGAACACTCAGGTCCTCTAATTCCAGTCTACTCAACATCCCTAGAATTAGAACCAAAGATGGAGAAGCAGCTTTCAGTTTCTATGCTTCTCAAATCTGGAACAAACTTCCAGAAAACTGCAAAGCTGCTGAAACACTGAGTTCTTTTAAATCACAACTAAAAACATATCTGTTTAGAGCTGCCTTTGATGTATCATGTTTTGTGTATGCTTCTTGCTGTTTTTACATTATACGCTTTGTAATGCCTTGATGTATCTGTGTATGCTTCTTGCTTTATTGCTGTTTTTACTTTATATGCGTTTATAAGCATCTGTGTTTTACTGCTATTTTTATTTTACCTCTTAATCATGTAAAGCACCTTGAATCACCTTGTTGTTGAAAGTGTGCTATACAAATAAAATGGACCTGCCTTGCCTAATCATCTTCTGACTCCAAATTTAAAAACATGTTAGGCTATAGAAAAATATATGTGCTTCATTGCTGCAATAGGGCACTTCTACACTCTAAAGATGTTAGCACAAAACTGATATTACTCTAATAATAAAAAAGCTCCTTTTGATATTTGCTGTTTTAAATGTCCCTGTCGGCCCCAAATATCACACATCTTTTTATCCATCTGGGTTCCACACATGTTTGTTGGCTGGGCGTGATTTGGGGCCCATCAAAGGCCCATCACAAATCCTTTGGGCCACCATAGAAACTAAGGACCAAATTAGCTAGGCCCCAGTTGGTTTTTCCAAATGGGCCAAAAATTTTAGCCCTGCTACTCCCCATTTGGGCCCCACATGTGTGTGTTGGCTGGGAAATAATCCCGTCAGAAAAAATGCATTCAAAATGCATACATTCTTAAAATATTAGAAGTTATAATTAAAACACGCTATGTCTGACAAGTACATTGCACAAGTAGCCTACTCATATTGCAACGGTGTTTAAAAAATACATAAACAAGCATGTATGCCTATTTACACACTTTAAAGCTGCTGTCCTGTTAATGACTGCGTATTTTGATATACTACACTTTTTCCATGTGTATTACTGAACATCGTGAGTGTCTGAATACCAGGGCAAGAGAGTCTAACACAAGGAAAAGCTACCTTTTGCAAAAAGAAGCCACATTTTACCGAATCCAGGTCGCAGTTGACCTCAGCTCTGCTTCAGTCCTTTTACTCCCACTGCTGGCAGCCACAAGTCAAAGAAGATGCCGCTAAAAGAAACTTTTAGACAAAAAGTAGTGCGAAAAATCTGGGGAATTTTTGAACAACTCCAATGTCTTTTGTAAGTGTGTTTTAAAACGAGCTGGTCTTGTGTACAAATAACCCAAAGCCTCAACCAACTTTCCTGACCGCAGAACAGAGAATAACAAACTTCCAGCAGGTGGCGGTGATTCAAGGTGAGCACATTACCCTCATGTCCCTCTGTGGGACTTAGGTCGAATATATAAAAGCAACCATTTTTAATTTGGTAAAATTAATTCATATTTCAAACAATCAATTTAGTAGACTATTTTGACAGAATACAAAACATTGTTTCAATACTAATCAATCTTTTCGTAAAATTATGTTCTTTCACACGTTCTACTGGAAGAACGTCAAACCTGAAATCCTATTAGCTCTTATTTTTTGTTAATGCTGTTTTAATAAGCGGCCACTTTAAGGGACTTATACTATCAGATAGCAGAAAGAGAAAGATTTTACCATCTGATAATGTATTACAAGTGTTTGCATTTTTAATAAACAGTTTTTGTGTCATCAAAACAGGGGGGGGGGTGTTCAAAACTCACTGGAACACTCAAATCACACTTCCACATTGCTTTTGTTGTTGTTGTTGTTGTAAGTACTTTTTACTTTTAACCAGCAGGTGGTGCTTGCGTGCTGAGCTGTAAAAATGAAGCACCTACACAAATTTAACTTAAGTGCCTGAAAAGGGAAAGGGGGGCCCTATTTCATTCTTATTACTGAAGTCCATCTTTGTATTTTCCCTTCTCATTTTGGATTACTGCATTTATGTGCTATCTGCTATCTCTGAGTATGTTGGTGAGTTTAATCAGACTGTTAATTTTGGGGTACACCAATGAGTACAATGTTATTGCTCTTTTTTTACTGCACTATCTAACTAAACAACAGCTAGAAACAATGTTTCAGACTAATACCAAATCTAGACTCTTTTTATAGTATAAGCATCTGCTTTTGTCTTGCAAAAGTATCCAAACTCCTTTTCAAGGCACTTGAATACTTTTCTCTCATGTATCAGTGTGAAAGAAGTTTGTTCAATGAGTCCCTGAACAAACTCCTTTCAAATTGCTGCTCCAAATTTAAATGCATTACATGGAGGTTGTTGGGGGAAGACCAACAGAAAGAGTGGTAGTATGTGTAGGCTAACTATAGTGGTGAAATGAAACACGGTTTACAGATAAATGTGTAAGAATTGTGTCTTATGTGTTTAATTAACATCATCTTGCCCTGATACCTGTAAGGTAGTTCATCACATCCAGTAGCATTGGGAAATCTTTGTATTAGTAAGTAGAGTCTGTCTGTGTCTAAATTAATATCAGCATAAATCCTCTTGTTCTGTGGAGGCCTCAGAAGTTCGTTTGAAAACATTAGTGGACGAACAGCATAATTAAGTCCAAGACACACAGCAGAGAGGTCAGGGATAAAGCTGTGGTTATGTGAAAAAAGGGTTGAGTTATAAAATTATATCTCAAGTTTTGAACATATCGCAGAGCACTGCTCAATCCATCATTTGAAAATGGAACCAGGATACCCCAACTGCGAATCTACCCCAAGACATGGCGCTCAACCTAAACTGACAAGGAAAGTATTAATACAAACTAAGTACAGTATAAAATTTTATTTAAATAAATAAATGTTTAAATAACTTATCTCTTTACCACATCAGAAACACTCTGAACAACTTCGTTTATATCCATGTGTACACACATATAAACACACTCAGAGGCACAGAGTACAGCCCGCCTACTTCTACCACTCCCCCACATTCTCAAACCTGCTTTCTTTCACTCACATCTGATATGTGTTTCCATCTCATGACAATCCCACTAGGATTGTTCAAACTGAGACATTATCACCTGAATCCCATCTCAGACTGTTTTTTGTTTTTGTTTTTAGATCTTGTAAAGTATATTTATTTCTTTGTTATGGTATTTTGTATCACAGTACAGCTGTATGCAGTGGTCCAAGCAGTACAGGAGCAATGTCAGCTCTACTTTCTCAAAACAAAGATGAGCCGCTTATCAGAAAATCACCGTCTGACTCTTGTCCAGCTTCATCCGTCGCCAACACCAGGGGCCTGAGGGTAAGGCCTGATTGTCTTTTATCTTTTTTTTGTCTATATAGTTAGAGGAACTGCCTTAGTAGATTTAATGTCTACAAAGATGGCATGATATAACATTGAGTGTTGATAGTCCATGAACAACTTTGAACAGAAGTGTATTTTTAAAAGCGCTGTGTTTTGAAAAATCACTATTGAGATGTTTCATTTGAACAAAAATATAGTTTTCTGTTCTATTGTTGTATTTTCCCCTTTATGCTTCAAATAAGATAATTCAACTGAAGGTATAGAAAGGTAGAAGTTCTAAAAAATGTAAGCAAAAGGCTCTTTGAGTTTAAATGTAAAACAGTAAAAATTTATTTCATATGTTTTTGTCCTGTATTTGATTATTGAGTTAAGATGGGGATATTTTCACAACTTACTGAGCAATATTTACCAAATGAAAATCTATATCTATTAATTAGAATGAAACTGTGAAACAATGTATTACTGAGTTTATATTATTTTACACATCACAATGATTGGCCTGCAATGTGAGAAAATTACTTATGCTGATATCTATGAGAAAATTAGGGAGTAAGCTTTAGAATAACTCTACAGACATATAGTAACAATATTTGGTCTTATGTATTTGTGTATAACTTACTTGCGGCAAAAGACAGAGGGATGCAGAAAATAGCATGTGAGAAAAAGCAAGAAAAGCAAGAGAAGGAAAAAGTGTAAAGAAATAAGGGTGGTTGAAAGACAATCAAAAGAAAAAAAACAAGAGTGTGACAAACGGTTGAGGACTGGGATGGTGGGAACTCAAAGTATTTATAGATGTTTATGTCTCAGCTAATCCTAAGGGAAGCTAATATTTTCCACTCGTCATCAGGAATAAAAAAGTCTCTCAAGGGATGTAGGAGGACTGGAGGAAAACTCAGAGACAGGGAAACATGTTTAAGCATGAATGATGGAATAGTTAATTGGACAAATTTTTCAGTATATGTTTAAAATATGTCACACAGTTTAAACCAAAGTGTTTGGATCTCTAATTAATAACTTTTACCAAGCGTAGTTTAATGTCACGAGACACTCTTTAACAGGTTTATTTCACAGTCTGGTAAAGATCCAGAGGTTCTGTAAATGTCTGAACAAACGCACGCAGTGATTACATAACGTGTCTGTAACATGAAGTCTTGTCTCTTCTATTTTAAACTTCCAGTTTATTGTCCCTGACATAAATCTCTTTGAATACGAATCCCTTTTATGTTGAGGTTGAGGTGTTCTTTAAAATAGAAGGGTCCATGCTCTCCAAATGAAACTTTCTGCAGTTATCCTTTTCTAAATGAAAACATGGCTTATCTTTTAGCTTTTATAATTCAAAATAAGATCTATATGTATCCGTAATAAACCTAGTAGAATATATCAGATTATGTTTCTATTACAATAAGTGTGATGACAAAGCATTTAAGAGTTTTTGTTTGCTTCAAAAGTAACACAGGTTAAATAATTTTCAGCCTATTGAGTCTTTTGGGGAGACTTCACTTGCACAGCTTGACTTTTAGCTGAATTCTAATTTAATCAAGCTTACAATGAATAATGATGTTGATGGTCTTGGAATTATTTCTTTATGCAGTGCATTTCAGCAGGACGTTATCTTTACCATGGGGTAACAGTGTATCACTCATAACTAAAGAAACTTGCATGGAAGCTATTATTGAATATTATTAAAGTTTATCCTAGCAGAAAAAAAACTTGTTTCACATGTACAAAATCACTTGGGAAACGTGATCTTATGTGAATCACTATACAGACCCTTTCCAGAAAATTAGAATATCATGGAAAATGTTACTTATTTCCATAATTCCATTCAAAGCATTAAACCTACATAGATGATTGATTCAGGGCCAACAACTTAAACAATTTCAAGTATTTAGTTGTTTATTTGTACATAATTTGGATTTCCAGCTCATAAAACCCATTAAAACAGGAATTCAGAAAATTTGAATACTGTGAAGAAATCATAATTTACGTCTCAGTTTTTGTAGAAAAAAAAAGAAATTAAGATCAAATTAAATCAATCAAAATATGGTACTTTCAAAACAATATGTCAATCTTCAATACTTGGTAGGGAATCCCTTTGCCTTAATCACTGCCTCGACTCATCAAGTGTTATGGAGTTATGGAAGCCCAGATTTCCTTGATGCTTGCTGTCAGATCTTCTTTGTTTTTGGTGCTTCTGGCAGTATGGGCAGGGGCCGGAGGTCCTGCTGGTAGATGAAATCTGCATCTCCATACAGATCCTCAGTAGAAGGAATCATGTATTCCTCTAAAACATTCTGGTAGACTGATGCGATGTCCTTGGATTTAAGAAAGCAGAGTTTACCAAACCCTGCACTGGACAATGCACCCCAAATCATGACTGACTGTGGATATTTCACACTGGACCTTAAGCAGCTTGGGCTCCTTTCCTCACCTGTCTTCCTCCAAACCCTTGGACCTTGATTCCCGAATGAAAAGCATACTTTATTTTCATCGGAAAAGAGGACCTTGGACCACTTGCCAACAGTCCAGTCCTTCTTCTCCAATTGGCCCAGTTGAGACGTGTCTGAATGTGATGGTTTTTGAAGCTGTGACTCCCGCCTCATTCCACTCTTTCTGGATCTTTGATAATCTGCTGAAGCCAATGGTTAGCTCTTCTACTGCTGCATCTTCTCCTGCCACATTTTGCCCTTCCACTAGACTTTCCGTTGATATGCTTGGACACAGCACTCTGTGAACATCCAGCCTCCTTAGCTATGAACTTTTGTGGCTTACCCATCCTATGGAGGGTATCAGTGATGGTCTTCTGAGCAGATGTGAAGTCTGCAGTCTTCCCCATATTGAACCTAACTGAGACAGTTGAACCAAAGTGAAGCAATTTAATGACACCTGGAGAAACCTCCACAGGTGTTTTGAGTTTAGTAGATGAGTCGAGTGTGACACTCAGGTTAAAACATTCATGCCCCGTAGAATTTGGGCTGATTTCTTCAGAGTATTCCAATTATTTGAATTCCTGTTTTCGTGGGTTTTATGAGCTGGAAGCCCAAATTATGTACAGATAAACAACTAAATACTTGAAATTGTTTAAGTTGCTGCCCCTGAATCTATAATCTATGGAAGTTTAACGTTTTGAATGGAATTATGGAAATAAATAAACTTTTCCATGATATTCAAATTTTTTGGAAAGGGTCTGTATATGTCATGTCACATGATAAATGTTTTGCACATGGGAAAAATGCTTTTGGAACATTTGGATGATATAACTTTGAGACACATGTGAAAGCCATGGGAGTACATGTGGTGCCCATGAAATAACATAATGGCAATTTAAATGCCCACGTGAAGCCACTGGGATTATATGTAATGAGCATGGGACACTAAACGTGAAATCATAATTGGACAAAACTTAAATAGCACCTCTTTTGACATACCAACTCAAAGCACTTTTACCCTGCAAGTTTCATTCTCCCAGCCTTACTCAATAATGTGAACAGATTCATGCACTACTGAAGATGGTAGTAGTAAGCAACAGAAATCTCAGTGCTTTGCTCAATTCCACTTTAGCATGCTCTGGGGGAAGATGGAATCAAACCCTCTATAATGACTTTTCTTTACACTGATCAACAGTCACCCAACATAAAACCTGTGGTATATTGTCGACATGAAGCACTCACCAATATACAAAAGAGTCTCTGTAACTCCTGGACAGATCAGTCTCCTTTGATAACCTTAGTAATACAGCATAAACAAACCAAGATGGACTCAGTTTCTTTTTAAACAGAAGAATGTAATTTAAAGTATATATTGCTACAACTGTCTATTGTGTCCATGCTGTAATTTGAACAAAGAAGTAATAAAAAAATAGTTTCAGATCCTCTCATGTGGACAGATTATCTATGTATTTAACATGTGGAAATTATCATGTGTAGCAACATGTGAAGCAGTTGGGAAAAACTTCCACATCTAAAATGTTTTCCCATACTCCCACATGTGGACATTATATTGTTTATGACATATAAACACATGTTTTAAATGACATTGTTCAGTGTGGTAAACACAGATGGACAGGTCTATTACAGAACATCTCAATCACAAACGCAGATCTTACCAGGAAAAACAACCATTCATCCAAAAATAAGTTTTTTTTACAGGTATTTAACATTTAGGAACTATATATTCTAACAATGTGTGAAACAAAAATCGAGAAACATTATGTTAGTGATGTGAACAAACGTATTTCACAATGTTAAATATATTGTGTACTAACATGTAAAGCACTTCTTGGAAAACCCTACACATATGGAAGTTTTACAGTGTGTTTTATATGTGAAAAGTAGTGTGCATTAACATATGAAGCTCATGTAGAAACATATTTCATGTGGTTCCATGTGGACATTTTCTCATGAAGGTTGTGCATGATATTGCTAGTTGGCTACTACTGTTAACATATATTGACATTTTCATTACTATTTTTTTTATAGCAACCCCTTGGATTCATTTATTAAATGCTGTATGTGCTACATTTATTAAATATGTTCTGTGCATTTGTGTGTTTGCAATATGTACCTGTGTCTCTAGATGACATTATATCCAACACAATGGAGTTTTGTTTCCTCCCTTTTATCTTTATATTTAACAGAGTATTTATTTGAAACCCACTATTTAAATGGTGTCACTGCTTGGCAAATATTTTTGCTTGAAATTCTCTAAAGACATCAACCACACAACCTTTTCTTGCTAATCAGACAGCAGTGAACAAGATGTGAGAGTCATTGCTAGAGTTATTACCTTTTTTGGATATGTTTAGCTATCTCTGCTTGTCAGCTTATTTAAGGGATTGTTTCCTCTCTCCTCCTAACTTGCTTTGGTATGTCTGACTGCCATTAACCTTTAGATGAAATACAAAAATGTCTCACACTATGGGTAAAATGACACTACAAGGAAAAATGTGAGCAGAAAGGAATAACATGTGAATTTGATGATCTTAATAAAAGCATTGCTTTGGATATAAAGGGTAAGGTTAAGTTGACCTTCACTGCAAGTGAAACATATGCACAGAAAAAAATCAGAAGTTTGTTTAGAGATAAGAAAGACACTCACAGTAGATTTTATACTGCAAATTTTCCAAACATATGACACCATTTTCTAAAACATATTTTCTCTATTCCAGCATGAAAGGATGTCTAGGTAAGCTTTCTAAGACTTGAACTACTGGAACACAAGTTACATCTGTATGTTGCAAGAATGGTTGCTAACATTTGAGAGTAACTGATAATGAGAAACTCTCATTTCTCTAGACTGGGCTCATCCAGCTCATCTGAGGTCTCCAACAACACATCAACCAACCATGCAGAGTCCTACTTTTTGCGAAGGGAGAACAGATTGTCGGCAAAAAAAAAGGCAGAAGAAGAGAAGATGAACAGTGACTATAAAAAGGCAAATTATGCAATTTGGCTATTGATCTTTAAATGTGCTGCTGTTAATCTACAGTCAAGTTGAAAATAACGTATGCTGTATGTCAATTCTCTGGTTTTAATACATACAAATAATATATGTTATACAACACATAATTAGTCTACATCATATATTACACTCTTAATATTTCTTATTAGCCTTTACCAATTTTAGAACCACACATTACAGATACCATCAGGTCATTGTTTATTAAACAAAGATAAAGCAAAAAAGGAAACTTGTAAGAAAACTAAATACATCCAAAAATCCCATATACAGTGAGTATGACATTTTTTTATATTCTATGATGTTTACTTACTCTTTTACTATCACTGCATCTCATATACTTTAACTACTGAACAAAACCAAGCAACTAACAATTTCGATAAATTAATGATTATACTTTTAAAGAACAAGTGGACATTTCACTACTAAAAAGAGTTTTGGTCTTTGTCAAGCATCCAGTTATGTCCATAAACATAATGCAAACATTCTTCCCCTACAGTTTAGCCTCTAATAGAGAAATTGCAATAAAAAAAGAGATTTGCTATGCTAACAGGGAAGCATTTCTGAGTAATTTTGCATGAAATCCTAATAAATTAATTACCTTTATCCAAACAGAACACCTAAAGGTCCCGGTTGATTCATTATAGGCAGTTGGCCACACGCTAATCCAGCCAATTAGTGAAATACGATAAAATGTCAAGATAAAATATAGGTATTTGGGCACCAAATGTATGCTGGCACTACAGAAAATTGTTTAATCTGTTCCTCAGCAAATTCAACCCTGTAGGAACTAATACAATAATAATTGTTATATACATTGTTTACTCATGAGGAAATTAAACTACCACAAACTGAACTTTTAGGGTTGTTGAATCAGTGATCTAAATGTGTACAATTTAATTGTATTTGTTATATAATTTGATGTCATTTTAAGCATTTATTTTACTTTGTTTTGTTTTATTTTATTTGTTTATTATCCTTGGCTGTGAATATGGATCTTTGGAGATCAAAACACATGTAAATGTTACAGATGTATGAAAAGGCACTGGCAACAAATCAAAGGCTCAAGTTCCGACTAGAGACCAGTAAACAAGACCTGGCTACAGTCCAGGACCAGCTGCAGAGAGCACAGGTTTACAATTTCTTTTTATTTTGGGCAATTGTATAACAATAATAATTTTAATAATAATAATAATAATAATACTAACATTAATATTCTCATTGGCACAGAGGGCGAAACCAGATGATTGTACCTCAAGCATGCTTGAAGCAGAGAAAAAGGTACACACTTATGAATCTGATTTGTGTGTTTTTATGAAGCTGTGCTAATCATATTAAATAAATGATCTTTACAGGAAAGTTGGAGCCTGAAAAAGAGAATATCAGATATGGAAGAACAGTTAAAGGTAACTTTTATTCATTTCAAAAGAATAATAATAATACATATTTTTACCCTAAAAGGGTTATTTAACACACACAAACTGTACAAATGTTTGTGAGATGTGATGTTGATCACCGGTTTAGCTGGTACCACTTGTCACCATTCTGCAGTGTTGGCTTTGGTAGCTGTGAGTACATCAGCACCAGAGCTATAGTGAGCAACAACTGTTCACTGTAAAATCACAACAGTCTGCTCTATTCTGCATTAAAAAATATTGACAAAAGCTTTTTGTTTTCTGTCAATGAATTGTCTGAACAAACATAGGATCGTAGTCTGAAAATAAACCCTGACACAAAAGACACACTGTGAATGTGGACTTGTATGTGTGCGTGAGTGTATGTGTAGATGCATGATTGTTTGACAATAATAAATCACTCACATATATTGACATAATACAAGCAAAACAAGAATAAATACCAAAAATCAAGGTTCTGAGCTTATGATATTTACTCATCCCTTGTGTCATAGGTAGTGGTCTGCTAAGTATACCTCCTATCTGCTATTTGATGTATGACTTTTATCAACAAATCCTTAAGTAAATGAGCCATTTCAAGCTGGCTGGTTGTTTTGTATTGTACAACTCTTATGTGAGAAGGGGAATTACAAATCGGAGTACTACTTTTTGAAATATAGCTCATTTGAGTGTTTTTCAAAACAGCCGCCAGGACTATTTTCAAGTCAAATGACCAAGTTTTAAAGATGAATGAAACGGATAGAAATATGACGCAAAAATTTTTCATTAGCTGCAATGTCAGCATTATACCCTGCTGCTCCACTTTCTTACCAGGAAACTATTTTTTGCACCTCCAGTTAGTTTTTACACATATTTTAGGACAGGATTGTTTTGGTGTGTGTTGTCAGGTTTAAAACTCCTGTACAGTAATCTTTCCACAGCAGTTTCTGAAACAGTTGAGAAATGTAATTTATATTCTTGGCATAACTCTTACTTTTTTGAACCACAAAAGGCAAACAAGTAAGAGTTTAGTCTCTCTCTGTTACTTCAAAAAGCCCAGCAGGCCACTTCTGATTAGCTTAAATCTTAACTCTGTGTATGTTTAGGCTTTTCTGTGCTGTTTTTCCTAAGGTGAAAGCCGAGATGAAGCTGGAGAACCAGAGGCTGAAGGATGAGAATGGGGCTTTAATCCGTGTCATTACTAAACTCTCCAAGTAAAACAGGAAGCAGATGGGGGAGAGGAAGGGGGGAATACAAAAAAGCTATTTTTATATCCTCTAAAGGGATAAACTGACCTCTGAAATTATGTCTGAAAGGGCAGTGATTCTGCTGATATTCTCTAAACTTAATGCCTTCTTGTAATTTTTGTTGTGTAAAGTAATAATAAAGGTGTCTATAACAGGTTGTTGTTCTGGTTTTACAGCATTTCTGCAGTGATTTAAAATCAAATTATAGACCATACTGTTGCCGTCTTATTTAGAGGGGTAACACATTTGGATACTCAAAATACATTCAGTACCTTCTTTACTGCTAAAAAAGTTAATACATAGCAGTGGAAGGTTTGTTCCTCAGCTATGAGAGCAACCTAAACTCTGATCACTACTACAGTAATTCCTCACCACAGTACAAACGTGAGACGCATTCATTGGGTTGTCATTAAGTTCTGCCCGCCCACTCTGATTTCATGAAAGATTAACTATTCAACACTGTCACCTATTGACCATGAGATGAAATGCACCCTTGGTATGTCTATCCACAGCACACAAGACACTGATACACAAAATGGTTTTATTTTCTATGATTACAGTTTGACAACACACAGGTATGTCCTTCTTCCTTGAGTGCTTGATTTCTACTTGAGTTGATTAATTTCTACATGTTTGTTAGTCTTTTTGTTGCTGCAAAAATTTACTTTTCAATTAAACAAAATCATGCATGTCACAAAAAGGCACATCTATTGATACTCTTCTACAGTAGACAAAAACAAGAGCAAAGAGAGACAAGTGTTCACCTTGTCTATGCTTGATGGTAAGTGAACATAATGATGTGATGGATGTTATATTGACAGAAGATGGTCAGATCTAAAAAGGATGTTGGCAGTATTGCATTGTGAACGTTGATTTTTGCGCAGTTTGGGTCTGCTCTGTGCTTGAGAGGCCCAGGAAGACATGAGATTTTGTTGTCTGCGTTGCAGTGAGAAATCACGTCTCAGCAACGGAATCCAAATAAACAACTTTGGTCTTTTTAAGAAATATAGGGTGAAAAAAAAGAGGGCTGACACATTTTAGAGATGCTTCTAATGAGGCGACTCTTCCAAAAAGGAATTTCTAAAATTGTTGCACCATGCAAATTGATAGTTTTTCTTCCTCTTAGCTTCTCAGATGAGTCAACATAGCCTAATTGTTATTCAAAAGATATTACAATGTGTAGGGTTGTAGCAGTTGTTGAAATAACAGAAACAGAACAGAAAAGGTTTGGAAACAAAGACATGAATCAAAAGTGTCACAAAACCACCTCATCGCATTTCAGTCCAATAGAGAACAGAGTATTCATTTAAAGTGACATTTGACTTATGCTGAGAAAGAGAGCAGCATCAGAAGCAAACATTGTATTCTGAATTAAAAGTTTATAATGTTGTCAATTTCAAAGATTAAAATAACAAGTTATGTGGAATAAAGTAGGATGAGGAGCTACAAGACTTTTTTCTGTGTCCCACTCATTTGGTTGGAATGAACAATGGAAACACTCAGGGATACACTGAGACAAAGGGGTTTTAAAATATAAACAGTCTATTGCTAGGTGACAAACACAGTGCTATCAGAAATTAACATTAACTGATTTTCAGTCAGATTATATTGTAACACACATAAAACAATGGAAATAAAACACAGTCATGCAGTATTTTTTAAAACTTTGAGAATTTGAACAATTATTACATAAAACAAACACACTACTGACCTATGAACTCAGATTATTCAATCATACACTCAGTCCCAGTGAGAAGAAATACATACACTTTTCAGTCAGTCCATACGTTTGTTTTTTCTCCATTTTATTATCAAAAATGACACTGAACACAAACACACACATACACATCATAGTTATAGATTCTCTTTAAAACATGCTAATATTTACATCATCTTGTAATTACATGCTGTGGACTATTAACAACTCAGCATAATGCAAAATTTCTGCAGCAGATGGAAGCACTGTGGATGAACCTAACAGCGTTCTGCTTTACTTAGATAATTCAAATTCAAAAAAAGAAAATTATATTTAAGGAAATTTTCAAATAAACTGAATTTCTTCCTCCTAATCTGTTTGTAGAATTTAATGTTAAAATCTTTTAAACTACTGAGTCTATAGATATATGATTTTGACAACCCATCCATTTTTCTAAATTTGTTTGAAGGAGAACGTTGTTGCTATTGGACAAATAAAACGTTCTGCTGGGAAGGAAAAGGGGATATCGATTCAAATTAATTAATTAATTTGGCTGCTAATGTAAAATAGCTCATATTTAAAAACTCACTGGTATTAACATTTAAACATTAGTTTGTTGTAGTGATTAAAACACACTGTCTGGCATTCAGAAAATAATTCTTCTTGTCCTATTTTGCCTCCAAGCCTCTGTACATTAACACAAACTATAACTTGTCCATGATAAAGCTGTAACACAGGATCACAAAGCTTGTGTTTCTGAGCAACTCTATTAACCTAATTCATTGTGAAGCATGATAAATGCTAAAATCTGCAGTTCTTTTTGGTTCAGGACAAGGATGAGCACTGTGTTGCATGTATGATGTAGCAATTGCTAATTTAATAGTCTACAAAGTTGCATTTTATACGTGAACTCACATTCATTAAAAAAGAGGCTACATTTCACGTTTTTAATCCCCTTCTCTATAAAAAAAGTTTTGCCTTTGACAGAGTGGAGGTTAAAGTACAACACATCAACCAAAGACATAAAATGAACTCCAAAATAAAACAAGTTTGCAACAGCAGCATTTGAAAATGTTTTTGTTTGCATTTAAGTGGTAATCCCTCTGGTGTCTATACTTCTTTCATAGATAAGTAAATATTTGTATCCATGTAGTCAGCACAGTTTAAGCCTTAATTCAGATGGCACATTCACAGACTCTCTGACAACTTTTCAAAAAGGCTCAGCCTAGAACATAAAAATTACAGGTCTCACCAGTTACATCTCTCAAATGTCATATCAAGAAGGCACGCACATATTATCATTCTGCATCTTATCTGCCATCTGTGTGTTAATCCTAAATGCATAGATGTGTCTTCATGGCAAGACAAACAGGCAAAAAAATATATAATTCTAGCATGATGTCATCCCTGCCAATCTACAAATGAAATCTTGACATACAATTCTTAAAAAGAAACCACAGCACTATTTGCTGCATTCAGTTACCTCAACCTGATTCATTATAGATAAATCTACTAATGCTAATGGATGCAAACCAGCCCTTTGCTCCACACTACCACATTTTCTATTGCAGGGTTTAGCACACTTATAAGCAACATACAATACTAGGTATGCTGTGCGCAGAGCAGAGGGGAGGTAAGTAAAGCATGCTCCACATACTATACTAAAGCTTTTTGTCCAGTTTTGACTTAAACATTATTTTCCCCCATTTAAGCACCCTGTAAATCAGCTTCTTTAAACCAAAAAATACCCAAAATTGATCATTCATGAACTTTTGACCTAATAACTCATCACTATTTTCTCAGAGTAAACTGAGATTGGATGCTTGAAAAGAGTTTCCATCAACTTAACTGCATATAATATGTTATCCTAAGATGTGTATTTTTTGCTGAGCAGGATTTATGACAAGTAGTCATTTGTTAAGTCACGGGAATCATGCAAAGAGGGTATGATTTTCAGAGTAAGAGCAATAGCTGGTTGATGAGGCTTATTACTTCTTTGCTGCCAGAGCTGCAAGCTGACCATCAATATCCTCCTCTGGCTGCAGTGGGTGCCACTGGGCAATGGGACGGCGGGGATTAGCCAGCATGTCTGACCAGTGCTTAAGACCTAAGCTGGTAGCCTTGCTACCAACAAAGATCTTCCCGATGGCATCGTTCTTACCTATCTTGTCATAATCGAACACTGTGATAACCACCAAGATTTTCTGAGAATGAAGGAAAGGCAGAGACAAGAGATTTGTTTAACATTGATGGAACTTCACTATAATGGATATATGTTTTTCCTTTCGCATTGTAGCTTAGTGCTTCTTAACTACATATTTTACATGTCAAGCTAGTACTCTAGCTTAGTTAAGGAGAAATACATTTGCTGTATATATCCATTCAGACTGTCACTTGGACAGACATTGCATTAAAGCTTTGCCTCCACTAAAAAAGTCAGACTTTTAGAAAGAAAATTGTTCCTCCTAGATTTTAAAATGTCAATTAATTTTTTTGTAATTAGCTTATGAGTTAGGAACATGATATTGCCTTTTGTGTCAGAAGTAATTTCATGCCACTCATAACACTAAAACCCAAAAGCTCTTTGCATTTTGGTTCCAGAAAAATGAAATGTTAAAAGAATAAACTTCAAAACTTTCTGAATATCACAACAGTTAAGATAGAATAAAATAACTACAGTGGCTTGCAAAATAATTCGTCCCCCTTGAATTTTTCCGCATTTTGTCACATTACAGCCACAAACATGAATCAATTTTATTGGAATTCCACGTGAAAGACCAATACAAAGTGGTGAACACGTGAGAAGTGGAACGAAAATCATAAATGATTCCAAACATTTTTTACAAATAAATAACTGAAAAGTGGGGTGTGCGTAATTATTCAGCCCCCTGAGTCAATACTTTGTAGAACCACCTTTTGCTGCAATTACAGCTGCCAGTCTTTTAGGGTATGTCTCTACCAGCTTTGCACATCTAGAGACTGAAATTCTTGCCCATTCTTCTTTGCAAAACAGCTCCAGCTCAGTCAGATTAGATGGACAGTGTTTGTGAACAGTAGTTTTCAGATCTTGCCACAGATTCTCGATTGGATTTAGATCTGGACTTTGACTGGGCCATTCTAACACATGGATATGTTTTGTTTTAAACCATTCCATTGTTGCCCTGGCTTTATGTTTAGGGTCGTTGTCCTGCTGGAAGGTGAACCTTCGCCCCAGTCTCAAGTCTTTTGCAGACTCCAAGAGGTTTTCTTCCAAGATTGCCCTGTATTTGGCTCCATCCATCTTCCCATCAACTCTGACCAGCTTCCCTGTCCCTGCTGAAGAGAAGCACCCCCAGAGCATGATGCTGCCACCACCATATTTGACAGTGGGGATGGTGTGTTCAGAGTGATGTGCAGTGTTAGTTTTCCGCCACACATAGCGTTTTGGATTTTGTCCAAAAAGTTCCATTTTGGTCTCATCTGACCAGAGCACCTTCTTCCACATGTTTGCTGTGTCCCCCACATGGCTTGTGGCAAACTGCAAACGGACTTCTTATGGTTTTCCTTTAACAATGACTTTCTTCTTGCCACTCTTTCATAAAGGCCAACTTTGTGCAGTGCACCACTAATAGTTGTCCTATGGACAGTTTCCCCCACCTGAGCTGTAGATCTCTGCAGCTCGTCCAGAGTCACCATGGGGCTCTTGGCTGCATTTCTGATCAGCGCTCTCCTTGTTCGGCCTGTGAGTTTAGGTGGACGGCCTTGTCTTGGTAGGTTTACAGTTGTTCGATACTCTGATCGCTTGAACAGCGCTCCGTGGGATGTTCAAGGCTTGGGAAATCTTTTTGTAGCCTAAGCCTGCTTTAAAATTCTTGATAACTTTATCCCTGACCTGTCTGGTGTGTTCTTTGGACTTCATGGTGTTGTTGCTCCCAACATTCTCTTAGACAACCTCTGAGGCCGTCACAGGGCAGCTGTATTTGTACTGACATTAGATAACACAGGTGCACTCTATTTAGTCATTAGCACTCATAAGACAATGTCTATGGGCAACTGACTGCACTCAGACCAAAGGGGCTGAATAATTACGCACACCCCACTTTTCAGTTATTTATTTGTAAAAAATGTTTGGAATCATGTATAATTTTCGTTCCACTTCTCACGTGTACACCACTTTGTATTGGTCTTACACGTGGAATTCCAATAAAATTGATTCATGTTTGTGGCTGTAATGTGACAAAATGTGGAAAAGTCCAAGGGGGCCGAATACTTTTGCAAGCCACTGTAAATGCAAACATTTACCTTTAGGGCAACACATAACTTAACATGTAACTGAAATATATATTTTTTTAATGTATTTTAATCTATTTCAGAGTGTAAGATTTGGCTTCTACAGTACCTGCATCTGTTCCAGTGGGATTTCAAAGCTGAATGATTCATTGTAATATGGATTTAGGGTGTTCTTCTTTACAGTTGTCTTCTTTTTCTTGAGACGCTTTCCTCCCTGCAGTAGCTGGATTTTCACATAAGGATCTAGGCAGCAGATCAGATAATGAGGAGATAATTGTTTTCAACTTACTGTGAATTAATATTGTTTTCATATCTGAAATGCTTACTGTAGTTTTTCCTTGTATTGTAACTTAAAGGGGATATATGCAACTTTTTCCCCAAAATAAACGTAACAATAGCCTTTTTATTTGACCATTTATGACTCAAACATCTCCTGATGAGCATACTGACACCTTGTCATCTCGCAGTGGGTGCACCTATAAGCCTGTATCCAATATTTTCTATTTTCTGTCAGGTCGGATTTTCCCGCGCTGTCTGCAGATGTGACGTCAAGCGTGTTCATGTTAAATGTTTCAGATCACTCTGCCACTACCGGTAGTCAGCACTCGCAAGCAGTTCAATGGATTGTGCGAATTCACAGAAGAGACCAAGGACAACTCTGACACCAACAGTAACTCCACATAAGACTAAAAAAGTTAAACCCCTGACAAGTGCCCAAAAAAGATCGAAGATTGAGAGCGACTGGGGTATGAGCGCACGCTGCGAGAGTGAGCAGAAAGAAAGAGCAGTTCCGTTTTTTGGCCACAGGTGTCAGTCGCGAGTTTAAATTTCAGAAAATTGCATATAGCCTCTTTAAGATACTTGTTTTCATCAAAAACAATTTTTTATCCAGCAATTTCTTTGGAAAAAGATAACTCAAGATTTTATAGACACATAGGTCAATATTCTGTGCTCTAACAAATACTCTGACTCATCCTATCCTATGAAAAGAAAAAAATCAGCTAAAACATTAGTCTTACCAATCAGTACCATTCCCAGTTAAAATGCTGTATTTCGAAAATAGCTTTACCAGACAAGCCACAGGCATCCATCTTCTTCAGATTCTTTGCCTCCAGGATGCAGACGGTGAGTTTTCCAGCAGTGGGGACGTAACGAAGGGAAATGCAGATGTCTCCAAGTTTCTCAGGCTGAGCAACCACCGAAAAGAAAAGAACAAGGACAAGCAGACATGCTCATCAGCAAACAACAGCAAGGTTTTTGACAAGATCATATAAAGATATCGGTCTCTCTATAATCAGAATTTTCTTTTGACTTTTGTTGTTTGAATTGTTGAACTGATAATATTTTCCGGCTTGAATTTCCCTGTTTTGTTTTCTATTAAGTTCTGGTTTTTGTATTCATTTCTATTTTAAGTTACTCCCCCCCTTTCCATATTTTGTAATCTGGTGAAATTTTTATATAGAGCATACTCCTCTAGATTTATTCACCCACCTAGCTGTTTGGATATTACTTGCAGACAACCTCTTCAATCTTTCTTCTATCTAAGGAGAAAAATGTCCCTTCATGTCATTCCTGCTTTTCCTACAGAAGATTATTACTTGTAACCTTTGATGGGACATGGCTGTTCCAAGACTTGCCAAGAGTTGCCTAAGACATAATACAAAATACAAATGATAGCTTGTCATACTGTATGTTAAATATATATGGTCCAAATATCAACATTTACGCATGCCAGAAATAATTATTTTTCAAACAACATCTCAGAAAACCAGTTTAATCAAAATGTTCTTTACAAGACTATTAAGGCTGCTCTTGTTGCCTGGGAATCTTATGGTCTATCCGCTTCTCCAGATCTTCCTTAGAAGTTCCTGGACTTTTTTTCTTCCTAAGGTTTCCTCTATTAGGGCGCGTTTGTCATACCCTTCCTATACCCCACCTACTCAGATCTTTCATACGATCCTTCTACAGCTTTGAGCCCATTTCTCTTTCGTGTTTAGAGTCACTGATTTGGCAGATGAAACCCTCCGGCTCCCGGATGACATCCTCCCCCCCGCGCCTCTTAAAAGAGGTTTTTCCAGCTATTGGCCAGTACATATTGAGTATTATAAATAACAGCCTGACTACTTGTGTTGTCCCCCGAGCCTTTAAACATGCTGTGGTACAGCCTCTCCTGAAGAAACCTGGCCTTGACACTACGGTTTTTTCTAACCTCTGACCAGTCTCTAAGCTTCTATTTCTGTCGAAGGTCTTGGAGAAGGTGGTTTATAATCAAATATCTACCCACTTAGCAGAACACAAGGTTCTGGATGATTTTCAGTCTGGTTTCCGGTCCTTGCATAGTACAGAGCTCTCACTCTTACGTGCTTTTAACAACATTTTCATTGCAACTGACTCTGGCTGCTATGTTGTGTTACTACTCCTGGACTTGTGAGCTGCCTTTGACACAGTCGACCACGACATCCTCCTAGCACGCTTAGAGGAAAGTGTCGCTATAACTGGTCCAGCTTTAACCTGGTTTAAGTCATATTCATAGGTCACAGCGTGTGGTGCTGGAGGGTATCTCAACCAATACGGCCCTGCTTTCCTTTGGGGTCCCTCAAGGCTCCAGCTTGGGCCCTCTTTTGTTTTGTCTTTACATCCTTCCTTGAGCTCCATCTTCAGACAACATTCTGTCCACTACCATCTCTATGCTGACGACTGCCAGGTCTACTTGTCCCTAAAACACCAGCAATCCCCAACCCTTCTCAACTGCCTTCATGATGTAAAGTATTGGCTGGCTACAAATTTCCTCCATCTCTATGACTCTAAAACAGACCTCATCATGTTTAAACCTGCTGGACATAGTTTAACCCAGCCCCTGGACCTTTCATCTCTCTCCCTCCACCTCAAAATCATTGTAATAAACATGGGCGTGAAGATAGACTCCTCTTTAAAAATGGACACCCAGGTGAACGCCATTGTGAAGTCCTGCTTTTTTCAATTCCACCTCCTCACTAAGTGGGAGACCATCCTCTACAGAAAGCATCTCAAGTCAGTGATACATGCCATTGTCACATCTAATAATAAAACATCTAGTAGATAAAACCACTCTTGCCCGACTCCAGTTGGTGCAGAACGCAACAGCGAGATTTCTGAGACGCACTGACATACGACAACACATGACACCGGTTCTGAAATCCCTCCACTGCCAACCAATTCCTTTCAGGGTCCAATACAAGCTGCTCCTGTTCATTTTTAAATCGTTACACGGTCTTGCACCCTCCTCCCTGTCTGATCAGCTTTCTCCACACAGACCCTGCCGAATGCTTAGGTCTTCCAGTCAACTACCCCTGAGGTCCTGATAGATCGGTGTAAATTGCAGGGTCAAAGAGCTTTCTCAGTCAGCGCCCCAAAATTGTGGAACGAACGCCCTTTTTAGCCGTTTTTAAATCTTTGTTAAAGATCTATTATTTCTCCCTGGCTTTTAAAATTTAGCCGCAGGTCGGTTTTCTGCTCTTAATTTCTTGTTACTTGTTCTCAACCTTTTAATGCTTTTGTGTCTTTTTTATTTGTATTTGTTTGTTGTATCTTTTTCCTTACTGTTAAATCACTTTGGTCAGCCATATGACTGTGAATAAAGTGCTATACAAATAAAAGTAGTATGGTAAATATATATATATATATACATATATATATATATATATATATATATATATATACATACAGTGGCTTGCAAAAGTATTCGGCCCCCTTGAACTTTTCCACAGTTTGTCACATTACAGCCACAAGCATGAATCAATTTTATTGGAATTCCACGTGAAAGATCAATACAAAGTGGTGTACACGTGAGAAGTGGAACGAAAATCATACATGATTCCAAACATTTTTTACAAATAAATAACTGAAAAGTGGGGTGTGCGTAATTATTCAGCCCCCTAAATCAAAGCTTTGTAGAACCACCTTTTGCTGCAATTACAGCTGCCAGTCTTTTAGGGTATGTCTCTACCAGCTTTGCACATCTAGAGACTGAAATTCTTGCCCATTCTTCTTTGAAAAACAGCTCCAGCTCAGTCAGATTAGATGGACAGCGTTTGTGAACAGCAGTTTTCAGATCTTGCCACAGATTCTCGATTGGATTTAGATCTGAACATTGACTGGGCCATTCTAACACATGGATATGTTTTGTTTTAAACCATTCCATTGTTCCCCTGGCTTTATGTTTAGGGTCGTTGTCCTGCTGGAAGGTGAACCTCCGCCCCAGTCTCAAATCTTTTGCAGACTCCAAGAGGTTTCCTTCCCAGATTGCCCTGTATTTGGCTCCATCCATCTTCCCATCAACTCTGACCAGCTTCCCTGTCCCTGCTGAAGAGAAGCACCCCTAGAGCATGATGCTGCCACCACCATATTTGACAGTGGGGATGGTGTGTTCAGAGTGATGTGCAGTGTTAGTTTTCCACCACACATAGCGTTTTGCATTTTGGCCAAAAAGTCCATTTTGGTCTCATCTGACCAGAGCACCTTCTTCCACATGTGTGCTGTGTCCCCCACATGGCTTGTGGCAAACTGCAAATGGGACTTCTTATGGTTTTCTTTTAACAATGGCTTTCTTCTTGCCACTCTTCCATAAAGGCCAACTTTGTGCAGTGCACGACTAATAGTTGTCCTATGGACAGATTCCCCCACCTGAGCTGTAGATCTCTGCAGCTCGTCCAGAGTCACCATGGGCCTCTTGGCTGCATTTCTGATCAGCGCTCTCCTTGTTCGGCCTGTGAGTTTAGGTGGACGGCCTTGTCTTGGTAGTTTTACAGTTGTGCCATACTCCTTCCATTTCTGAATGACAATGCTCCGTGGGTTGTTCAAGGCTTGGGAAATCTTTTTGTAGCCTAAGCCTGCTTTAAATTTCTCAATAACTTTATCCCTGACCTGTCTGGTGTGTTCTTTGGACTTCATGGTGTTGTTGCTCCCAACATTCTCTTAGACAACCTCTGAGGCCGTCACAGGGCAGCTGTATTTGTACTGACATTAGATTACACACAGGCGCACTCTATTTAGTCATTAGCACTCATCAGGCAATGTCTTTGGGCAACTGACTGCACTCAGACCAAAGGGGCTGAATAATTATGCACACCCAACTTTTCAGTTATTTATTTGTAAAAAAAATTTGGAATCATGTATGATTTTTGTTCCACTTCTCACGTGTACACCACTTTATATTGGTCTTTCACGTGGAATTCCAATAAAATTGATTAATGTTTGTGGCTGTACTGTGACAAAATGTGGAAAAGTTCAAGGGGGCCGAATACTTTTGCAAGCCACTGTATAAATGTATATATATATATATATATGACAGCTGGCTTAATCTGTAAGATAAATCACCTTGTAAAATAAAACTCAGTAATACAGTACTCCATAACACATCAATTCAAATAAGTTGTTAAAGTGCATGATAAATTCCCCACTGTGTGAAGTTTTCACCACTAACTGTACATCTGTTGAAAATGTTTTGTAACACCAGTGAGTATTTGCAACATCTATGCATGGAAGCTTCACAGTTGATAGTATCCAATGGACATATTATAAACAGATGATGGTATAGTGGAGCAGATAATATTGTTGTTTGCATCAACATATTGTTAGTTTTTCTCTCATTCTTGTATTATTAGAAGCATTTTATTTTATGTATTGCCATTTTATGGGATTATTGAAAACAGAGCTTATAGTGTTCATGGCCAAATCTTTGAAAGAGTGTCTCAAATAAGTTCAAATCAGAAAGGCACCTCCTCTTGATCAGCGCTCTCAAGGTCTCGCCATTCTTCAATAGGACGTCCGAGGTCAATGGTATTCATGGGCACCTTCACTTCCCCAATGACGTCATGCTTGGAAAATCTGTCATAGTCGTACACTGACATCATCAGGATCTTACCACCCAGCTCTTCGTAGGGCACCTGAGTGAAAGAAAGACAGTGTGGGTTTCAAGGTAATTATCTCTTCTTTTTTATCTATGGAGTTCAAGATAAGTGTTAATGTGGTCAGAGTTCATATTATGCTGTACTTTAAGAAATGTCACTAAATAATGAAATTAGGAAAAAGAAAGATACACATGATTATATAACAAATGACAGAGAACAGAAAGTCAGTAAATAATAATTGAAGAATGTATTAATATTGGTGATGTTCTCAAATGTACACAACAAATATACATAGAAAGAATACAGATACACAGTCTGATATAAATGCTGTTAAGATGAATGAGGAGAAATTTTGCGGTGCATTTATGTAATACTTTAACAGTTTTCGGTGGAAAAAATAAATACAAATCTTATTATTTTGGGTTTCTGAAGTTTGTCACAGAAAAATAATCATTGTGTCTCTGGACATTTTCTTTATGCTCCTGTGAGACCAAGGACTTTGATTCTGACTGCTTTTTTATTCTTTTTCAATTTGGAAATTGGTTCAGCTGCCAGCATAACCTAATCGCATACTGTGGGGTCACTAGCAAAAACAGCAGAGAGAAAGCTGAAATGAGCTGAGGGATTGAAGTATATTCCTGATAGTGAGGGTAAGTGTGGCGTGACAGTTTCTGTGTAAAAATATTACTTAGCCACTGTTTCCTTGGTATTGCATGTTACAAACAAAAAAAACCTAATACTTGGCATCATTCCTAAATTAAAAGGTAACAAATCAACTGATTTGAACTGTTTTACATTTGATATGTTTTTGATTAAAAAAAGTATTATTGACTTTATTGTGAAATCCCAAACTTGCATATGTAATTTGTCTTTGATGACAGAATTTTCCTTCAAAAATGAAAATAGCAAAAGTGATACCAGTTAAATCTGGTGACAAACATCTATTTTCAAATTATATGCTGATTTCTTTATTACCACAATTCTCTAAAATTTTGGAGAAGGTATTTGTTAAAAGGTGTCATGGGAATCCATGTCTGATTTTTCTAAACAAGGATGAGGCTGATCGGCGTTTTCTTATATTTTATTACGCAGCTTGGCCAGTCTTGTACATGAGCCCATCTGGACAAAAACTTGAACTACCTTTCACCCCTGATCATGTCTGGCTTCTCTGATTAAAACTTCTGCCTTCAGTCCACTCAATGTTATGTCTTCATTGCAAGGTTAACCAAAGCAGTTCTTACTGCAGCTAGAGGAGACTAAGTAAAAGGCCTCCTCACTGACATCTAATGATCTCCTATTTTGCTATATTCCCTAGATGCATTTACTAATATGTAATAAATCAATTAATTCACATCACCTTGAAATATTCCTATAACAAAGGTTAAACGCTTTCATAGATAAACACCAAATATTGCTGTGAACAGCAATATAGATTTAGGAGAAAAAAAACACCTAGCTAGCTTTATTTGGATTTTGTTGAACAAATAAACACAACAAAGAAAAAACAATACACAGTTGAGGGATTTTATGACTTACAGAAAGCTTTTGAAACCATAGATCATACTTTATTATTGAACAAGTGACAGATGCATTGCATTAGAGGATTGGCAGATGATTGGATATCTAGTTATCTACAAAAGGGGCATCCGTATGTTCAAATAAATATGACAAATTCATAATTACTGAAGATCACATGTGGAGTGCCACAAGGTTCAGTCCTTGGTCCATTGCTGTTTTCTTTATACATTAATGACATTTGCTTGGTGTTTAAATCCTTGGACTGTATTTTGTTTGCTGATGATACAACTGTGATTTGTAGTGGAGATAATTTAGAACAGCTTCTAGATGTGATGGAGAAGGAACTACAGAAATTTAAAAAGTGGTATGATTTGAAAAAACTCTCACTTCATCTTGGTAAAACTAAGTGGATTATATTTGGAAACAAGCCCCAAAATTTCAGTAGACAATTAAAAATAGACTACACTTAAACTGAAATTGTAACTGAAACCTATAATTCCTAACTATCAACAGCAGATTAAATTGTAAATCACATATTGATTATGTAAAACTCAAACTGTCAAAATCATTTGCAGTTTTATATAAAATTCAACATCTTCTCCCTCAATATTCATTAATTACTTCATATCATTCATTAATTTTAAAAACAAACAGGGAAAACTAATTTGAATGAAAATGTATTTTCTTTGGATTGTGCGCTGTGCACTAATTCTTCACATTGTGGTGTTGAGAAAATGTATGTTTACAAATTAATTTTAAAGTTGTGTGCTTTGGTTTAACTCATCTAGGTAAAAGGGGTAGGTGTGCAATATAAGCTTTTGCCTCTTCAGTACCTATTCCCTTTTGGTTTCATAGACCAAAATAAACATTCATTCATTCATAAACCCATGGAAAACCTACCTTGAAAACAAAGGTCTCATTGAAGACTGGATTCAGAGTTTTCTTGTGCACCTTGGTATCAAACTTCTTCTTCTTATCGGGGAAAAGAAGAACCCTAACGTAAGGATCAGAGGTTCCACCGGAGTCCATTGACATTAGATCTGCAGCTTGCAGGATGCCAACTGTCAGCTGTACATAGATTGAATTATAAGAAAAGTGATTAACACATACTGTTGTTGTTTTTTGTAATAACCCAGTCACAAAAACTCAAAAACCTATAACATGATCTGACAGTTCACAGCACATGGATCCTTGTTAAATGTGGACTACTGGAAACTTCTGTGCATTTTTCCATGTACAACAACAGATTGGTTTGGCTGTTCTTAGACTGTATAGTGAATTTGTTCCTAATAAAACAATATTTAATTTCAGCACACTTTTTTAAGTTTTTCTAATAACTTAAAACAGACAACCACAGACCTTTGTGTTCTCAAAGTCATAATCTATAGAGTATTGGAGTTTTCCCAGTTTTTCTTCTTCTTTCTCCTCCTCCTCTTTCTCCTCCTCTGTCATTCCGGTCTCTCCTTCTTCTTCATCATCATCGTCCTGGTGTTTCTGTTGTGTGAAGGTGACAATATAAAAGACTAAATGAAATACTTTTAAATTCAGATTTGCACCACAGGGACTCCCCATAACCATCAGCATGCCACAGACACTGGAGCTCCAGGAGTTTTTACATGGGAGATACATGTTTTGGTTAGGACTTACCTGCACAAGACATC
This sequence comes from Valencia hispanica, assembly GCA_963556495.2. NCBI lineage: Eukaryota > Metazoa > Chordata > Actinopteri > Cyprinodontiformes > Valenciidae > Valencia > Valencia hispanica. Next base: position 31,469,828 of record OY747708.1, read on the forward strand.
ATGATCAAAACAAAGAATTTACTGTTCAAAAGTGGGAAAACAAGGTTTGTTGGCAACAAATGTGTTTCTATTTTCTTTTTTATTCTTAACTCCTCATTCTCTCAGTGTTTTTAACCAGTGGGTAACTCTTTTGACATGCTAGAGCAGGACAGTGACAGCCAGAGTCAGTGGAGGCATTGCATGCTAGTTACGCTAAGGTGGGGGGGGGGGGGGGTGTTGGGGTAGGAAAAATGACTCAAACCTTTAGTCAACTCAAAATAGATTTCTTCTGTTCTGTTCAAATGTTAGATATCACCAAATAACCAGGGTGATGCACTTTTAAATAAAACCCCAAAGGAACTAGCCAACAAGAGCATTGCCAATGCATGTTATAAAAGGTAAATCGGATATACATTGAGCTATATATTTTATATGCCAAACGTTTTAGACTGACTTATTGCAGCCAAGGTAAAAATAGCCAGTTTCCGGAAACCATGTACACATATTGTCTTAATCGCAAACATTTATATATAGATTGTGATTGGATCAGTGTCACTTTTGTCACAATGACAAAATAATTTAGAAACTAAGACATGCACTTAGAAGGTCTTTAGAAATGTGTGGCCTATATGGTACACAAATTAAAATTGCAGCACACAAGCTTCTGAAAATTGTCTTTTGGTAATGATTAAATTAGCTAAGTAAATAATGTGTATATTTTCATACACCAAGATGTTTACTTGAGCAAATATCAATGGCTTATCAGTATTTATTTCTTCTGATTCATTTGAGCATCACATTCAGAATAAACCAAGACAAGAAATTTAAACTGTTCAAAATTGACCTGTGTTCATGCTTATTCTGATATAGACCCAAACAGTCCTATTTAACTGTGCTTTCAGCAAGAATAATTCAGAACCAAATCTGATTATAAGAAGCACGTATTTTCAGCTTTTCTGAATTGCTAAAACACTAAACTCCATTCTGTAAACCAAATTCTCAGGGGCCTAAACATAGTTTTCAAATTAAACACTTAACTGGCAAAGCTTCAAACACTGTTCAGGTTGCTGTGTCTTTTACACAGCAACTCACAATTCAACATACATATCTGGTGATGTTATCAGATCAATTGGGGAGGATAAAAGTCAGTTCAGAGTGCACAGGTGGCACTTATGCATCAACAGTAGATGGAAACATACAGAGAGCCAGAGGAGGAAGAATCTGTGTGGGGTAGTGGACAAGGAAGAAGGGGATGAGGACGACCAAGAACAGCCATTCGTGATTAAATTCAGGCAACTATTGTAAATCTGTGAATTACAGTAAAGTGCTTTTCATCTTGCTGTTTTTATTTTGTTTTACAGTATTTATTTATTTATTGTTATGTATATTCAGTACTTTATATCACTCAAATCAAGGTATTGTTTTGATAAATACACTTAATATTTCCTGTTAACTATATGCTCTGGATGCTGTGTCTTTAAGTATTTAATGCATTTTGTAACAAATGTTTTGTGGTGAATATATTTTATATGCTGTATGTATGAGGAGATCACAGTGGCTGATTTTGAGGTGAAAGTTTGATTTTGACATGATCTCTGGGGTTTCAAGATTCAAGATTTTAGGATTTGTGTTTACAGTTTTTTTCAGTCACTTTGGTGCATTTCTCACAACATAATTAAAATTTGCACAACAGTTAGTGCAACCTCCACAACATGTAGTTGTTTGGGCGCAACCTAGTAACAGTTTCATGTTCATTTCATCCAATGACATGCTTTTGAACATGAAGCAATCGGGTAGATACAAATATCTGCAAAAGGATCACTTTTGACTTGCTTTTGATCACTATTAACTTGCTTTTAGAATATCTGTCAAAATTAGCTATACTTGTGCAGGCTGAATAGTCATTGTTCATACAACTAATAATCTTTATTCATTGCTTGCGTCATTGAACACAAAATTGTTGAACATGTCAAACATTTTTTACATCTGTTTAAAAACATTTTAATTGTGTTTCCATGAAAATGTCAATAAATAACTTTTCTCAGGTGAACCTTATTTTACACTGATGAAAAGGGGTGTGTGAACTATTAGTTGCAACCAATGATAAGCCTCTTCTTCACAGTCCCTCACAGTTAAATCACATGAACCCCCACTTTACAAGTATGTATAAACCAGGAGACAGGATCGGCACGAGGTAGGCTACATACTGTATCTACAAAACTGCAATACATGGAAGGTCAGCCTCGTGGAAGAGGGGTGAGGATGCATGGAGGAAGGGGACAAAACGGGAGAAGAAGAGGCCAACCACATAGATTTCTGATGAAATCAGGGCAACACTTGTGGATCATGTGGTAAATCATGGACTCAAAATGACTGAGGCTGGTCGAAGGGTGCAGCTAAATGTTGGGAGAACCACTGTCAGTTCGATTATGCAGACATTTCGTCGGGAGAACAGGTGAGCATACTGTAATTTAGAGTTATTCAGCACAAACTAATTTGCTCTGCACTATCATAGTCATACAATAGGCTTGCATTGGGACATGACCTTGTAAACTTTTACATGTAGACCTACAATTTACTATAACTGTTGCTCAGATTTGGTGTGGCATAGTGTGCTGTAGTGTAATAGTAAAGAAAAGAGTATTGTATTACACTACTGTAAAAATGTAGCATGTTTAAAAAAAAATGTCTGCACCTCAAAAAGGATTTCAAGAAACCTAAAAGAGGTGGAAGAGGTCCCCTTTTGACTCTGCAGCAAGAGGAAAGCATTTGTGCAATGGTGGTTGCAAACAATGCCATAAGGCTGCGAGAAATACAAAGAGCTGTTCTGGAAAATGACAACATCTTTGAAAATATTAAATCAATATCAATTTCCACAATAGACAGAGTCCTCAGACAGAATGAAATGTACTTGAAACAATTGTACAATGTACCATTTGAACGGTACAGTGATCGAGTGGAGGCGCTCCATCACCAGTATGTACAGGTAAAACTTGTATGGATGCTTTACTCTGTTTAGTGCTTTGCTGTAAAACATTTTATGTATCGCTATGCACTGCACTTGCATTACAGTGTCAAGCATGTTACTGTAACTATATTTACAGTGCATACTGTACAATTTGTTGTGCCAAATGCTCTGTTACACTGACTTTTTATTCTCTCAGCCTCTGTATAGCGTATCCTGGATTTGGAGGCCAGGGAACCACTGCACACATTCGTATATCTTGATGAAGCGGGATTCAATCTGGCAAAAGGTAGACTGCATGGAAGAAATTGCAGAGAGAGACCCACCATTGATGTCTTATGCCAACAAGGAGGGAATATTACAATGTGTACAGCAATCTCAGAAAACGGCATCCACTCCCATATTGCCCGTCTTGGTCCAAACAACACACAACTGTTGACTTTTTTGGACGCTCTTTATAGGGACATAATCCCTGAGAATGAAAGGGATGAGCCTGGTGACAATCTGAAGTATGTAGTAGTTTGGCATAATGTAAGCTTCCACTCCTCTGCTGTGGTCCCAGCAATGGTTTGCAGCACATGCCAGGATGTTTGTAGAGTATCTCCCTCCGTACTTTCCATTTCTAAATCCAATTGAGGAGTTTTTCTCTTCCTAGAGGTGGACGGTATATGACCATGCCCAAATGACCCTGCTAGCAGCCATGGATGCAGCTTGTGATGACATCATAGCAGAGTCCTGCAGAGGGTGGACTTAAGTATCTTCACTCAAGAAGATACTTTCCTCTGTGCACTGACAGAGCTGATATTCGCTGTGATGTAGATGAAAAAATGTGGCCAGACAAATGGGAGCGTCTAGTTGTCCATGATTGATGTGCAGCACTGTCTGTTTAACAGTATTTTCAGTTTCAAAACTACTGCAGTAAGGTTTACTGAGCCAAAGGGAGTTTATAATTGTTGTAAATGTAAAATTTCTCTAGTTGCGCAATGCTGTGAACAGTTGCAAATATAAAGTATTAAGTAAAGTCCATATTTCAGTGTCTTGATTTTTATTTAATTCTAGTTTTCAAAAAAAAGCCACGCATGGTATATAATGCTTTCTTGACTCTACATGACATTGGGAAGCACTTCCAGAGTAATTAATCTGTCACAATGAAAACATGTTCAAACCTTTTGACTGGATTGTTCAAAGATGCTGGTGTCATAACTTGTCATTTCGACGACATTGACATTTTCATTAACATAAATACTTGCTTTTGAAGAACAAATTATCCATTTTGATTAAGGGACTTGCTTTTGAAGCATGAACTACCATTTTGAGCTACTGACTTGCTTTTGTGCAATTGACCTTCCATTTTGAGAAAGTGACTCGCTTTTGCGGGTTATCTACCATGTTTTGCAGTTTGCACTAATTGTTTTGAGAAACGCCAGTGGTACAAACTTTAATGCTATTGTGAGAAATGCACCAAAGCGATTGAGAAAAACTGTAATGTTTTCAGAAAATAAGTGGAGGTTTAAAGAAATGTGTTTTAGTAAATCAGAAAAACTGTAAGATTACTCACATCCTACAAGAACACATCTCACCAAGCTCACTTGTCCACTATGACATATAGCTTGTGCATGTTTTTCTCAACAAATTTGTATGTATATGTCGAGAGAGAGAGAGAGAGAGAGAGAGAGAGAGAGAGAGAGAGAGAGAGAGAGAGAGAGAGTTTAAAGAAGGCGCCATGTTCAACAACCATGAAGAGATGGTTATAGACATGACACTCTGGGATGGTCACTTCTTAATATTAATGGAGGTATTAACTTAGGTGAAACACTGAAACCCACATATTAGTTTGAAATTCTTGAGAAAAATGCCTCAACAACTGTAAACACAAAAAATAAGGAGTCTATACATGTTCATGGTTTCTAGAAACGTAAAAGTGAAAAACCTCTGCTCGGGCAAACTGGAGAGTATTAGGCTATGCATTAAGGCAGAACCATACTCCTCTCATTCATTCATGTTTAGGATAAACACCAGGCTTGAAAAACCTTCATTCCTTGTTTAACTTATTACTTATGTGACTCAAAAAGCCTCTTTATCTCAGTAAAAGTGTTAAGAAGTAAAGGGCATTATCAGCTCCTTGCGTCCTAAAATAGTTTTTGCTGCAAAGTTATTTTTGTGACTGATTAAAAGCATTCCTGTCAAAGTGACCTTGACTTTGCTATCTTATTTAGTACTATTAGATGTCTCCACATCCTCCCATCTCTAAGAGTATCACCATCAAAAAAAAATTCCGAATTGCTTGTCATGCAGTTTCATCATCACCATTTCCATGTCTCCCAAACAACCAACCATGCCCTTCATCACATGCATACGTTAATAGTGTTAACAGTGACTTGCACATCATTTTGTGAGTAACAATTACATTGTCCAACAAACAATGCGTTAGATGGTTAGACTCTCCTCTCCTGGGTTTATGGAGGACATCATAGCTTTCCCATTGTTATATTCTCAGGCTATCACAACAGAATTAACACAACAAAAAGGGGGAGACCACGGCAGCAAAGGAAGCTACGACTTTCATTCCATGAAACCCCCCTCTGCCCTTGGGGCAGAAGGTATCAACACGAGCTATCCACCTACCGTAGAGCAGGGGTCCACCACAGTCAAGAAACACGAGCCACACATAAGACAGACACAAAGCGGAAAAAAGAAGGAGAGCAGAGAGAGGAAGAGATTCAACTCACAAGACACCAAACACACAACATAGAAAGAGGCAATCAAAACCACCACAACCACAGTTATGAGGAGAAATGACACCCTAGATATTAGAACTGTAGACACGTGCGACTGCTAAATCAAAGTAAATGGATAACAAAGAACTGGTAATATAAGCTGATTTGTTTTAATTTGCTTTCGGCTTCATTTAGGCCTTTATTTTTCATTGATAACTAAATTAAATTTTCCTTTATGATGTTCACTATTCTTTGCCATCTCTTAAAAGCGTGTCATTTTTCACCATGGGGTCACAATGGAGTACGTCACACGCAGTGTTGGGAGTAACGCGTTACAAAAGTAATTAATTACTGTAATGCATTGATTTTTGCTGTAACGCGGTAATGTAAGGCATTACTGGGGGAAAAAATTTAATATTTTACTCGGTACAAATGTCAGTAACGCGCGTTTCAATGCATTGTTAACCCGTAATAAAGTGGTAGGTTTTCTTTTTCTTCATACAAATTCGCCAAAATCACCGCGAGATCAGCAGAGGAGAAACGTCCCCGCAAAATGTTTCACTTCCTGTAGTCAGACAGAGCAGAGATGAGTGAGCCTGCAGCTGATCTAACATCGGATAGTACTTTCTCCAGATGCGATTGTTCCTTGTATTGCACCATGAACCATCACTGTGGCTATTGTATCTTACTGTTTTTAACCACAATCCAAGCTCAGTCGGATTCCAAATCACCTTCTACTGGATGTGTAATAAGCTAATTTAGCATCATGAGCTACATTTAGATTTCCAAATCAATATTTAGCATTTTATTTTGGTGAGAGTAACTTAAAAGTAATGCAATAGTAGTGTAATGCCTTACATTTTAAATAAAGTAATATTGTAATGTAACAAATTACTTTGAAATTACAGTAACAAGTAATAAATAATGCATTACAGTTTTGAAGTAACTTGCCCAACACTGGTCACACGTCACGTAAAAAACAAAAACACAACATCAATTAACGGAAGGGACGAGAGCTCTCCTTGTGTCCTCTACTGCCTGGCCTAAAAGAGCTGCTGGTGAAAAATCAAACTTAGTTAGCCAATCTTAATCTACTCCATATAATTCAGAATTTACAAGAGAAAATGTAACAAAATGATATAAATAAAAAAGAAAGCAAGATCGCAAATTGTTGCTACCCTGTCTTTCAGGGATGTAGGAAGCTCAATCCGTCCTACCTCGCCACCCTGCATGTTCTTCATGTTAAAGCCATCCTTGCCCTTCTTTCCTTTCTTGTTCTTCTTCTTCTTGCAACAGCATTTTTTAATTATGCAGAAGCAACAAGTGAGGACGAGCAACGCCGCCACCACAGCGATAGCAATCAAAGCCCATGGAGGAACTAGTTCAAGAAGCAAAGGTTCAAAATTATAACTCAATTGCAAACTTTTATACTGAGTTTTTTTATGCCACTGTAGTTTGACTCACGAGGGATTTTATCGATTTCATTAAAGAATTTGATTTTGATCTCCTCAAACATGTCATTCTTGCTGATCTCTGTGTTGTTGGAGCCTGAAAGGTCAGGTGCAGAGGTAGAGATTGAGACCGGTGAGGGAGCCATGGTCACGGTGGTGGCACTAGTTGGTTCAGCGGCCGCAACGGCCTGCGGTTTTTTGAACAAGTTGAATTTCATTGTGAAAGACTAGGGGCTATGTCCCTGAAACACAAAGCATAGGTAAAGCAATCAGTTATGTACATGGCGGAAGAGGATGCATTTTTTTAAACATTTAAGAAAATAAATACATTTGTTTCTGCTGTGCAGGTCAATGGTTTCCAACTTTTCAGCTTCCAAATCTTTTATTGTAAAATTTGAATTACAATGGCAGGTTATTAATGGTCTAAATATTAGTAACAAGTCAATTAAAGAAGAGTTTTAACACATATTGAACACATTTTTATCCATCCTGGTAAAAGTTGTGACAAAAATATCGCACTGCTTTTCTTGTTTTTTTTTTCATTTCTAGAGATCACTTAAAAGACCCCTCCCTGCAGTGCTGTTTCATGATCCACATTGGGATTCCTATTCACAGTTTAACCATTAATGTTGACCTTATGTCCAGAATTTTGTGGTAAAAAATTTTGTCCATTGACCAGTGGGATGAGAAAGATTCTAGAACAATAATGGTGAAACACTCTGTTGTGTTTCATAGTTTATTTTAGAAACAATGTGAATGAAACAGAAGCTTTAACCCAGTATTGCATGGTAAAACATAATGAGACATGTGGTTTTCTTTTAATATACAAACAAGTGTAGATCAGTCACATGTGAGGGGCTTAGAATCAGAAATTAAATGTGGAAATTGAAAAGCTTACTTTAGATTAAGATATTGTTTTTTGGTTTAGCTTCTGCATTTAGCTATAACTTTTGCATTCATCTTTTTAGCTTTAACACTAATTATTTGGGAAATATAGTAAAAGAAACAAAACCATTAAACAAAAAAAAACACAAAAGTAGATTTTCCTTGAAACAGCCAAAGAAATGCAGTCAATTATTTGACTGCATAAAAATACTGCAAAAAAATACATATTTAAAGTCACAGAGTTTGGAATTGATTTGACTTTATTATGTTCATGATGTGACTAATAAATATTTGATTAGTTACAGAGGAGCAAAGGGAAAATATTCCTGGTATGCTAAACCTAAGGATTTGCCAGACTGAAGGTCTCCTATTGAATCAATAATTTCTATGATGTGGTGAATAAGTCAAGACAGTTGTTTTTGAGTCAATAATACAGATTTTATTTTCTACATTTTGTTGTTTCAGAAGTAGAAAGTTTTTTAACAAGAAAATATCTGTATCAACTAAATATCGGTATTATTCTGTGAGCAATCTTGTCCGTTTTTGTTAGTTTGAAATCTTTATTTACCAAAATCATTTTAACCAGTTGGAGATGGATGGGTGGCTGTCTAAAGAGACATTCACTAAAGTGAGGCCCCTCTAAAAACGAGTCTGAGACCAATTAATGTAAAAATATGATTGATTATGTTGCGTATAAAAAGATTTTACTGGTCTTGCTGCTACATCCAAGCAGCTGACAAAATTAGTTTACGTCCCTATCTCCAGTAAGCCTTACATTATTATTAATTCTCAATGGGCATGACATTTTATGACAGTGTTACGCTTTTAAAACTTGCTGTTGACCACGAAGGTGCTAGGGTTCTGCTGTCTAATTGAGAATTGTTGTTTTGTTACATTGCAAAAAAATGAAAAATAAAAATAATAATGCTTCAGATTATCTACAGAGTATCTAGCTGCATCACTTGTCTTTAATTAAAACAAGAGGCAATGAAAAGTAGCTTAGTCAAAACTAAGGAGTTTTTTTCTCGCTTTCGTGATAATTTACATTATTTTCACACAACCAAGAACTTAGATATTTATTGATTGGTTTTGGCTTATTAACTACTATTGAGAAATATGTAAATTTTAGTGGAGTATGATACATACTGCAGATGGTCAGCTAAACAATATGAGGTGGGTGCCACCATTCAGCTTTTGTGCTCACCACAAGACCAATGAAGCAATGAGGAATAATTGACAATTTATTCTTAAACCATGCGGCCTAGAGATGAAGTATTACATTTGCAACAATATGAAAGTAATACATTTTCAACCAAGCACAAAGAAAATACATGCTTCACATTGTTTTGTGATAATGATCTTAAAGAGGTAATTGTATAGATCAATGTAATCGAATGAAAAAATAAATCAATAAATATTAAATAAATTCTCTGTGAAATGAGGTTGATAGTGTGAATGTATGCACATAGTTTCAACTCTACACACGTCTTAAGCTTTAGGAGTCTACAAGAAATAGTTTGCATTACATCAAAGGAAGGTTTTCTGCTCATTTAATAATATATATGAGAACGTAAAATAAGTGTGTTTCAGTTTGACTGTCACTTTGCTGCTGTTACATCTAAATTTCCCTAATAATGGACAGTAAAGGTTATATCTATTCTATTCTTATTTCAGTTTTTTTCTCAGAGTGTATCGCTAAAGTTTTTGAGTTAAAGATGCAAGCATGCAATAAGTCTGTTGATAGAAGCAGTGTGGACATCAACCCACTAATAAGAAGTGAACCATCTACATATGCTAAAAACAATCACCATGTTAACTCTGCTTTATCAGTACATACACCATGGATCAATAGATATTGCATTCATAAAATGTGTAATCCTGTGTAAAGTATCTCTCACAATAATGTAAGAGTCAAAGTCGAATTCACATTTTTCTTCTGTACAGTACCAACATGTGATTTGGGCTCACAGATCATTGTTGCTAAGCAATGCTGACAGTTTCCATCAGCAACCCAGAATTGCTCACAACCTGCCTCTAGCTGAGGTGACCAGCCTGTCAAATAACCACTTGGATTTAGGCCAGAACACGAATCAGTGCCCAAACAGTGGGCATGGAGATTATATGAATGCAGAGTTCTATCACTGATGTGTTTTGTCTCCTGGTTACAAATGAAATTCCAGATGCAAACCGGCTTCCTTCCAAACATGTTTTGTATCTTCAGTTTAGATCCGCCCCAAAAATATTGTCTTTAACATTCAGTAAACAAGGAAAGAAAAACGAAATGTTGATCTAGTGCAGGAATAACTAAGTGTTCAGATTTCTATCACTTGAACAACAAGCTTTTTAAAATCTTATCCCAAAAAGCATACACCAAAACAAGTTCTAGTCCTGTTTTATTTGTTTTTGGGCCTAATCTTTTACCCCTATTTTATTATCACTCACTCTATACCTTCCTATGATTTCACCGTCTGTAATCACAAGCCAACGTCACTCAGGGAATAATTGAAAACGCTATGACACATCTTCATTGATAAAAATACTTAGGTACAGAGAATGTAGTCATACATGAATAGTTTTGAATCATGTAAACTATTCTTTAACATTCTAACTAAATTAATGTCATGCATTAAATAAAACTAAGTTAACAGTGCTGATGAAAAGACAACTCACCAGTTAAATAAGGTATTCCCCCTGTGAAGTGGCCCATTCAGTGAGTGTTTGGGATCCAGTTTTTTAGAGCTGTGGTAACATAGTCTGATCTCTCCCATTAACAGAGACTGCAGTCTCCTCTCACTTCTCTCCACTGCAGCAATACACCTCCTCCTCCTCCACCTCCTCTGTCCAATGCTCACAATCTCCCCCATATTCCACCCTCCCATCACACACCTCCCCACTTCCACTCTGGTTTTGCATCTATGTACTTATGCACACAACCTCTTTCTACCCATCCATCTCTGTTTCCCCCAGCCTCATTTGTAATGCTGCTCACATCGCTGATTGCAGCATGCCACTTTTGTCTGGGATTGGAGGGCAGTTGTAAGAGATCAATAAGCACAAACCCTGGGGTGAGCGGCATCCGAGCACAGCCTCATTTTACAGAAATGAGTGAAGAAAACAAGCAAAATGTCTATCACAAATGCTGACAAACTCCTAAGAGCCCACAGACTGTGCCATGCCACCCTTACTAATGGTATTACATTGAGCTGGTATAATTAACTGGATTGTAAAACTTGGTCTGGGGAATGTGATTTAACTTTCCACATAAATATCTCTGCATATGTAAACAGCTGAAAAGGAGAAATGGAACGTTTTCAACCAGTCAATCAGAGGAATTGGCAAACATGTCTGAAAGTGAGCCAACAACAAAGTATCTTTCTTAAACCACAGTATAAGCTAAACTGAGCCTCTAAAGTTGAGCTAACACAAAAACATTTTGAAACACTGTATCTATGATTAAAAAACTATTAAATTAACAGTACAAATTTTAAAAACTGAAATTAAATGTAACTGTGGGCAATTGGTGTCTGTCTTCATATATTTTCAGTCTCAAACATTGGTGTTTTGCATCCATCATACCCAGAGATGCACCAATATAGCTTTTCCTGGCACATACTCGGAATACCAGTATGAGGCGTTCCTCTAGATCTGGCAATTTTGATTTTGAATGATTAGAATTTTCTTTCTATAAATATTTGAACACATAGAACTGAAAACATGGACTGTGGATTCATTGATAGATAGGAAATAGTTTTGAAACAAATATAAATCGAAGAAATGCAAAATAAATCCCATTTCTACAATAAAACATATGTATCTTGCTGTATAGATTGGATATGAGTTTTCAGTTCTGATACATGTATTAGTTATTTTGAAATAAATTTAGATTTCTCAGTACATGGCCTACTGGTCAGAGCTAATCAGATCTCCACCTGACTAAGGTGCTTCTCTAGTTATTCCCTAACAACAGCAGTTACTTTGAACAAATGGAAGTCCTTTTCTGTTCTAGCGTTCACCCTTTTATCCTGTTTTTTTAGAAAGCCTCACTATCTTTGCTCCTCTTGGGAAAATACCAAGGTGTGTGCTCAAGTTCAACTGACAGCTGCCAGACGCCAGCAAAAGGTGGCATGTTTCATCTCAGGTTGATGATGTAATTTTCCCTTTCTGCCAGAGGAGGGCAATAATCTCAAATAAAACTGCTGCATCACAGAGAAGGATTTATTTATTTATTTTTCATTGAGGCAAGAGCAAAGTTGAAGGGATTTATTCTCCATGTTTTCTCTCCAGTCTGTTTTCTACCACTGAATGCATTTAGTAGCAATACTTAAAGTGGCATAAACTAATATATTGAAATAAAATACTTAAAATGTTGACTGGTATTTTATGCTTCAGCAAGCATCATTAGCTCACAGTACAACATTAAATTATGAAGGAACAAGAAATGCAGCGAATGACTGCAGATTAAAATAAATTCTGCAGTTATGTTCAGCAAACACAGCACGACTTCACAAAGAGACATAATTCAGTTCCAAGTTTCGTTCATGCCTTTACCCAGTTTGCGCCAATAGGGCAGGAGTTATCACCTTAATACAATTAGATGCTATTCACAGATGCCACATTACCACTGCCCAAGGTCCATATAACAAACCTGAACCCATATCGACATGGACAACAAACTACAGCCACCAAGCACCTGCGCTGAGTGGTGCAGGCACAGTTGAGCTGAGAAGACTTGTCTCCTCTGAGGCAGCAGAAAGGCATATGGAAAATACGGCACCTCTCACAGCTCCTGCAGGGAGTGCTGCAATGCAGAGGAGTAACGGAGAAATAGAAAGCTCCAAGGGAGGTTTTCCAAAAGTCAGCCCCTCAAAGTCCTAAAATCACACCTAATTTATTTCAGGTGTTTTCTCATTTTGTTTTTTTATGTTTATCTTTTACCGTCAAGCAGTCTTTTTTCATCACATAACCGACACGCACTTTTACACATGATTAAGTTAGGATCCATTCACTGGTCAGTCACTACTGCAGTAGTAAATAGGAAGCATCACGTGGCTATGGTTGGCTTTATATATCACTTCCACAATTTAACTCGGATATTTAATATACACTCAAGAGGCTGTTATATGGAGCACTCATTGTGTGACTACTTTGATGTTATCGTTTGCTTTGACTCTGGCTTTTTTTCCAATGTGATTCTCAGTTATTTTGACAGAATTCGGTCATTTGTAAGGCTACTACTCCAACAAACTATGTAACAATTCTTAATGTATTTATGAAACTAATCGAAGCTGCTTTTTTCACTAAATGCATTTCATAAACCATGAAAAACTATTAACAAAGGTGTTTAGATAATAAAATCTACTTGAAACAACCAAACAAAAAACAGAAAAATTTATCAAACAGAAAGAAGGATAATTTTAAACCTAAATTGCCACAACGTTGTTGGCCAATAACCATTTTGTTGGCTTATATCAGAACGTCCAACAGTTTCTTGGATCTTATTTTCCACCACCTTGGGGGTGTTTCCCACTTTGATTCATGGTGTCTCCAGTTTGTATTCCACACAGATATTTTGTACACTATACTGGCCACCTGGCTATGGTGTTCAATGTATTCCGTTCTTGCTAATATCTTACAACCTGCAGTGAGCTGCTGGATTGTTTATGGTGCCTCTTTGCACAGCCAGCATCTGGGATCTTGCCTGGTGTGGTAGATCTGGGCCTCTATTGCTCAGGTGCTCAAGTCCTGCTCCTGTGCTGCCATGATCAGTGCTTCTGTGCTGTTCTTCAGACCTGCCCTCTCTAGCCATTGGAAGGATTTGGTCATATTTGCCTCTTCAATAAACTGTCGGTGGTTCATGGAGTTTGCACCAAAGGTTTATAGAAAATGATTGACCTTATACAGCTTCAGGCATTCCAGGATCCACATGTGTGACATTGAGTTGTAGGCTTTGTTGTATTCAAACCAAGCAGTGCACAGGTTTGTTTGTCTGGTTTTGCAGTCTAGGGCAATTGTTCTGTTAACCAGCAGCTAATGTTTAACTCCTCTGGTATCTTTACCAATGCTTTACTTACCAGTGCCTTTTTGTTAAGTGGTATTAACTGTGGTTAAAATGGGGTCTTGCCAACTAACACCCCTTTGTTTAACCTGGCACATTAGTCACACATGTTAACATTGTCTGTCTCATCAAACAGTGCTAGATCTCAAGAAACGTTCAATTGTCTTACTCTTCCAGAGATTTTCTGTCCTCTGTACAATAATACAGCTAGAAACTACTGATCAGGACTGAAATCTAGGTGTAGTAATGGACTCAGACCTGAACCTCCGGTGTTACATAAAGCCAATAACAAGGTCAGCCTTCTATCACCTGAAAAACATTTCTAGGATTAAAGGACTGATGTCGCAATAAGACCTCAAAAAACTCATCAATGCATTTATCTTTAGTCGGATTGATTACTGCAACAATGTCCAAATAGGTCTGCCTAAAAAGTAATTTACACAGCTGCAGCTGATCCAGAATGCTGCTGCTCGTGTCCTCACAAGAACCAGGAAAGTAGAGCACATCACCCCAGTTCGAATTTCTTACACTGGCTCCCTGTTGCTCAGAAAATAGACTTCAAAATACTTTTTTCTAGTTTATAAATCATTGAATGGCCTAGCGCCAAAGTATTTTTCCCCCTAGTTATTTTGTTGTTTGTTTCTTACATTTAACTCAGATATTTTGACTTTTCAGGGAAATGGTAGGCACCATTATGCCTTGACTATTGTTACTGTGTGGATGTGGTGTAGTGGCTTAAAGTGCCCCTGGCATAAAATTAGCATTTTTTGAGTTTTTGGTCATATTTGTTAGTTTCCCCAGCCTGCCTATGTCCCCTAAGGGGTTAAAACGACTGATTAGTGTTTCCTTTGTCCCTGGGTATGTCTGCCTACATAGTGAAATTAGCACTCAGAAACGGGCTGTTTTGCAGTTCGGCATATGACCTCATGTTTTGGCATATGTCGTCACTGAGTTCCAGCCAATTACCCCCTTCTCCGAACTACACTCTCCAAGTCCCTCCCCCCGCGAGGCATATTACAACCGAAACAACGAGAGCTACGGTAAAAGGCAAACAACAACATGGAGTCCAGACCACATCGACACTGTCCTCCCCACTGAAAAGCTTGTGGATGGACTTTATTTATGCAGGGAATGTACCCAACCGACTCTCGAAGCGCGTGGTCGTTTGTGGCAAACATTTCTCTGACGGATGTTTTATTAACTTGGGACAATACAGCAGTGGATTCGCAGATCGTCTTAAACTTTTACCAGGATCAATACCAACCCTTCGTGAACCAGCAAATATCCCTATACAAGTAAGTAGCCTATATTTCCGCAATAATGTCCTTCAGCTGTGATATACCAGTGTTTCTCAAACATGACGAATCTGTGGCGATGCACCACAGATTAAACACCGACCAAAAAATACAAAATCAACACCGACCGTCACATATTGCATTTCGTTTTTCTTTTTTACACTATTTAAAACACGCAGCGCATTCATTCCCTCCTCTCTTTTCGTCTCTGTCACTCACGCGTCTCTCGCACACGCATGCACACACACACACCTACACACACACACACACACACACACACCCACACGCACATATATGCCAAAAAAGGTCCTATATTGGATAGCAATATAAGAACACACACATACACACAGCTGTCTCCTGCCTCCTGTCTGGATAACCTGTGGAAGACGTCTTCTACCTTTCTGCTTCCTCCTCAGGTGCCTCGCCGTCCGGATCAGATTCCGGATCAAATTGAAACGCCATTACATAGTTATAGTAGCCGATAACTGAGCCATTACTGTTGTGGTGAAGCTAGAGACATAATGAGGATGGATGGATGTGTGGATGGATGATCAAATATTTTATTAGGCCTGTAATTCGTAAACAGATTATTGTTCAACACACAATATAATTAGGCCTAAACCTAATTACATTTCATACATAGGGTAATATTGGAATTTGCGCAAATGGATGTCTGTCAATGTTTCATCAGATGCGGACGTTAGAGACTCAATTGACAATAGAGGCGCATGGCTTGGGCTCGGCCCACCAAAACTTGGTCGTTCAGTGCTAATGCTAAAAGAAGGGACACCTAGTAGGGGCTGCAATTCTACAACAAGGCTGAGCTACGGCTAACGATCCTTTGATACAGTATTAAGGTACTTAGAGTGTGACTAAAAAGGGCCCAAACGCCGCGGGGATTTCATGCCAGGAGCACTTAATATTATAAGTTAACACTCACAAAGACATACGCATACTTCACCTGCAATTAAAACCAAGCAGCAGCTAGGAACATTTATTGCTTCAGAATGAGGTATATTCTCCTAAGATGTTTTGTACAGAGGCAGGTGGCTTTTGCGATTGGTGCATCATGTCCTTGTGCCTTGAAGCGGGAGCTTACAGTGGTGCTTTTTTGTAATGTAGTCCCAAGTCTAAATCCGCTCCTGTAATTCCTTCGTGTTGCTTCTTACTTTTTATTTGTAGTCGATATGATTATTGAGTTCACCAGGAATAATTAGGATCATTATTGATTAGTTTTCACTTTTGAACACAAAATGCTTGCTGCTCCCATTCACTTACATTTTTTAAGCTAAGCTAAAGCAAACGGCCTGCTGCCAGATCAGGAGAATGACTGGGCTGGTAACAATATGCTCTTTTCTCGCTTATCTAACTGTGATAACTGTGAGAACTGTGGGAAACATGGCAACAGACAAAATTTTACTTAGGGGTGGAATAACTCTTTAAAATCTACAGTATACCATACCATACCAAGTTTATTTATAAAGCGCACTTTATGACAGCATGAGAGCTGATCAAGGTGCTGCACATTTTAAAACAAACATATACAGATAAAAATAAGATAATAATCAGTAGATAAAAAGAATAAAAGCAATTTAAAAGACAGTAAAATATAAAATAGATCAAATGAAATTAAGTCGAAGGAAAGGCTATAGAATAAAAGTAGGTTTTGAGTTGTGACTTAAAGTGTGCAAGGGTTGGTGACAGCCTTACTGGAAGCGGAATACAATTCCAAGGTGAAGGACCACAGACTAAAAAAGCTTGCCTGCCACGGCCTTTATATCTAGCTTTGGGAACTTGTAGTAGATGCTGCTCTGCTGACCAAAGGAACCGCGCTGGAATATATGGAGAAAGTAAGTCAGAAAGGGGTGTGGGCGATTTTAAGATTCAGAATTGAATCTTAAATTCAATTCTGAAGCAGACAGGCAGCCAGTGCAGATTGGCCGGCACTGGCGTGATATGTTGCCTGATATGTTGATATATATATATATATATATATATATATATATATATATATATATATATATATATATATATATATATATGCGCATGCCGTCACAGTGCTTGACTGGCTAGCCAACTCGCCGGACCTAAACCATATATTCTATTAATTATTTCTTTTGAAAGAGTCTGTATATATATATATATATATATATATATATATATATATATATATATATATATATACAGACTCTTTCAAAAGAAATAATTAATAGAATATTAATTAATAGAATATTATGGAAGTTTATTTATTTCTATGATTCCATTCAAAACATTAAACTTCCATAGATTATAGATTCAAGGCCCACACCTTAAACAATAAATTTTGGGCTTCCAGCTCATAAAACCCACGAAATCAGGAATTCAAAAAATTTGAATACTGTGAAGAGTCACCATTTACTTCTTAGTTATTGCAGAAAAAAAGAAAGAAATTAGGATCACATGAAGTCAATCAAAATATGGAACTTTCAAAACGATATGTCAATCTTCAATACTTGCTAGGGAATCCCTTTGCCTTAACCACTGCCACGATGCGCCGTGGCATTGGGGCAATCAGTCTGTGGCATTGCCTGGGAGTTATGGAAGCCCAGATTTCCTTGATGCTTGCTGTCAGCTCTTCTTTGTTTTTGGGTCTGGTGCCCCTCATTTTCCTCTTGATAATACTCCATAGATTCTCAATATGGTTTAGGTCCGGCGAGTTGGCTAGCCAGTCAAGCACTGTGACGGCATGCGCATCAAACCAGGTTTTGGTGCTTCTGGCAGTATGGGCAGGGGCCAGGTCCTGCTGGAAGATGAAATCTGCATCTCCATACAGAGCACCAGCAGAAGGAATCATGAAGTAATCTAAAACATTCTGGTAGACTGATGCGGTGATCTTGGATTTAAGAAAGCAGAGTTTACCAACACCTGTACCGGACATTGCATCCCAAATCATGACTGAAAATTGATATTTCACACTGGACCTCAAGCAGCTTGGGTTCTGTTCCTCACCCGTCTTCCTCCAAACCTTTAGACCTTGATTCCCGATTGAAAGGCACACTTTAATTTCATCAGTTAAGAGGACCTTGAACCACTGGCTAACAGTCCAGTCCTTCTTCTCCTTGGCCCAGTTGAGACACTTCCTACGTTGGCACAGGCTCAGAAGTGGTTTGACCCGAGGAACCCGACAGTTGTAGTCCATCCACTCATTCTGAATCTCTGCCAGATTCATGAATCTTCTCTTTGATTATCCACTGAAGGCCACGGTCACCTCTCCTGCTGGTGTATCTTCTCCTGCCACATTTTGCCCTTCCACTAGACTTTCCATTGATATGCTTGGACACAGCACTCTGTGAACACCCAGCCTCCTTAACTATGAACTTCTGTGGCTTACCCATCCTATGGAGGGTATCAATTATGGCCAGTTGTCAAGTCTGCAGTCTTCCCCATATTGAACCTAACTGAGAAAAATGAACCATATTTTAATTGATTTGATGTGATCCTAATTTCTTTTTTTTTTGCACAAACTGAGAAGTAATTGGTTATTTCTTCACAGTATTCTAATATTTTGAATTCCTGCTTTCGTGGGTGTTATGAGCTGGAAGCCCAAATTAAGTACAAATAAACAACTAATTACTTTAAATCATTTAAGTTGTGGGCCCTGAATCTATAATGTATGTAAGTTTAACGTTTTCAATGGAAATATGGAAATAAATAAAAATTTTGATGATATTCTAAGTTCTTGGAAAGGGTCTGTATATATATTTCTTCCATATATTCTAATTGCATTTAATTTATGAAGGTCAAATAAAACCTACAGCTTTTATTGCTCTGCTGCTTGTGACATAAATAGCCAACTCATGACTCATGTTTAATTTGAATATTTAGCTTAACAGTAATTCTATTATGCTACTGTAATCCAATTGCTACAGATGGATGTCCTACGTTGAAACCCACGCAAACATGTGCATTCGCAAAACAAACTAAACAGCTGATTGGTGAGATTGAATCTAGTACTCTAGGATATTAATTTGTCCCTGAAGCATTCTGAACTGATCTACTGACAAATATTGATCCTCTCCCTCAAATGATTGTTGAGGTTGGACTTAAACAGGCACTAACCATGCACAGTGAGAATGAAAAATGTACAATGTATATGAGATTGAAATCCAAATAGAAATAAATCTACAATAGTCAGTGTAGGAGGTTGAATAGTAGCCCCTCTTTCCAGAGGTTGAGCTACTTTTTTTGGCATTTGATGACTGTTTTGTGCAACTTCCTAGTTGCAACAACTATTTAGATTTTCTCTATTGTCTAAAGGCTTAACAGTAATAAACTAGCTAATATCAGACAACTATATTCTTAAATTATCAATATTGGGAATTTTTTTACTTCAAACCCCAAATGTTTTAAACTCTAGATCGCAAAAAATTGATTCCGTTTCACAACTTTAATGGGGTTTTTTTGTTAATGTTTATTGTATATTCCTCTCTCTGTACTTTGCATCTTTTCCATGGTGTAGACTCATGGCAAGGCGTTTTTCCATTATTATGGCACTCACCTCTGGAATAGGCTGCTGGAGGACCTCAGGGCCGCAGAAAACGTTTATGTTGTCAAGAGCAGACTCAAGACTCACTTTTTTAGCCTAGCTTTTGACTGATTAATATTTATTATAGTCTGTTTAATTGCTCTGCATGTTTTACTTAAATTTTATCAGTGTTTTATTATATAATCTTATCATATTTATCCACAGTTTATTTTCTAACATTTTTTACCTGTTATTTTAATCTTCCTTCCATTGTTTCCTCTATGGAAGACCTCTGCCTCGGGATCGGTGGTCGGCTGTGACTGCCTGAGTGCTCTCCAGTTAGTGCTTGGGTGGAGGTGGGGGTCTCGCCCTTGCCTCCTCTGGGTGCCCTGTGTCAGTGCCTTGCCTGCTGCAGTTGATGTGCTGCTGCCAGTGCAGATGGCTCCTTTGATGGTGTTTCCTAACCTGGCTCATCTGTACTCTGGCCCAATGTATATTTATTGCTGCTCTTAAGTGTGTGCATGCATGAAAGTTGGATCTGTGGGAGAGGGGTATAACTATTATCATGCTTTTAATTATGTGGGGAGGGGAGAGAATGTGGTCTTTGTGGGGTCATTTTAATTCTGTGAAGCACTTTGAGCTGCAATTGTTGTATGAAAAGCGCTTTATAATTAAAGTTTGATTGATTGATTGATTGATTGATTGATTGATTGATTGATTGATTGATTGATTGAGCTTGTCCATGGTGTAGACTTGCTGCAATTTAATTATCTGTCCGGCTGGCAGACCTTAGATATTTACCATTCCCCAGCTGACCAGAAAATGTTATGACCCTTTGATTGTGTTACACACAAAGTGAGGTTCAGGGAGGATTCATCATCTGAGCTACAGGTATTGACAATAGTTCCTCAGCACCAGTCATGAACAGAAATCTTCTCTGCTCTATCCTCTGGGAGTGACAAGTTGTAATAATTTCCCCTGATCAGAAACACAGTACAAAGGCCAACAATGACATCAATTATGTGGGCATCTATTAGCATTTGTAAAATATTATTGCCTTCTTTGTTTCTTAAGCTGCCAATGCATAAGTTTGAAACCATCTGGCATTTGTACATAATGTACAAGAATGAATAATGAGATAAATGTGTAATTGATGCCTATATTTCATTCAGCTACTTGTGATTGAGGACAGTTTATATTGTAGACTCTATGGACCATCAAGGAGCACAAGAGGGTTTAACACACAAAACTTTCTTTAGAAAGAGCTGAAGTGTCCACAACAAGTCAGTTTATATTCACATTTGCCAAATGCCTTATATCCAAGAATTATGGACAAGAGGGTACCAAATAAACCCACAAGGTTGATGCTATTTTAGGGGGATTATTATGAAAAGAAATTAAGCCTTTGTAGGTTTTGACCAGTGAATATTATTCTATCTACATATCAAAATGAAACCAAGAGACATCCTAGCTCCTTTTTTAATTCATTTATCTTGAGCTGGTACCACAGTCTTTCCTATCCTGTCATGTGCAATGTCATCTAAACAAACAAGTGTATTGCAGATCTAACTTTGAGAAAATGGAATATTGCGAAACATCAAATCCTGTCACATCTTTGAAATATGTTTGTTGCTTTTTATGCACTTCCATTTTGAATTGTATATTTTTAATGGAAACATCAGTGTGAAATTCCATGTTCAAACACATTAGGACTGGATCAATTTATTGGGTCATTATAGCATTTTCTTTTCATATTCAAGAATCCACTGACCATCAGGGAGAAAAACTTAAATCCTTTCTGAGTGTCCCTAAGTGGGGTATGTAGCTTAAGATGTTTAAAGTAACTTAAACAATGCTTAAATTTGACCATCTGACCTTGTTCTACGATATACAGTGGGTAATCTTTCAGAATTTATATTTTCCCCAAGTCCCTTCCCTGGTCTTTACAGCAAAATGAATGATTTATGCGAGGCTAGAGAGTTGATCAATAGATTTGCGTAACCACAAGAGAGAGCTGTCAGTCAGCAACAACACGCCCCAGTCCCAAGTGACGCACCACTACGGAGCGACGAGCCTCTGTCAGCTTAGCACACCAACAACGTTAAAGTAAATAGCTAATGTTTTGGTCAAAAAACATCCTTACCTCAGAAAACTCCATTGTAGAAAATAGGTCAGTCTGGGTCAAAGCAGTAAGTTCTCTCTGGTTGTTTTTGACATGTGAGAGTCCAGTAGACTCGATTTGTTTGGAGACCAAAATTAAAACATTGTTGCTTTGTATCTGGTGCAGTTCTCTTTCACACTGCACTTTATCAAACAAAGCAAAGTTGTTGAGCAACATGTTTACCTCCCCGCCTGTGGGTTTGAATAATCTTACAGGTAAATGTTTTGCCCCTCCAATAGAAAAGCCAATAAAAATCTATGTTTTTAAAATGCTTTGTAGAAAAGCAGATTTACTGATTGCAAACCATCCACATATAGCTTGTTGGCATGTTAAAATGTGTCAGTGATATTAAAAACAAATGTGTGTGATGCAAGTTCAGTAAGAAAAAACGATTAAACTTTAAGCTGATACAATTGTAATCAAGTAGACCAGAACACTTCTAGCCTTACATTCAATAGATCTTGTGTTCAAAGATGTAGAAAAAGGACGTGATGTGACACAAAACGATCCCTCACAAATCAAGAGAGGTGTGTTTTAAAATGTTTCACTGGAAGAGTAAAGAGCCTGACTTGCAGTCTCCTTGTATTTCATCCTCAGTGCACTAGAAGCTCTACACTAAATATATTGGAACTACATTCATATTTTTAAATGGACAGGCATACATAAATAGAGTAGAAAATTATTATATCACCATTTTTTGATGTGTCTAGGCTAAAATTACACAATTTCATTTTCTTTTCAAAACTGGACCTTTATTTGTCAATTTACAATCTGTATCCCAAAGGACACACTGCGGGTTAAACTAATACAAATTTAGGATCTTTACATTATGCCAGGTAACAGTCTAAACAATTTATTGGCTATGTTGTTATGTAGTTTACATTTTAAAAAGTGGCAAAAAGTCAACAAATGTGATTGTGACAAAAAGTGAGCACTTGAAAAAAACAGAGATTTTGAATCCTGAACATATACTGATCTCGCTTTGCACTTCTGGCACATGATTGAGGTCTGTCTTTTCTGACAAATCCTGTATCGGCTCTTTACTGACAGCACAGGGAAGTGGGTAATTCCATCATATCGTATATCATCCAGCGGCCTGGAGATGTTTGGCTGTTTGATGGCTTTTGTTGGTGGATTTTTTCATTCTGTGGAGAGGTGTCCTCTTTTCTGCTTTTCAAATTAGATCAGTCCTCTCGCAACATCTTACCAAAAGTCCTCCAGACACTAGCATTTCTGACCCAGTGCTGCTGCATCACGGCAGTGGAGAAACCATGCATTGTTAACAACAATGTTCCCGATCTGCCAAAATAGGGTCAAGTACCAGCCTGACTTGCTGGAGTGCGATACAGAGCAATCATGTCAGCCAAATTCACTCCTCCCATGTGAGTGTTGTACTGAAACAATTTTTGGGCATGACACTAGGACTTTCTTTTCCTCCTCTTTAGAAAAACGTTGCACTTGGCCATTGGGATTAACAGAGATGTAGGAGCTCACGGCCGTGACTGTTTTGTTGTCTGCCCATTTGACAACAAGCCCTGCATCCTGGTCTGCACAGAAGTCAAAGGTCCCTCTTTCTTGTTTGAAAAGAACTTTATCATCTTCCAGATTGCAGCCCCTCAGCTGGTTCTTTCTGATGGTCCCAAAACTTCTGAGGCCCAGACCTCACCCAGCAGGCATAGGATTTATGAACTTCTTTGAATAATGGTTTTCTTCAGCCCACTCTTCTTTTAAAGCCCAGATATGTGCAGTTCATCACTAGTTGTTGCCATGTCAACAGATTCTCCCACCTGAGCTGGGGCTCTCTGCATCTGATTGATGCTTTCCTTGCCCCGCCTGTCACTTTAGCTTGATGGGTATTTAAGTGCATAGTTGTAATTTAGCAAAAATATAAAAAGGATCAAGTGGTAAGAATACTTTTACAAGGCACTGTAGATAGTACCTTGCAAGAGAGCCAGCTATACATTTTTTCAGCTTGAACTACCTCTTAAATTTGATAGGTGTGTTTTAATAAGCGGTGTAAGACAAATTACATGTAAAGCATCATGCGGGTCAAGTTTACTGCCTAAACAACCCCACAGTTATCACTTCACTTAGAGGAAACACAAAACAACAATATCATAACAAAAAGATGAGGCAAGATCAGTGATCTTTTGAAATAATTTTTCTAAAAGGTTGTAACATTTCGTTTGATTTTTGGATTCCATTTTTTATTTCATCATTTAACAATGGTTTAGTAGGAGTGGGAGACACACACACTTGTTTTCTGGAATTGCCCAGTAGTCTACTATTACACTACTGGTGGATATAAAATGAGACATTTTAAAATTAATGAGCATGGCTATTCCAAAGGACCCTTTGGTGTTTTTTACCGTAAGTACTACCCTAGAATGTTCATGAAAAACAAAGATACTCCTTACATTGTTTTTGCAATAATATTATAACTATAAACAGGGATGCATGGGGAATCCCCTAAAAATCCAAACACTATAGGCTGACAGAATTGGTAAAACATTGCAGTACATGAAGGAAAAATTGCAATATGTACTTGTTGCTTGCGAAATATGCACCAGTAATAGTGAATTTGAATGTCTAAACTCTTATAAGGTAACAACAGGCTCTGTAAATGAGGTAATGGTTTGTTTAAAGAAAATGTTAAGCAATGTTTGTTAGGCCACTGCTGTAAATAAACACACTTTGAAAAAAGATGCAGGGTTGACTGCATTACCAGAAAGCAAACACTCCCTGCCAAGTTGTATGAGTAATATTCTCCCAGTGTGCTGACAAATACCAGTTCAGCAACAAAACACATCTTAAATGTGATTTGAAATTTTAGTCTCAGACTCAAAGTTTATTTTAAAAACAGTCTATTAATATCTTAACTGCTATTTTGTAGACCTGTTTGAAAATAAAATTAAAGTGGTCATGTCTTATAAGTAACTTTGTACAGCTGAAAATAATGCTCAACCACTGTTCTTTTCAAACCTGTGGCAATAAATAGATTTTTGTAAACTGAAAACTGAACTAAACTAAGATAAAACATAATAAGCCCATTTGAGATGATAACATGAAAAAAAATGAGGAGATAAAACAAAATCGTTGGCTGCATTGCTACAAAATGATTCTCTGTTCGGGATTGTATTGTTGAAAAATTCAGGCACAGACTAATTATAAAATAGTTTCTTAATGGTAGAGTCACTGAAGGAAATATTTTTGTTAACGTGTTTAAAAAAAAGACTGCAGTGAAACAGTCTAACTGAACCACTGAGATTTATTTGAGTGGAGAAAGCTTAGCAGACTACACTTGCTGGCTCAGCAAATTTGGCTTTGCTTTACCTCTCTCTATGTTCTAATTCAGATGACTTAAATAACCCATCTAAAAACTTGACACACCACAAATAAATCCAAATGGAAATAAATAAAAAGACAGTTTTCATCAACTGTTACTATTAAGATTTCTGTCTTATTTTCCACCCATCTTTGATATATTTAACCACCAAGAAGTATTTTATGTTTTGTTTTATTTATGTTCCCTTACATTTTCTTCCCTCATTCATTTGTTTTATTATGTAACAATATACTGCAGTACTATGAGGCTATGCACCAGGTAGCAGGACTCACCGTCAGGCTTTAAAAGTTGGCAGATTACTGCAGGACTGTCTGCACCAAAATTGGAGGGTACTGACATCATGTTAACACCATCTGCTCTAATTACCTCTGGACCATTTATTCTCTGTGTTTCTCTCTGCAGAGCTTTTTTTTCCACATTCAGGCAGGATGTGTGTAATGAGGCTAGGTGCCTCTGTGACAACCTGCCACGCAGTAAAGCTGCAGTAATAGATGCTGCAGCCCTGTACAGAGAAAAAAAAGCTGCTTACCTTAAGGAATGAGAAGTGGAATCAGAAAACAGGATCAGATACGTGCTTGACAGCAGATAAACAAAAATCTCAATAGTCAGCTTTTAGGATCCTCCCACCCTGGAAATGCATTGTAAATGATCAAAAAAGTAATAATAAACCCCAGTACTGGCAAATCCCACAATCACCTGGGGTCCAAAGAGACACTCACAAACAAGATTTCTTGGCTCAGGGTGCTGCTGATGTAAGCTCAAATGAGGAGGAGAGGACAGGAAACACTCACGTTGATGAACGTAGTTCAAACATTGAAATCAGCTTCAGCATCAGGACCGGTGGAGTTCCACTGCTGTATTTCCCGGCACTGCTCACTGATTGGCTGAGGAGCTACTCAATAAAAAGACTCTGTGTCATCAACTGGGCAGGGAGGGAGGCAGGTTTTCTTTGGCGCACCAACAACTGTGCTCCTCCTCATTTCTTTCTATGCACTCTCACTCCCCCCCCCCCCAGCACATGCAGACAAGGAGTGCTGAGCTTTGAGAATTAGATGCAGGAGTAAAAGGAGGGAGGTGCAAAGGCAGGAGAATCGATGAGGTTTTAAAAGAATGGCGAAGATGGTAACCAGCAGCCTGCAGTGGT
This sequence comes from Valencia hispanica, assembly GCA_963556495.2. Lineage (NCBI taxonomy): Eukaryota > Metazoa > Chordata > Actinopteri > Cyprinodontiformes > Valenciidae > Valencia > Valencia hispanica. The sequence continues at coordinate 31,496,330 of OY747708.1, forward strand.
TCTCCTAGCTGCTGGATGCCATGAATCTGAAGGAAACTTAGGTTCAGTGAGGTGTGATGAGCTACCAGGCTGGTTTTACTGCAGCAGGAGGGAAAGTTTTTTTTTTTTTCAGATGCCATAATAGAACACATGGCTAGTTTTACCATTGCTTGTACACAGGCATTTAACCTGTACCTCATAAATAATTTGGAAGAAGAGAAAGTAGGAAACATTAATGAATGGAGGCAGATCACTAAATCAGGAGAATTAGGAACATTCTTTTTAAATTTGGACAAAATCTGAAAGTCCCAGTAAGTTCCTTCTGTCAGATCCCATTTTTTAAAGAGTCTCTTCTGTTTTTTCAAAACATTTAATTTTCTCACTTTTAAACTAAATTTAATGCAGCCTCATTCAGTTTGAAATCAATAAAGCTGACTTTCAGCTCAGGGCAGCAGGAGAGAGCTGCATCACCCGGGCACTTCATATTTCGGTGAAAAGGAAAACAGAAACATTGTGAGTCACTTTGTGTAGCAGTAATTCCACGATCTAAAATACTAAACAAGTCATGGATCACACAGAGTGGATCACTGTATCTCTTGAACTATTCAAATGTAAAGAAAATAATAAGTGGGTTGGGACAGTCTGTCTGGCTGATTTAGAAGTGAAACATTTGTTAATGGAAAGCAACAACTGGACACTGATGTGAGTGCCAGCCTCCCACTCATACTTATTAGAGGTTGTGGGAATGACGCCAAATCTCTGCAACAAAAGCAAGCCAGGCTCCCTTCAAGAGGGGCACTCAATTTCATTGCCTTTGGAGTTCCCCTTGACGAAGCAGTGACCAGGCACTGCTTGATGCATCACCAACAATCCCAGAAACGCCCCTGGATGAGTCAGGAAGGCTGCATCACTTGAGGACACCTACATTTTTATGAATTTCACATCCCTCTGAGGTTGTTTCCTATTGCTGTTAGAACTGAGAGTTATTGAAAATGTATGCTTGCATCTAATTATTCAAGGAAATGAATTTTGTTGTTGCCTTATTGAAATGAACGGGAAAAAAGGAAAGGAAGGTGTCGATGTAACTCTGCATGAGGATTAAAGGAGTAATTAGTGTCTGAAACACATATGTAGCTTTCATTTTACAAACATAAAGCTTACATTAAACATAAAACATTGATAGTATGTATGCTGCATGTTTAGGGCTGTTGGTTTAGTGGAAGGTGAGCCTCTCCCTAGTCTTGAGTTGTTCGAGCTTCTAGCTACTGGTTGTTTTCTTTCACAATTGTTTTATATTTAAATCCCTCTTTTTTACCAACTCTCACCTGCGTTCCTGTTCCTGCTTAAGAGAAGCAACACCAGAAGAGGAGCTTCCCCAAGAAGTGAAACATCCCCAGTGCAAGATACAGTCACCACCCTGTTTAATCACAAGGCAGAACTCATCAGAGTGAGGCAGGCTGTTAGTTTTCAGCCACACTAGGTGTTTTGCATGTAGGTCAGAAAGTTGCTGTTTAAATAAAATAAAATAAAAATTATTTTCCATGTGTTTGCTTCATCCCCTACATGGCTTGTGGCTAACCTCAAAGTTCTTGTGACTTACTTTCAACAATACTTTCTTCTCATCACAGTTCTACCAAAGGCCAGATTTGTATAGCACACAGTTACCATTTAGATTCTCCCACTTGAGCAGCTACCATGTGTATGTGGCTGCTTTCCTGTTTAATGTTCTCCTTGCCCTGTCTAGCAGTTCAGGAGGATGGCCATTTCTTGGCAAGATTTTAATTATAAAAATTATTGGATTACTCAAAAGTTTATTTCTGATTCAATTCATGTTTTTATTCATTCTCCAAATTGTATATGGTAATGTATGTCCTTAATCTTAAGTATATGGTAGTGTAATTTCACACCAATTTGATATCTAAATCCATTTGGATAAAAAAGAGAGTTCATTTATATTTTTGACATCATTTAAAAAAAAAGATGCAGATGCTTCCAAAGTAAACTATTAGATATATGAAGTATATGATTCCTCATATGATGCAAAAAACTTTTTAAATGATGTTTAAATAGAGTCAAAAGAAACGTAGAAATGTTATATGTCAGTATTGGCATTAGTTATGCTCACACAGATGCCAAAAGAGGTTGGAGATTTCTCTTATGTGCTTTGATTTGAATGATTTGGAAATGTCATCCCAGGTTCTTGAATGTAGCTTTTCAGTTCTTATTAAGCTCTCCTGATTGTTTTAGAAGGTGCTGTCTAGTAAACCTGTTACAGTGGCTTGCAAAAGTATTCGGCCCCCTTGAACTTTTCCACATTTTGTCACATTACAGCCACAAACATGAATCAATTTTATTGGAATTCCACGTGAAAGACCAATACAAAGTGGTGTACACGTGAGAAGTGGAACGAAAATCATACATGATTCCAAACAGTTTTTACAAATAAATAACTGAAAAGTGGGGAGTGTGTAATTATTCAGCCCCCTTTGGTCTGAGTGCAGTCAGTTGCCCATGGACATTGCCTGATGAGTGCTAATGACTAAATAGAGTGCACGAGTGTGTAATCTAATGTCAGTACAAATACAGCTGCCCTGTGACGGCCTCAGAGGTTGTCTAAGAGAATGTTGGGAGCAACAACACCATGAAGTCCAAAGAACACACCAGACAGGTCAGGGATAAAGGTATTGAGAAATTTAAAGCAGGCTTAGGCTACAAAAAGATTTCCCAAGCCTTGAACATCCCACGGAGCACTGTTCAAGCGATCATTCAGAAATGGAAGAAGTATGGCACAACTTTAAACCTACCAAGACAAGGCCGTCCACCTAAACTCACAGGCCAAACAAGGAGAGCGCTGATCAGAAATGCAGCCAAGAGGCCCATGGTGACTCTGGACGAGCTGCAGAGATCTACAGCTCAGGTGGGGGAAACTGTCCATAGGACAACTATTAGTGGTGCACTGCACAAAGTTGGCCTTTATGGAAGAGTGGCAAGAAGAAAGTCATTGTTAAAAGAAAACCATAAGAAGTCCCGTTTGCAGTTTGCCACAAGCCATGTGGGGGACACAGCACACATGTGGAAGAAGGTGAGATGAGACCAAAATTGAACTTTTTGGACAAAATGCAAAACGCTATGTGTGGCGGAAAACTAACACTGGACATCACTCTGAACACACCATCCCCACTTTCAAATATGGTGGTGGCAGCATCATGCTCTGGGGGTGCTTCTCTTCAGCAGGGACAGGGAAGCTGGTCAGAGTTGATGGGAAGATGGATGGAGCCAAATACAGGGCAATCTTGGAAGAAAACCTCTTGGAGTCTGCAAAAGATTTGAGACTGGGACGGAGGTTCACCTTCCAGCAGGACAACGACCCTAAACATAAAGCCAGGGGAACAATGGAATGGTTTAAAACAAAACATATCCATGTGTTAAAATGGCCCAGTCAAAGTCCAGATCTAAATCCAATCGAGAATCTGTGGCAAGATCTGAAAACTGCTGTTCACAAACGCTGTCCATCTAATCTGACTGAGCTGGAGCTGTTTTGCAAAGAAGAATGGGCAAGAATTTCCGTCTCTAGATGTGCAAAGCTGGTAGAGACATAACCTAAAAGACTGGCAGCTGTAATTGCAGCAAAAGGTGGTTCTGCAAAGTATTGACACAGCGGGCTGAATAATTACGCACACCCCACTTTTCAGTTATTTATTTGTAAAAAAAATGTGGAATCATGTATGATTTTCGTTCCACTTCTCACGTGTACACCACTTTGTATTGGTCTTTCACGTGGAATTCCAATAAAATTGATTCATGTTTTTGGCTGTAATGTGACAAAATGTGGAAAAGTTCAAGGGAGCCGAATACTTTTGCAAGCCACTGTATGTTCACTATTAATTTACCTGCTGATACTGAAGTAATCACCTTTCCTAGTATGTATACACAATGATTGGCTCAGCTTTTAATCAGTGCTTATTGATTCATTTAATAGCTACTTATTAATGTAGTAGATTTAATCTTTTAAATTATTCATTTTTGCTTTGAGATTGCTTTTGTTGTTTTTCTTAATATAAAGATGTTATGCTCTGACCTCCTCTTTTGCAAAGTGCTGTGCCTTAAACGTTCTTTTTTTTTTTAAAGTTGTGTACTCTAAAAGGTTTAGCTTTTTTTGTTTTGTTTTTGCCTTTTTACTGTGGAGGATCTAAATTAGCAACGAAATCTCTTTTTCTGTGACCCTGTTGGAGCATGTCAGCAGCATCCAGGGACTAATCAGAAATAGGCCTGAGACCTAATATGGATCATAGCCTACAGGTTAAAGCTACACTACTCAAATTATGCACATAAATCAAAAGGGTACAGTTATACAATTTTATTCCATTATGAAAACTGTTTAGGATTCATAATATTTAGTGATCTTTGATATAAATTTTATTCATTTATATGTTTTAAGATATACGTTCAGCTGATAGATTTTATTCACTTGTTTACTATTGTAATTACTTAAATAAACCACTAGAGGACACCAAGTCCGAAGAGGCTTTATGTAAGAAGCTCTATCTAATTTCATATGTGCTCTTTCTGTTTTTCAACAAGATTTCTAACAAAGTGAAACGGTACTTTGACAAAAAATTCTGAATAAAATAAGTCTGAGGAGAAGAACATTTTGTGTTTTAAAATTAATTGTTTCATAAAATGAGATTACAAGATTATCTTTCTAGTTGTGTTAGTTTGTGTCCTTTATTTGTAGTTTCCCTGCTCAGTTATGGTAACTTACACCACAGAAGTGCATTTCAGCAACTGAGCCACTTGGTCCTAAAATAACCTCAACAAGATGGAGCAGCAGGGCTAATTTTGTCAAGCCTCTGGGTCAACGCTTGTGTTTCTGTAACCTCGATATCTCTGGCATCTAATCCCTATCACTATGCTAGTAACTCCAAGATGAAATAGTTACAAGATCAATACTTTAGATTAGTATCATTATTGTATTCCTTTTATACTGAGGTGGATTCTTTAACCTCTTAGGACCTCTTTACCTACTGGAGCTAAATGAATTGGTCTACTGTCTCCAGGGTAAAAATAATCATATGCTAAAAACCTTAAGGATTTTTAAAGGATGACAGCTGAACCAGTCTACAACTGAGTTAATCCTAGGATTTTAGCCCAGTAAAATTATAAAATGTGTCTCAATACCTAATTTAATGAAGGAGAGATCACTTTGACTTTTATCAATTCCTTATTTAATATTTTTTCCGAATGAACTTGGCTTTTGAGGGATATTTAACTTTGACATATTTGTAGTCAAGTTATTGTGTCTTACACTTGTCAAAGGAAATGTCATCTTTGCATATTTCCAAGCAATTAGGAGAAAATTTATGTTCTGCATATCTAGGTCGTACACTGACCTGTATTTCTTTAACAAATAGAAGTACAGCTAAAAAAGACTTAATCATTGTGAAACAGTTCAATATTTTTTGTCACTCATTTCAGAAAGTGAAAGTAATTTAGATTTATTACGCAGAGGGAAACTTTTCAAGGCTTTATTTCTTGTCATTTCATTAATTATGGCTTACAGATAATGAATATCAAAATTCAGTTTCTCAGAAAATGCAAATATTACATATGATTAATAAAAAAAGGATATTTTAAACATGTCAGACTTCTGAAAATTATGTTCACTTCTATGCACTCTGCAATTGGTTGAGCCTCATTTGCATGAATTACTGCATTGATATGGTGATGGAGGCGATCAGTCTGTGGCACTGCTAAGGGGCAATGGAAGCACAGGTTACTTTGCTACCCCATAGATTCTCTGTGGGGTTAAGGTCAGATAGAATTTAAGATCCTTCTTCTTACATACAAAGCCCTTAATAATCAAGCTCCATCATACATCAGAGATCTAATTGTTCCATATGTTCCTAACAGAGCCCTTCGCTCTCAGACTGCAGGTTTACTTGTAGTTCCTAGGATTTCTAAAAGTAGAATGGGAGGCAGATCTTTTAGTTATCAGGCTCCTCTCCTGTGGAACCAGCTCCCAGTTTTAGTCCGTGAGGCAGACACTCTGTTTACTTTTAAGGCCAGGCTTAAAACTTTCCTTTTTGATAAAGCTTATAGTTAGAGTGGCTTAGGTCATCCTGAGCTATCTCTGTAGTTATGCTGCTATAGGCTTAGACTGCTGGAGGACAGACTTACCAATTTTCTTCACTCTGCTACTTCCTTTTCTCCTACGACTCTCCAGTTGTATTACAGTACATTCTGTTATTTCGACTGTTAACTTTGTTTTCTCTCAGTGTTTTTCTCTCCATAGAAGATATACCTGGTCTGGTATCCTGCTTGGCTGCAATGCCCTGTTGGACATCGACTGGGATGATCCTCCCAGTAGCTGAACATCCACTGTGTCCTGTTATCAACTTTTTACTTTCTGTAACATATAAAGTTCTCTTATATCAGATCTTCTGTTCCTTCTGTGTTTCTGCTCTGTCTTCTCAAACCCCCAGACGGTCGTGGCAGATGGCCGCTCCTACTGAGCCTGGTTCTGTTGGAGGTTTCTTCCTGTTAAAGGGGAGTTTTTCCTCTCCACCGTCGCTACGTGCTTGCTCAGTATGAGGGATTGCTGAAGGATTGCTGTGGTTGGAAAGTCTGCATCAACGGGGCCCAACCTCACGCCAATGACTGACGCAATCTGCTGGGATTCCTTAAATAGGAAACTTTTTAACTGATTGGAATGTTTGTATAAATGTATTGAAATGACTTCTTGTTAAGAACCTTGAGATGACATCTGTTGTGAATTGGCGCTATATAAATAAACTGAATTTAATTGAATTAAGTTTCCTGGCCAATCAAGCACAGTAACAGCTAGAGCTGGGTATCAATTTAAATTTCAAGAATCGATTTGATTCCGATTCTCAAGAGATAGAATCGATTATCACGAGCCAATCCAATGTGCTCCAAATTCAATTCTGATTTGAGTCAGCGCTATTAAAAATGTTTTTTTTTTGCTGTTACCTTAATTACATAACTGTAATTCAATGATGGTTGGGGTTACAGATCACCGGGGGAAAACACTGCTAAGCCTTTCAGACCTAAGCCTTCGCTCCTATTTTAGCTGTAAAAAGGTCAAACAACGTTAGACGATTAAATAAATTTTTGGACGTACGAATTGATTTAAGAATTTTTATAAGAATCGATTCAGAATCAGATAATCGATTTTTTTTCAACACTGGCACTAGTAATAGTATGGTCATTGAACCAGCATTTGCTACCTTTAGCATCGCGTGTAGAGGTTCCAAGTCCCGCTGTAAAAAAAATCAGGAACACCATAAAATCTAATAATTCTCCAAAATTCTGTCAGCCCAATGCAACAAATAGGTCATTGAAATGAAAGGTTAGAGGGTGACCATTGAGGAAGACTCAACACCTAAAAGTTTCAAGGCATGTCGGAAATCTAGGTTATGAACCCTGGCCTAAATTTTAACAACCACATAAAGACTAAATCAGGCTGCTACCATTTTAAAAAAATTTAAATAATTCTATTATTTAGTTCAAAACTAGACACAGCAACATGCCTTGCAGTAAGTTCTATTTTTAATGGTGTCCTTAAGGGCATAAAAAAAAGGCAGCTGAAGCCTATCCCAAATTCTGCCACTACAGTCCTAAACACCAAGAGACAGTCTGTAATTGCACTGGATCTGTTTTGAAACAGTGAATGAAACATCAATTAACTTTTATTTAATTAAATTTATGTTTTACGTAATATTTGTAATGATACAGCATCCACTTAATTTCTTTTGTTTTAAGTAATTTCTCAGTTAGTGTAACAAAGTGCCTTGTTAAATTATGACATACATGTCAGCTTGCCTTGCCTTTCCAATAAAACAATAGTGTTACATGCATGATGACTGCAACTGAGTATATTTAATTCATCTGCCAGTAAGACTAAATAGTAAATAAGTTGTTAAACAATTATTCAAGATGAATGTTTTCAATTACTCTAAAAATGACACATATTTACTGTAATAAAAAACAAAACCAGAAATTAAATTATTTATTGATATAAACACATAGATGTTACATGTAGTTCTTCTATGAGGAATAGTAAATTCACTTGAGTAAGACTGAGAAGTAGTTTAAGTAGGACAATGTTTGAACACATCATTATGTAATGCTGTGACTGTTCTTGGGGGAAAACATAATTGTGGACATGGATATGGACTTGATATTGTAGTTCTAGGCATGAAGCGATGACAAAAAAATGTCATCCAAATAGATGTTTGAACCCGGTAAGACATAGGCTAAAATCCATTGGCAATGGAATCCCCAGCCATAGAAAGATGTTCTTCTAGGAATCCAACCGATCCTGTGATGACAGAGAAATAATTTGAACTTTAACGTTTGTTTAAATTGTTGTGGACAATGGCTTTGGAAGCACTTCAAATAACACACCTTATACTGCAAAGACATTGTAGCCTCTGTTCCTAATTTTAGAATAGCAAAAAACAGGTGTTTAGTGATCGCAGGACATGTTCTGCAATTTAGGAGTAAATGTAAGACATTTTTACATGATATCAGGTCCTAAAACCCATTTACACAGAAGCCTCCAAATATTCCTTGTGTTGGTAAGTAAGAGAAGACCCTACATGTGAAATTACTGTATGTTCTGAAAGACGCTCTTGTCACTGCTGCTGAGTCTTGGAAATGTGATTAAGTCACCTGACTGAGTGCAGCAGGAGCCATTACAGATTCAATTTATGGGCGCTTGCTTAGACCCTCTCAGTGGCAGAGGCCAACTATTCCAAGTTTAGTGACCTCCATGTATGGAAACCCTTCTCCATTTAAGTCAGAGGAATTTGGAGCCACCTCAGTCCTTATGTCACTTAAACTAGATGGAGTTTTACCATTTCATTTGCATGGCATATCAGTGGTAAAGATCCAGGTACAACTGCAGTCCTGCTAAGACCTATTTTGAACTCCCTGTCATAAACAGTGAGACTACAAATTAAGCAAAACACAATTCAAGTATTTCAGATCATTTTGTCACCTGTGTTTGTGAAGAAGTTGATCTATTTCTTCTCTGCATCTGGATTCACTGGCTCTGTGAAACAGAAGGTTCAAGTTACTTAAATTTGAAACGTAAACACTGACACAAAGCACATGTTAAACATAAGAAAATAAATATAAAACTGTGGTGATTGTAAAACCTAAATTCTGGGCTTACGTTTGACATCCAGCTTGCAGCTGACAATTGCTTCTCCATGATCATTCTTGGCTCTGCAAGAGTAAACACCACCATCAAAGTTTCCAGGTTTCCGGATCTCCAGAGAACAGATGCCCTGGACGCAGATCTGCCTGAACTTGGGGTCATCTCCGATAATCATCTGGTTCTTCATCCATTCAACTTTTGGCTTTTGGAAAACAAATTAACACAATATCACATTACAAAAGCAGCAAATGATTAGCTTACTTTTTAAAGGCCTGAGTCAGATGGCAAGACAAAACAAGCTTTGATTGAAGAAGACACACAGCACACTCCTGGTATTGGACTTTTAATGACAATAATATGGTGAGAACCTCCTGGGGCTCCACACAGTATGTTAAACATCCATCCAAGCTTCCCCACCCCCTGCTTCTCCTCTTCCCATGTCTCAAAAAAGAATTCTGTTGACATTTCACCCTGCTGGTAACCCAGCTGATTATTAGCAAGAGAGTGGGTGAGAGGCTCAGGCGACAAGCTAATGAAGGCAGGTGAATATCCTCCACATTGTCAGGTCAAAGCCTGCGCACTGTAAGCAATGCTTGAGTAACGAAGGGAATGTGTTGAGGCTGTCAAGTAGCCAAAGTAAATATCTGTGCGTTTGCACCTCTGCTATTTAAGCAATTCTATTCTGAATAGACAATTATGTTTTCAAAACGTCCCCTTTACTGCAACGGACCGAATGAAGAAATAACCTATTTACAGACTATCTTTAAAAAGATATTTTCTAACTCTGGCATTAATGACAAAAAATATATGCCTTGAGATCTTTTTAGTCTTGTTTTGGAGAATTAATCCAATTTTCTCTCATTAGACCGGGTGACTTATGAATTTATCATATTTATCATTTCATATCAGAGGTAAACAGTCTTCAACAGATGAGACATTATTCTGAGATCTAGAAGTGTGAAAAAAAGTATTAAACAAATGATCAGTTTTTTTTTCCTTCTGTGTGCTTTCTCTGTTGCTAGCGCTGCAGAGTTAACAAATTTCCTCTAGGATCCATATAGTATCTACAAGATAAAAACACAAAACAGAAGACTTTTTAAATAAGTGCAAGAAGGTAAAGTACATAAACTTGAATGTATTTCAGCTTTAAACCTTTCAAGGTCTGAGCCACGCTAGCATCATCAAATCACAACATGTTCAAAGCACTGTAACAAACTTCATGTGTCAACTTCACTTGAAAATACAAGTTCACCATTTCCCAAATATTCCCAACATAATGGAAAAGAAATCTTTCTCTATATCCCTTCCCCTTGCTGCTTCCATTTTTTTCTGAACGTATCAACTTCAGTATTGTAAAGTATTGTAAGGGTACCTTAGGGAATCCCCTGACGGAGCATAGCAGCTTGGTGTTGTAGCCGACAGTAGTGGCTCTGTCACTCAGAGATGTAGTGAACTTGGGTGCTTCACTGAAGTCGTGCTCCTTAAATTCAGGAGGCTTGTAGTCGATACCTGAAGAATTGAGACCAATTTAGGGTTTACTTTGTATTGCCTAAATAGGTTCTGTTCAATATCTGACTTATGAAGGACCAATACAAGAAAATAATTTTTTTGTTTAAATAACACCAAGAGAATTATTTATTTGTTAATAGTGCTAATAATCATTAATGCTTATCAAGACAGAATCTGTTTCCCCCATTTTGAAGAATTGCACCTTTAAACATCTGAAACAACTTAGGTAATTTACACTACATACTTACATACTACATAATTACACCATACATAAATAATTAAGATGAAACATTTTATCAACATCCAAGTCTTAAAAAAGCTAATGAAAAGGTACATCTTTTGTACCTTAGCAGAATTTTTTTTTATAATTTCAAACCATTATCTAACCATTATTCACCTTGGAATTTCTGATCGAAGATTAACATTTTGAGACTGGTTTAACAGTTTGTGGACTGGTTTTGAAAAAAAGAAGAACAAAAAGATATTAGGGAAAGGATGGTAGCGATCACAGCCAGAGCACCCCAGGGATTTTTTTTTTGGAGGCCTACTAGAATTGATTAAGAAACAGGTAATACGGCTGTCTGAACATATGAGGAGTTGTTTGAGCCACAACAATGGGATTATTCAGCTGACTGCATCTGATATCTGGGTGATCCAGATTGGTATGTTGTGTTATTGTGAATGCTAAGGGAAAAACTCACAACCCCAACAAACTTCTTATAACTAGTGAAATGGGTTTTGTCCTCCTTCAACATCAATTTCATAGATAATAGGGATGAACGTTTTTACCCGTCTCAAAATACAATAAAAAATAGTTTTTCAAAACTCTTGTTCATTTACATTTTGTTTTTGGGAAAGAATAGCTTGGGGAATGTATTTAAGCTGTGAGATAAACATATATGGATAGGTATTTGTGTAAAAGAAAACACAGGCAGAGAGGAAAGCATCTGTGCAAAAAAAGCAAACTGAGTATCTTATTTACTTACAACTCCTAATACATGAAAAAAGACATGATATGAAGTACAGAATGTAAACCAAAAGCTGCCAAGTTGCTGTCCAAAAATAACTGTTTTATATTAGGTTGAAATTGACACAAATGCCTACTTAGTTCATTCTTTTTCAGACAGGTGTGTCTCTTCACAAATTTGCCACGTTTGGCTAAGTCTGGGGTTTAATGATAGTTTGGATAGATTGGCAAAACAACATTTTATAGTTAAAATAAAAACGACTTAGTACTGTTGTCACTGTTTGAAAACATATTTAATGACGAATAGACCTAATAGTGCCAGAGGGCAAAAAGGACATACTGCTACTGCTTACCACTTGTTGCTTTCTGCATTGCATCCATTTTTGTCCCTTTAATCCTGCTTAAGTTCTTCTATTACTTTAGTGGGTTTGATAAGAAGTCATATTTCTTCAATATTTTGGAAGTAAAAAAAATCTTCTTAATATGAAAAAGTATGTCATTTGAGGTGGTAATGACTTTTAAACTGGGGAATGTGATGGCCTTTTGTCCAGTCAACACATTCTTACCAGTGAACCAATTGGATTCCTTCGAATATTCATGGAATATTTATTTCCTCATAAAACTCAACATGCAAAGCAGAAACACCTAATATCGGCAGATAAACCTGTTACCTGTCTTCAAGATCTTGGCCTCTTCCTTTGCAACAGTAGCTGACTCGCTCATGCCACATTTGTTCTCAGAAAATACTCTGAACTTGTAGGTGTTGCCCATGATAAGGTCAGAGATGGTGGCATTCAGTCTGTGGTAATGCTCTAACACAGTGAACCAGTCCTGGAAAACAAACATAAAAAAATGACAACATACAGAGCCATATATCTACAAAATATGTGTGCATATTTACTTTCAGTCATCTAACTCTGATACACCTAAACAAAATCTGGTGCGACCAACTGCCTTTGGAAATAACCTTATTAGTAAATTTGAATTCAAAAAATACCTTACTAAATGCTACAAGGAAATTTAATCTTGTAAGTCATACTTGTAAGTTTCTTCAAAGAGTTTTTGGTGATGGCTATGGACAGGAAAGATCTCATGTCTGTCTAACAGTGGATCTGAAGAACTCTCTGAGTTAAGACTCTGGGCCTGATTTATCAATATTCCAAATAAAGAGCGCAAAATTGCGTGCACTGGAAAAATAATTGCGTGAAGGGCTTGTTCCTGATTTGCGGGTGATCTACTAAGATTGTGTGTGCAAATCATAACAGATGCAAAGAGCAGTGTTCAAATGAGGACCTTTGAGCCTTTCTGCCACATGCACTGCATCGCAGTTAGAGACAGGAGGAATAGGCGCAGTGGATTCATGATGAGTCTTTGGGGAAAAAAAGGGGGGAAAAAAATCGACATAACTGTCAAGTCTATGGCCGGTAGAGAGTTAATTACGATTAGGCTAGAATGTCTAAATTATATTTTTCGTTTGTCATTAATAAACCTAATGCGTGCGGTGTACATGAGCTGCTCTCTGCTTCAAGCAGGTGCCATATTCCAGAGACAGCAGCTGCAGACGTGTTGAGTGCATTCTGAGCTATGATGCGTCTTTGGAAAGAAAGGGAGGTAAAAAACAACATAACTGTCAGGTTTATGATTATTACTTTTACATTGTGTGCCCTGGACACACAATGCAATGTGTAGTAAATATCACCAACCTGAATATAACATGTATGCTATGGTCTACAATCTATTCTAAAGCATTTTTTTAAAACAAAAATATCGCATGTTGTCTGGACTAAGCCCAGGTACTCCTTAAAGGCTAGAGACACCCCTGTGTGCACCTGTAAGTAAAACAAAGATTGGTGGCTCGTAAGGGAAACTAAATGCAAAGTCATGCTACAGTTTTCAGATTTTTGTTTGTAAAGGATGTTTAACCTTTCGTAGATATTTGATACTACTACTCATTAATGTTGAGAACTTACTCCAGTCTTTTTGTCAGCCTTCTGGACTGTATATCCTGTGATTTCAGTGTTTCCATTGTCTTTGGGTGCAGTCCACTCCAGAGCAACATTGAAGCCCCAGGTATCCACAATCTTCACACTGGCAGGTGGCCCTGGCAGCTCTGTGGGTTATGAAAAAACATATTCAATATCAGATTGTCCCATTTAAATTTGCATCCCAATGTGTGCTCATTTTGCTCACCAACAATCTGAAGAATCAGTGAAGCCTTATCTTCAAAGTCCTCCACCTTCACGCACATCTCATACACTCCGGAGTCATCTCTCTCAGATGAACGGATGAATAGGATGCTGTCTCTTTCAGTGCTGCGGATGTTCACTCTCTTTGGGTCCAGTGGCCCGCCGCTCTTTGTCCAGGAAACCACAGGTTTGGGTTTACCCTGAGGAAAACAATAGAGTGAGCTCTATTTTTTTGTTTATCATGTGTGTTGAATTGCATGTAGATATTGTGTGCTTACTGTGAAAGGGATGGTCAGGTTGATCTTTTCCCCAACTTGAGCGACGTATCTCTGCCTGAGGAACCGTGGCAAACGGACCTTGGGACGATCTAAAATCATTAAAAAAGCCCATAAATTATCTGATGAACAAAAATCTGATGATAACTGTATGAGTCGAGACTGCAAATTATTTATGCTTTTCTGTCCAATGTTTGATATTATCATGATGTGGTGAATGAAATAATCAATTATCTTAAACGAAGCCTTTGCATAGGCATGGTCTTTTTCAATGATCAATAAAGGTTTAGACTTCTAATTGGCATAGGTTCAAAACTATGTTAATATGACATTGACTTGTGTCTGGATGAATGGGATTGGCCTTCCCAGATTCAACAGATGTTCAAAGCTCTTTCATCAAATTGCCCTATTTGACCTGGCAGGGACACCAGAACAAAAATGCAGTTTTAATGACAAAACTTATTGTGGTAAACAGTTTTTTTCATTTGATATTTGTTTTAATTAGTACTGTTCTACAAATTCAAGAGATTTTTTTAGAAAGCATTCCAAAACCTAAAGAGTGGAAACAGACTCCTAAGTGTCAATAAAATTAAATGCACTTAAATTTTTCTTACTTAACGTATTTTTTTTTTTTAGGGATGATTCAACTAATTTAGGCAACATTTTTTATCCATCTACAAAAAAACACACCAAAAAGCACTAATTATACACATACAACATATTTCAGTATAAAAACGGCCATCTTTTCTAACATCAACTAAAATCTAAATGTTCAATGCTAGGGAATTGAAGAAATGCAAACTAAAACAAGGCTTGTTTTCCAGCAATTGTTCAATGTTTTTCACCCATTGAAAAAAGAATATATATATATATATATATATATATATATATATATATATATATATATGGGTAGTTAGCCACTATGACTTCTGACGTGATACCAAGGCCTTGGTTGGGGACTTGGAAGTATCTTGCTGGAGCTCACCACCTGCTGAGTGCAGCATGGCTACATTTGTCGGGACTCTAAATAAAGAAGGGATACTGTAGCACTCACTATGTCAGCTCTCTCCTTGACATCAGTTTTGCAGATTAAGTTACATAAGCAGGAATCAAATCTTTCAATGAACTGTAAAAAATAGAATTATGAACTATTAGCTAGAGTACAAAGGCAGTCAATTTACGGTCATAAAATCCAACGTATAGTAAAATCTTTGGAAATAAAATTATACATTTTGGTATCTCTGTAAACTTAATACAACATTTATAGTTAGTGCTTTTTGATATGAGATAAGGATCAGGCTTAATGAGCATTTACCCTGTAAAGTCTGTAGCATGTTGCAAAATAAACAGTGAATTGCAGGAGCTACCATGAGATTTGTGTGCCATCTGAGAAGTCGGTAACCACCCCCTTTCTTGGAGACGGGACCCGCTGGAATTCACTACCCCCGCTACTCTCCTCTTCACAACCCCCACCTACTTCAGGTCCAATCACTTGACACCATCCATCCTGCAGAAATTAGCCTGACCCTTCCCTCAGCATGAATCCTGGCAAAGATCCTTTTGCACCCCAAACTATCAGAGAAAACTATTTGTTACCAGAAGGTATATCCCAGCAATTTTCCAAAGATTTGCAACAATTCTGCCAGAAACCACTCACAAATCTGTTGCTAATTTTGGACTACCTGGTATGGTGAACACTGACCTCTGCCAGCTGAGCTGGGATCATGTTGCCATTCCACCCACTTTGCCTCTACTTCTTTAAGCATAACGACAATTTGAGAGATAACCAAAGTGACACAGCTCATCCTTTTTAAACCCTGAGGGTCCAATCATAATTTTCCCAGTAATTGCTACAGATTAACACTGGTAGGTGTACTGGATCCTGAAACCCATTAATTTATCACATAATCCAACCGGGTACATCAGTGTTTCAACTTAAATTGGAAACAAATCAGTGGGAAACTGTTTTATCCAATTAATGGTGCAGGTATGTGCCATCAGGAGAGGGGAAGCTAAGAATAAAAAAATGCTGTGATCCATCCATCCATCCATCCATCCATAAATGTGTTCCCAATTTGCTTTAGCCCATTTAAGAAATAAAAAGGTATTCATTGTGTCCTTAAAAACTTGAGAAAAAGTCTTAACACAATAAAAATGTTTTCTCCTCTGTAATAGTGGTTCCTTCACATCATTGTATTATGTATCTGTTCGATGGTTTATCTTGTTATCCTTTCTCCTGCTCTAACATTTTTCCAGAGAGCTTACTTTTTGTTGAATAACAATGGTAAAATGTAAATAATATTTGGACAGAAGCATTTTATTTGTTAACCCCCATCCCCAAACTTTTCTTACCAGCAACCTCCTTCACCAGTACAGGCTCAGGCAGCGTGACAGGGGGGCTGCGGCCTCCTTCATTCACAGCCACCACACGGATCTTCAGACGGTCACCGGTGGTCTGGTTCTTGATAACATAGCGAGAGGACTTCTGCAGATCCTCATTAACTGCTTTCCAGTCCTCGGCTGGATGAAAAAACAACATATAGTGATGTTAAGTGAGCTGTGAGAGAAGTCCACAAAAACAAGAATATTTATTTAATCTTGTAGACCAATGTGTAAAACAATGCTCTGTGGATTCAAGGGCTTGTTCACTGAGATTTTATTAGGATACATTTCTTTTTGAGATCCCCAAAACACCTATTTAACAATAGTTATACTATTATATTTTTCTAGCAACCAAAAAGTTTGCAAGAGCACACATAAATGCAAGCATGCAGTGCTATAGTACTATATTAAAACAAGTTCAAGTATAAGTAAACCACTTGTGTTATGTTCTATTTTTCTTCATTTTATTGGCATTATTAGCTTAACAAATGCTTTGACACATACATTTTTATTAGCTTCTTGATTTTCTGTTGCTTTAACACCGTTTCTACATAAATTCACACATTTCTACATTGTTATCCCCACTTTAGACCCTCATGCATGTTTTTTGAGGTAGAAAGAATATCAAGGTTTTTTTTGCATGGAAAACCACCCAGTAACTATGCACAAAGCCTACATTTAACAAAACACATTTGGTACGAGCTGCTAGAAATCCAAAGTGGATTAGAGTGCCATTTTCAGTAATCACAGTTGTAGTAGTGAAGTTTTTTTTCTTTAACTGAAATTTACAATGTTTTATTTTGAAAAAATAAAGAGCAACTTTGCATTTATTTATAATATTCTGTAAATTGTAGTCTTAGTTAAAACCATCTGGTCAACCACCTTGTTCTTTTTTTCAAGTAAGATTATTTTCTAATAACTTTCTATCCATCAGTGCAGGTTGTTGCCATTGCATGGGATTTACCATTCTAAGAGCAAAGGTATTCTGAACTTCATAAACAGGTTATAAATCTAATATACCATTGTCTTATTTTAGATACTATCTTAGCATAACTTTTTGGGACAATTTAGGTCAATAATGGCTGGTAAGAGATGGCCTACTGTAAAGTTTGGTACTAGAAATAATAGTAAATTTGACAAATTGTATATTTAAAAATGAATCGATTCGTCTGTGTTTGCAAAGTGAAGCCTTTAATCAACCACGGCTGAGATTAGCATAGCACTGTAAGTCTAAAAGCAGGACTTCCAGCAGGTCCACAGCAGCCCCGAAATGCCTCTTCCCTTCTAGGGAGAAGTTAGGTAGCTCATGATATAACTGTGAGACTGACACTTCAGGGACAGCTGCTGATATGGCTGACCCACATTAAAACACCAAATTTACATTTTCCTCAAACGATCTAAAATACTATTAGCCATTGTGTTTAATACTGACTTAATATACTAGTACATGTCAAAAACTGAAATCCTCTTTCTACAGGACAGCTTTCACAAGATAATTCAAAGGTCAGCCTTTTAGTGCACACAGTTCAAGGCAGAGAAGGACTTACTTCCGTCCTTGCAAACTTCAATGACATATCCGTCCAGACCAGCGGCCCCGATGTTCTCAGGCTGACTCCAAATAATGGTCACTGAGGTGTCATTTTTGTCTTCAACAAACAGATCTACAGGGGCGCTTGTGGGCTCTAGAAATAAAAATTAAAGCATTGGTTACTTAGCTAAAGGCAATTTATATGCATTCTTTTCTTTTAAAGCAAAACCTCACCTTTGGGTGGAGGGGGTGGAGGAGTGGGTGGTTTAAGCTCTTCTGGTGCAGGTGCTTCAGCAGGAGCTTCCCCTGATGGTGAGAAGACAACTGTATTATTGTTTGAAAAATAATTAATTTTACTTTAGTTTTTACTTAAACAAAAAGTATTCTGTACATTTGTACTCCTATTTTATGTAAAAATATAAGCGTATGAAAACATTTTTCCACAGTGGTTTACCATCAGCAGGAGCTTCAGACTCTGCAGCAGGAGCAGTGTCCTCTGTGGCTGGAGCGGCGGCAGCTATTATTAAATGTTAGATATTAATTAGAGCTTTAAGCAGGTGGGACACGTTCTGACAAATGCTGATCCACGTCGTGCGACTGTAGACTTGAAAAAAATCATCATAAAGAAGCCAAATAGCAAGCTTAACTTTACCAATAACAGGATGAAGGCTTATATCTTTTCTGTTTCAGTTTTTGTATTTTACGATCAGTAGGTGCAGCAGAAGCAGAACTGGTGATGTTAGAAATTAAAATACGTTACAAATTAGAAAAGCTAGCTTTCCTGTAACAGGAGGTCAGTTTAAGATTAGATGCTCCATTTGCTGTTATACTTTTAGCAGGAACCACAGCTGATGCAGCAGCAGCTGATGATTCCTGAGTAACAGGTGCAGCAGCGGACTTATATGGAGGACCAAAAGTACCACAATAAAAAAAAAACACAGATTAGTGAAATTTGTCAAGATTTAAATAAAATAGAAACAAATGCATACATGGTTTTTCAGATAAACAATTTTTAAAAAAGCATAGGCAAAAACGTAGGTAGTAATATTTCACTGTATATTTTATTATTTCATGGTGGCAAGTTGCAACACTTCATGAATGTATGTTATCGGTAAGTCCCACATCTCAAAGTTAGTAGAGGAGTCTAACACTGCTCTAGTCAAGACGACTGGTCAGGGTTAAGGTTAACCACTTCATGGTGCACTGTAGTGGCACTAATGGATAACTGAATAAATGCTGAAATAAATAAACGCAACTTCAAATTTTAATAACAAAGGTCACATTTTGATATTTGATCAATTATTCAATATATTAAAAATGTGTCCTGTGATGCACAGGTGACCTGTCCAGGTTGTACCCTGCCTTCTTCCAAATGGAGATAGGCACCAGGATAGATATATTAAAAATTTGTTTAATTGACTATTTCATTGAAATTTACAAAAAACATTTAATCAATTATTTTTCTGACACTTTTGGCACTCTATAGTATTGCAGCGAGTTAGAGAATATAGCTATTGGGCCTGGCGATTGTCAAGATGTAGTCTACCTCAGGTCACAGCCATTTGCTATTAGAACCAGTGATATTACCAGTAAATTAGATTTTAAGTAGCATAAAATGCAGTAAAGCACAGCAAAGAATACAGAAAACTAGTTGTAACAGAAGCGGCAGCTCAGTTGTATTAGTGAAAGCAGGATAGCTGGAGTAAATACGAGACTCGAGTATGGTAAATATAAGAATCTACATAACGGAGTCTTTCTTATCTGTTACAATAAAAAGAGTTGTAAGGGAGTTACATATTAGGTTTTAGGAAGTCTTTAAGTACTGATTAATTGTTCCAATAAAAGCCAACATGTTTTTCATAGATGCATCGAAGTGGATAAGGGGGCACTTTAAATGTCATTATTACAATGCTTAATTCTGAGGGGCGAGAAGTTTAATTAAAATTCACTTAAGTTTTTTTGTTTTTGTTTTTCTGGTTGATTTTAAATACTGCAACTTCTCACTAGAACATAGAGGCTCCCTAAGGTAATGGAGAGCTTACCAAGACACGCACAAACACATTACGCTAATTTAACTTCATAGAAACATATCCAAGGTTCCTCCATGGAGAAAAAAAAAAGACTTAAAGTGGAGTCTGTCCTGAATTAATCGGTGTAATCCAGTGATGGTGCGCCGCTGCGCGCTGGACATTACCCTCGGCAGGGGCAGCGCCCTCAGCAGGCGCGTCTCCTTCTGCTGGGGCGGCCTCAGCAGGACCAGCCTCGGCAGGAGCAGGCTCCGGGGCGGGTTCAGGAGCCGGCTCTGGGGCTTTTTCCTCCTCCTTTTTGGCTGGTTCTTTCTTGGCCGCCTTCTTGATCGGGGCAGGCTTGGACGGCATGTTGGAGGTCGCAGCGAATTCCCAACTAAGTTAAGTCCCTCAGACAGTATCCAATGCCATCATTCCTCTGGGGGATACCGGACTTTTATATGGCGCAGCACGATAAGTCACCGCCCCTTTAATGAGCTGCATGTAATAGATACTAAACATAACGGATGACTCAGATCATCATGTCAAAAGACAGTCTGCATCTTTAAATATTTCATGACATCTTTTGCAGTTAGTATATTTGATCAAATTGTACGTTCTTTACCGATTACTTTTAGCGAATCTATCCAGGTACCTTTCATATAATGTTGATAGGGTCAATATTCACACATTAGGACAAGAAAATAAATATGACATGTATTTTATTAAATGCCAACAAACAGTCATGAGTGGATGAAAGCCTTCAGAAGCACCATTTATCCATCTGCTGGACCCAGCTCTGATGAAATATACATTTTTCTATAGGATGCTTTCTTTTTTCCCTCTTCAACGATTGTTGCTGCATCCAGAATGTTGACCAACTGTATTTACAGTCTTTACATTGATGTCCTGTACAAAGTAGATAAAACAAGTTTTACAAAGGATTATTTGAAAAAGAAAAAAAATATCAAATATTTGAATATTTAAAAAAGAAAATGTCTAATATGATTTTTTTCTAAAGTATATGGTTAGGTGAATATGTTTGTCTCATCAAACAGCAAGTTTACATGCATGTACAACACCTATGAACCTATGCACATCCGTGACATTACAAACAGCATACATTTTTTTTAAATCATACTTTAGTCCACAACAAGCTTTGAAAAAATATGACTATTCAGCAACCTGTATTGGCCTAAAAAATCAGATTTAGAGCTGATTTAGGCTCATGATTTGATCTTAAATTGTCTTTGACAATGTATAGCTTAAGTTACATTTCTTCTCTTGTCATTCATAAACATAAAATGTATCAAACAGCTTTTTACCTATATTTTGAACACTGTCTTTAAACTCCAACTCCTTTAAGGCTTTGTCTGACTGGCTGAAACAAACTTTCATCACTTGTTTTCTTGTGATCCATTTTGATCCAAATCAGGACTTAGGAAAGACCAGATGAGAACACAAAGTAAGTGCATGTAAGGTTAAGACCTCTGCCAATTGCCGACACCAGTAGAAGTTGCTGCATAGTCCTGATGCACCAGTAAGCAAACACAAATCACAGCTTTTACAGAGCAACAGGCACAACAACCAGAAAATGAGATGAAAAGCTGGACCTGATGGCTTTAGTCAACCTGCAGAAACTGACTGGAGTGTGGCCACTGGCCAGTAACACCATTTGATACCTGGAATATTTACAGCAATGAAGCTAACTGACAATTTTTTCTCTTTAATTAATGCAATAATTCGTACCAGCCAGAGCAGCAGAAACACAATCTAAATGGTTACACTTCCTTATCCTGCTGTCATTAAAGTGGTCCCACATTCAATCAGCTAAAACAATGGGCAGTTTGGGATGATGGATATTGCACAACCATAAACCCCACATTTCATGAACTTCAATAGGACCTCTTTACATAATTCCACATCGAGCACCCAATAAAGTTTTAATTTGTGTCCATAAAACACTATTTTGTTGTGTCCCGTACCTAACATATTATCAGAAGAATACGGTTCGACATTGATGATGGTGCAAATGACACAATGTCTCACGTGACTACAGAACGTCTTCAACACTATTTAACAGGTCATATTTCCAGTTTGACAGAAATGACACCAAACCTTTTGCTAACCTACTCTGCAATACAATCTTAAACAGTTTGGGGCATTTTAAAAGAGCATCATATGAATCTATCCAATACTAAAATGCATGACTGGTGAGAGACTGTTCAGTTTGTTCAGTGTAAGAACTATGGTGGATGAATTCACCACATGCAGCTTTAGAGTCACTCTGCTCAGCCAATGTTAAACGTGTTTTGCAGTAGTACTTTGATAAGGCTTCTTTTAAAAGCACCTACTACATGATAGTATTGTACACTTAAGTGTTTTATAAACATTCATAGCTGAACTTAAAACTCCTAACTTGACAGTCAATATGCAAGGTTAAAGTAAAATATTTGGTTCAGTATATTGGATTTTTTTTGCACCAACTAATGCAGATAAATAAACTGCAACACAGCCTGATTGTATATACACAATATGTACACAATATCACGGGAAACATTTGAAACAAATGTGCTCTTTCAAAGATAAATAATAATCTGAATTGGATTCAGTAAGCATTCATTCATTTGTTTTCATCAAACAGTGTTTCTTATCCTATATTATCCCTGTGTAGTAAGTATCTTATACCTGATATTTATGGCAGCCTTAGTGGCACTGCTTGTCTTCTACGAAATAAAACTGCGTTAAGTGCTTCATAAAAGTGGTGTGTACAGCCACGGAGCAATTAAACCACATCACTGATATTTAAGCTCAGTTTTATACAAAAGAGTATGACAGCAACATTTCCTATAAAAAAAAACAAAATTGAAAGTTTAATAACTTTTGTTATAAAATAATAACGATGAACTAAAATAACAAAATATAGGGACCAGTGGAAATAATTTTTTTGACTGGATAGTGATAATATTGATGAAAGCACCAGTAAACTCTGCTGAGGTTGATGTGACATTAACATCTCTGCTGTTAAGGCATATTTCACCTGCTTGAGTTGTAAAGTTCAGGATTGCATATGTATTGAGAATTAGCCTTCAAAGGCTTTCTGTATGCAGTAGATATGTAGCAAAGGTTTTTGCGTTAATCAGTAGTGTCTGTCGTGCTGTCATACTCTTTTCCAAAACAAGGTTATTATTATCAAGATTAGAGCCATTTGATGAGGACTCACTATCTCAAGATGCACTTAAGGAGAAAACAGGATGGACGGTGCGTGGTTTTGTAGAAATCTCCTGAACACCTATAGATTTCAGAGTAAACAGTTAGCACCAGTCTAATAGTACTGAGGGCTAATGTGGTGGTAAATTGTTTTACATCGTTTTGTTACAGAATCTAGCTTTCTATTTATTAGAGCTTTTGTTTCCATAATGCATGTGTTTTAATAATCTGAATCTAAACTGTAAAGGTTTCATCCTCACACCATGGTGATGATAGTTAAATTATCTCCAAAATAATTTCCCAAAGTCTATTTCTTCCACATACAACACTGCTCCAACACAGTGAAACACAAAATTAAATCTTTAGTGCTGGGTCGTTAAGTCTGAGTTCTTTGTTCAAAGCTTAGGCAGATCTTCTCTGTCTGGAGATTCAATGTAATTGGCCGCCTCTTGAAGTTTCAGAAGCATTGCCATCTACAAAAAAGAGAAATTGGTTCAGAAATAAGAACACCCATCAGAAAAGTGACTTTAAGTTCATCAAGACAAAAACTGTCATGGCACATTCTTTCCTACCAGAGGATCAGATTCCATGGAGCTGGGTGGAGTTTCTTTGTGAGGTCTCTCCTCACTGGATTGACATGGGCTGCTAGAGCTGATGCTTGGAGGAGGTAGATGGAATAGCTTTGCCTGGTCCTGCTGTGCAGACGGCCATGGCAAGGTGCCCCTCACCCACTCCACTGGGTCCTCCCATACTGCCTTCTGGCCATGGACCTAAAATAGTGCAAAGATCCATAAATTCAATTTTAAGGCATATTATTTATTAAGTTTACACTGAAAGACAAAGTGTACTGAAAAGAAAGAGGTCAAAGAATTAAAAAGAAAATTGTTCATCTGTAGAATTTGCTGTTGTTCTGAACAGCCTAATAAACATCAATGTAACTCAAAATTCTGCAGTTTCTTTGCATTTTTGTCTAGTTAACTGCTGCTCTCTGCAGGGATGCAGTTGCATAAACAGCAGTGGTGGAAAGCAAAGTAAAAGGCAGTAACATTGAAATGAGGGAGAACTAGGCTTAGTTTTCTGTCTTCACTGGGTCAAGGAAATTATGCTCAAAACAGCCCACACAAACACACCTGGGTCACTTCAAAAGGCACATTTCCACTATAGGAACTTCAGGATTTTTATCTGATGGGGTATTCTGTTGGCCCGCTCGTCTTAGCTGTCATGTCTGAATACAAAACTGGCCCTTTAAGGAATTTGCTAAGACATCCGCATATCACAACTCTTTCGGCAGTAAATATTCTGTCTCATCACCCACGTCAATCACATTGGCTGTCCTCTGCTGCTTATCAATAATCTCAATGTCCGGTTGGTTGGTCATTAGCCTACCATTTTGTCTGAATCTGGAAGTCCCACAGGATCTTAACTCGGTCATTCTCCACCACCTTGGGAGGTGATTCCCACTTTGACCTTGGGGTCTCCAGTTCGTATTCCACACAGATGTTTTGGTACACTATACCAGTCACTTGACTATGCTGTTCCATGCATTATTTTCCTGCTAGTATCTTACACACTACTGAGTTGCTGGATTGTTTCTGGGGCCTCTTTGCACAGCCTGCACCTGGGATCTTGCCTAGTGTGAAGGATCTGTTTTTCTATTACTCTGGTGCTCAAGGCCTGCTCCTGTGCAGCAATTATCAGTGCTTCTGTGCTGTCTTTCAGCCTGGCCCCTTCTAGCCATTGGAAGAATTTGGTCATTTCACCCACTTCAGTTGTCTGTCAGTGGTACATCCCATGCAACGGTTTCTCCTTCCATGATGGTTCTTTCAGCTCCTTCTCTTTTAGTTTCCATTGTCTGAGACATTCATTGAGCACCTCAACCCTCGGGGCCATCTTCCTGGTGTATTCTTGGAGCTTGGATGTTTAAACTTGAATAGTGACTCTGATGCTCAATAGGCCTCTGCCTCCTTCTGTTGGCATGGTGTATAACCTCTGGATACTGGATTTGGGGTGGAGTCCACTATGGATAGTGAGTAGCTTTCATGTTTTAACATCTGTGGTCTGATTTTCCTCCTTTGACTAACTTTTTACCCCAGCAGGGAATCTGATTGCTGGCAGGGCACAGCTGTTGATTGCCCAGATCTTGTTCTTGCCATTGACCGGACTTCTCAGAACTCGCCTTACTCATTGCAGGTATTTGGCTGTTGCTGCTTTTCTTTTGGCCTATTCATGGTTGCCATTTGCCTGTTGTATTCCAAATTACTTGTAGCTCTCCTCAACATCTGCTATTCTCCCTTCTGGGAGTGCAATTGCCTCTGTGTGGAATACCTTACCTTTCTTTGTCACCATCTGGCCACGTTTCTCCAACCCAAATGACATTCTGACGTCCCTGCTGTAGATCCTGGTGGTGTGGATCAGTGAGTCAATGTCTTGCTCACTCTTAGCATACAGCTTGATATCATCCATGTAGAGGAGGTGACTGATAGTGGTCCCATTTCTGAGTCGCTATCCATAGCTGGTCTTGTTGATTATTTGGCTGAGGGGGTTCAGCCCTATGCAGAACAGCTGTGGGGATAGAGCATCTCCTTTGTATATTTCACGGATACATGCACAATTTGCTTTAAGTTGGCCTCAAGGGTGGTTTTCTACAGCTTCATGTAGTTTGTAATGAAGGCTCTCAGAGTGTTGTTAATCTTGTGCTGCTTCAGGCATACTAGAATCCGGCCTTGAGTCGTAGGCTTTCTTGTAGTCCATCAAGGCAGTGCACAGGTTTATTTGTTTGGCTTTGCAGTCTCAAGCTACTGTTCTGTCAACCAGCAGCTTGTGTTTGGCTCCTCTGGTATTTTTACCAAATGCCTTTCTGTGCCTTTATCATGTATTGATCCATGTGCCTGCTTATCTTAGCTGCTATAATGCCTGACAGGAGCTTCCTAGTTGTGGAGAGACATGTTATTGGGCGATAGTTGGATGGTATTGTTCCTATTTGGTGGTCTTTCATTATCAGGGCTGGTCAGCGTTCGTTCAGCCATTTGGTTCCCTTCTGCAGTAGTTGGTTCATTTTTGCCACTAGGCGCTGATGGAGAGAAGTCAGCTTCTTGAGCCAGTAGGTGTGTATCATGTCTAGGCCTGGTGCTGTCCAGTTCTTCATACCTGAGACCCTTTATTGAATGTCTGTCATTGTGATGTTCACTGAACTTTGTTTAAGGAGAAAAGAGTGGTCTGGTCTTAGGTCTATTAGCCGATGTGCATCACTGTTATTTAATGCTTCTTTTTCCGAAATCCCTTTCCAGTATTATTTAGACTCCAACCTCGGTGGGTTGGCTGTGTTATTATTACCCTGTTTATTTGCCTGTTTATTTGTCTGGCTTCTAACTCCTTTGTGTATTTCTTCAGTCTGGCAAACAAGGCTAAGAGTCGTTGTTTGGCAGTTTCCAGTGCTTTGGGTATGGGCATGGGCATGATATGAATGCACACTTCTGAAGTTCAGATTATTGGCTCACTTCTTTCCATATTGCCTTGTGTCCTGTACCTCTTGCCGTACCATTCATGTGTATTCATTCATTGTATTGTATGAGGTAGTAGTGAAAGCAACTGCAATTTGCTCAGGGTTACTGGAGTAGCAGTAACTGGAGTAGTAGCATTCAATGGTGCTTTAAAATCATCCCTTGTCCATTCCCCTTGCGTTTCAGTAACTAATTTGTTGTCACAATGCCTGGTTCCTCGACACTGGACGCAGGCCTTGTTCTCACCATCGTATGGTTGCCGTTAATGGTCTCGCCGAAGGACTGACACTGAAATGATGCCACAAACCTGTGCAGATTCAAACCCCGGTCTCCCACATTTATATATATATACAGATCCTTTCCAAAAAAATAGAATATCATGGAAAAGTTTATTTATTTCCTTAATTCCATTCATAATGTTAAACTTCCATAGAATATAAAGTCAAGGCTCACAACTTAGAGGATTTTGTTGTTTATTTGTACATAATTTGGGCTTCCAATTCATAAAACCCACGAAAACAGGAATTCAAAAAATTAGAATACTGTGAAGAAATCACAATTTACTTAATTTTTGCAGGGGGAAAAGGAAAGAAAGGATCACACCAAATCAATCGAAATATGGTACTTTCAAAACAATATGTCAATATTCAATACTTTGTAGGAATTGCCTTTGTCTTAATCACTGCCACGATGTTCCGTGGCATTGAGGCAATCAGCGTGTGGCATTGCCTGGGAGTTATGACAGCCCAGATTTCCTTGATGCTTGCTGTCAGCTCTTCTTTCTTTTTGGGTCTGGTGCCCCTCATTTTCCTCTTGATAATACCCCATAGATTCTCAATGGGGTTTAGGTCCAGTGAGTTGGCTGGCCAGTCAAGCACTGTGATGGCATGGGCATCAAACCAGGTTTTGGTGCTTCTGGAGGTATGGGCAGGGGCCAGGTCCTGCTGGAAGATGAAATCTGCATCTCCATACAAGTCCTCAGCAGAAGGAATCATGAAGTCCTCTAAAACATTCTGGTAGACTAATGCGGTGACCTTGGATTTAAGAAAGCATAGTTTACCAACACCTGCACCGGACATTGCACCCCAAATCATGACTGGACCTCAAGCAGCTTGGGCTCCTTTGCTCACCTGTCTTCCTCCAAACCCTTGGACCTTGATTCCCGAATGAAAGGCACACTTTACTTTCATCAGAAAAGATTACCTTGGACCACTGGCCAACAGTCCAGTCCTTCTTCTCCATGGCCCATTTGAGACGGTTCCTACGTTGGCTCAGGCTCTGAAGTGGTTTGACCTGAGGAACCCCACAGTTGTAGTCCATCTCCCAGATGTGTCTGAATGTGGTGGTTTTTGAAGCTGTGACTCCCACCTCATTCCACTCTTTCTGGATCCCTGCCAAATTCATGAATCTTTTCTTTTTTATAATCCGCTGAAGCCAACGGTCTGCTCTTCTGCTTGTGCATCTTCTCCTGCCACATTTTGCCCTTCTACTAGACTTTCCATTGATATGCTTGGACACAGCACTCTGTGAACAGCCAGCCTCCTTAGCTACGTATGAACTTTTGTGGCTTAACCATCCTGTGGAGGGTTTCAATGATGGTCTTCTGGCCAACTGTCAAGTCTGCAGTCTTCTCCATATTGAACCTAACTGAGACAATTTAAGCAGTTTAATGACACCTGGGAAAACCTGTGCAGGTGCTTTGAGTTTAGTAGAGGAGTAGTGTGTGACATATTCATGCCGTGTAAAATTTGGGCTGATTTCCTAACAGTATTCTAATTTTTTCAATTCCTGTTTTCGTGGGTTTAATGGGCTGGAAGCCCAATTATGTACAATACTTGAAATCGTTTAAGTTGTGGGCCCTTACTCTATAAGTTCGTTTTGAATGGAATTATGGAAATAAATAAACTTTTCCATGATATTAAAATTTTTTGGAAAGGGTCTATTTATACTATACTCTATACGACTGCGATTACTTTTTCAATGAAAACACTGATTTCTGTGGTAAACCACAGTTTGAATCATTCATTTTCTTCATTGGAGGGATCATGAAAACAGCTCTTGGCATTCAGACTGCATTTTCAGCACAGTAACAGCTGATATTTCTGGAATGCTCTCTAGCCTAAAAAAGAGGAATTACATTTTTATTTGGTGTCTAAGATTATGTTGTTCTCGATTTCCTCAAATCTGCGGAATAGATTATCAGCCACTCGTGATAATTCGTTTCCTGGAAGCACATGCTGGCAGAAGAAAGAACCTTAAAAGAAACCATCAAGAAAGTTTGTCCAACTGTGTGAGAGAGGACTGACAACACTTACTAAAGTGACCCTTAGTAACTTTCTTAAACACATCACTGCATTCTGAATTCAATGTGGGAAATCTTAGAACATCTAAAATCCCAGTGCCTGAAGAGATCAGCTTTGCTTGCCATTTCAGAGTAACCCATGTTTGTATTTGTTTACATCTAATCACAGAAAATAGATGGATCTTATTTAAATTAATAACAGATCCTTATGATTCAGTCACTAGCTTTTCCTTAAAATCTTTCCATTTTAATTTATGTGTAATCAAAAATCTAACCCTGAGTTACATGTGATAAAGAGTGCACAGTGCAAAGGTCAAGAAGTCACATTGATTTTGATAGACTGTGATAATGCTAAGCTTAATACATTAAAATAATTTAATTGCTCTTGCTATAACATAACTGCTGCGATGGTGCTCTGATGCCATCATTGCAAAACATTCTATTCAAATCAGGGCTTCAGTGTTGATGAAATCTCACCTTGACACCATCTTTTGCTCCTTCTTGCAGATACGGAATAATAGAATGATTCCACAGATCAATGAACCAGGACCGAAACTCATCAACTGAAACTGGGCATGATAGGAAAAAGCAAGGGCCTGAAGAGAAGGTGAAAAAGAAGAGGAAACATATAAATCACACACATAATTGGCAAAAAAAAAGCCATACAATGACTTTTCTTTTTGTGTTTTCCATACCAATGAGAAAGTCTGATGTGCTGTGTTTCTCAAGGAAGGTGTGCAAATGATACCACAGTTTGGGAACCCAGTCTAAAACCCTGATGAGATCTTCATTGGTTAAACTCCTTTCATCTTCTGACTCCATGAGCTTCCGGTGTAAATATCGAGTAAGGAAGCCATTAGCTGGTTCAACGTTGTTGGAAAAGGTCACCATCCTGAAACAAAAAGAAATATATGTGAAGAAATCCATCACACAATGAAAACAAGTGGGACACAGCTGTTTTCCTTCCACCTAGCATCCTTTATCAAAAAAGTAGTGACCAACATCATGTCAGATGTTTTACATTTAACAGGGTGATCAAGTATCTAACATTGAAAAAAGGCTTTTCTTTATCTTTAGTCTGATAGAAGCTTTCATTTAAAACAAACCTGAAGCTTAGATGTAGGCTGTGGTTCGCGGTCATCTTCACTGGCTGATTGCTTGTTCCAATAATGTATGGACTAAATCCAGAGACAAAGTCACACATATCAGACCATTTTAATATTTATATACATTAAAAATCTCTGAATCTGCTTTCAGTCTATGTGTTGTAATTTTACCATTTGTGATATTTGCAGGTGAGAGCACCATTAACAAGTTCACTAATGGAAACTGGATCGTGAATGTCATCTAAAATAACCACCAACGGGATTTCTGATGAACTGGTTTCCCGATCTGTTTGATTGGCCAAGTTAGAAAGATAAAGCTGCAGATCCTTGGCAGAGAGAGGGGTAAAGAGAAACAGGGGTGAAAATGACATCTTGGCAGTCTAAATAAATCCAATAATGTATTAAATCATAATAAAACATCAGCTTCTGTTACCTTGCATGACTGCCGGTGCATGTTAAAAGTTATCACAATGCCATCCGTGATTTCACGAGCGCTGCGGTCCACCAGGTACTCAGCCAACCGGGAAGCTAGGTAGGTCTTTCCTGTCCCACTCGGTCCAGACAGGATGAGACGGCGGTGTTTGAGTAGAAGACTAATGTAATGTTGCATCATGGGTTTAGGGATGAGCGTTTCAAACACAAGGCTGTCCACACACTTCTCTTTCAAGCCTGGTTTTAACGAGAGGAAGCGAGAATGACCTGATGAAGACCTGCTGCAATAAACAATACAGTTGATTACTATCCATTAAATGTGTGAGAAATATTAAAGAGAGATAATAAAGAACAGTTTTAAACTTCAGCTGAAATCTTTAACACATGGAATATGTATTACAACAGGTTGTGCTTTGCAAGATGAGGTTTTGAAGACATTTTTATCACCTCTCATGTACTTCATAAGCCTTACTAAGCTCAAGCACTTCACTCTGAAAATAACTCTGGTTCAAGTGTGGGAAGTCTGTGCACGCCCAACCTCAAGGCTGCAGAAGAGTGATCTGCTTTATACTTCTTTGGGGCCCATGTGTCTGCGGCTGGTTGACCAGCTGTATCTGACAGCATTGAGATCATGTTGCTCAAAGCTCTGCCTGCGCTGTTGCTACCAGTATAGCTCACCTACCAATCCTGCGTGCAAAGATGGAGGAGGAAATGACTACCTACAGAACCCATGAGCAAATCAAAAGGAGAGTTTGCACTTTAATTTAAACATAAACATTGCACAATAAATTTAATGCAAATGTCTGCCTGCTGTAACAAATAAAGGGTTTCTGATCTAAAATCTGACATTCAAAATAATGAGTAGATCAACTCTACAGACCTTTTAGTGCCACTGTGATGCTGCTGGGGCCTCGTGACATGCAACGAGATGGCTGTGTCTCAGGAGCTTCGCCTCCCAGCACTCTTTTAATGTGGCCCATGCTGTAACTGTAGATTGAGTCTGTAGAAAGACCCAGGCTGGAGGTGGTGTCCACCTTGGCTATATAAACCTGTAAGGAAAACCATAGAAACACCAAAAATTATATTTTAGTTTTAAATTAAAACCTTGTGTTTGCAGATAGAAAATAAAAACACTTCAGTCAAGTAACACTTGTTCCAATTAGGTAGAGTGCTATTAAATGAAATTAGATTTATCCACAACAAACTGTGATACTAACTGAACACTGTTTGGAGATCCTTGTTCTTTCTTTTTTTTAGAAAATACAGAAACTTGCTATGCAATTCCTGAATCATAACTTAGAACCTGTGTTTGCTTAAAGGATTACACTTAGGCTGTCTGAACACGGTGTCTCACTTTAAAAGCCTGGCTGACAGCAGAATCCAACATGACCCAGTCCATCCTGCCATTCACCCTGACAGTACCGATGATGAAATCCTGTGTTTTAGCCTCCTGGTGAATCAAAGTGTAAGAGTTATGTGATACAGAATGTGTAAAGATTCATAAAAACTCACTAATAGTGAAAGAATAACATACTCACATCTTTAAAAACCCGTATATCTGCAACACAAACAACCACTTTGACACGATGATCATCTCTCTGCGAGGGAAGGCTGAGAGAATCAACAGAGTGGACATCTGCTAAGGAGTTAAAATAACAGAAAGAAAGCAGAACTCAAACTCAAGAACTCAAGAAAAGTCAGAAAACATTTTTTTAATCTTTAGATTGTTTATGTATTTAATAAGGGCCTTCAACTTTGACAAAACAAACTTATTTCCATAGCCTTTCAAGTTCCATATTACATAATCTACACTAGATTCTAGGAAGTATTTTTTTCAGTACAGAGGTTGTTTTTTTTTAAGTTGCCAAGTCTATTACTTTTCCTTACATGCTACAGCGAGTTATCCATCACCCTGTTCTATTTTAATCTTCCTGTCAGAGACAGGACTGTACCTGAGCTGCTCCCCTCACTCAGCCCTCTGCTGTAGCTTTTGGGCAAGTGCATGGCAACTGACTGACGGGGGGATGAACTCCCCAGAACTGTGAGACCTGAGGTCTGGGACACAGAACTGGAGGGTCCAGGGGACGAACAGGGAGACTGACTACCTGTCTTCAGCTTGTCGTTCTCAGTCTTCAGGTTCTCCACTCTCCTCTACAAAAACAAAATCACAAGAGTTACATTCCAGTTATCTAAACAATGTACCGTGAATGCTGCTGGAGTGCTGATTTTTGCATTGCATAGATATTATGAAACCTTCTGTTCAAAGTATATCCCTAAATATGTATGTATTTAGTGAAAAAAACAAATATACAAGCTCATACCTGCATGTTGGTCATGGCCTCTTGCAGCTGCTCCAGCTGATGTGCAGAGCTTAAAGCCTCTAGACGGATGTCTGTCAGTTTTCGCTCCTTCTCCCACAACTCTGAGCGCAGTTCTGTTACAACTTTATCATCTGCCAGGTCATCTCCTTCACAAAGTCTTGAAAAAGATCACATCACAAAAGATATTGGAAAAACCAAGCAGATTTGACAATGATCCTCATAAAAACTTAAAGTGAACATCAAGACTTAGTTTATCGAGGCTTACCCTGCCGATGAAGCAGAGGCAGAGGATTTCATTGGCTGCTGAGGGTTATCTCCAACAATGTTGACCTTTGGGGAAGAGGGTGCCGAGGACTCTGGAGTGGTGATCTCTTCAATGTCTGCATATGGCCCCGACTTAGGGCCTTTTTTACTGAAAGCTTTGTTGAAGGAGCTACGGAGCTGTTTGGAGGAGGTAGAAACCCAGATCAGTATGTGCAATTGTTTTGAAAACTCTAAAAACAATCAAACATTTCAAATATTTAATGCAGGGTGCTTAATTGTTTGTATTGCATGAAAAATGGTTCCCAGGTTAACTTTTGAAAGCAATTTAATGAGAAATCTTTTTTACTTGTTCTGAGGAAACAATGGGTAAATTGAAATAGATGATTCAGAGCTGATGTACTGCAGAATTTAGGAATGTCTGAGATAAAATCAAGATTTGCAAAAATCCATTTGTCTAAAATAATGTAAATGGAAAAAAAAATTAATCAGTTGAAATACATGCAGATCAATGTCAGTTTATGTGATGAGATGACATTAAAAGGAGTTTAATGAGTAAAGGAATATGCAAACACAAGTGTTCAAACGTTTCCTAAGTATGACTCCTTAAAAACATGCAGGCTGGAGATCCAGGAGAGGGTTTAGATTTTATTTAAGGTTGCAACATCACTCACCTCAAAGACCTAAAATAAAAAAGGGAGCATGAGGGAGAGAATAGAGTCATACTTAATACCATGTGGAGAAAAATAGGAGGAGAATCAAAAGCATGCATGATAATGCAGGATCATTGTCTGGTTTCTGTTATCTTTGGATTTAAGAGATACTTTTGTTTATTTGTGCTGGATTTTTTTCTTGTTCTGTTTTCTATGATTTTGTATTTTTACAAGTCAGTCAGTTATTTTCAACTGTGCTCACATTTACTAGGTTTCGCCTTTTAGCTCAACCTAGTTTTGTAGTTCTCTGCATTTGTTGGCATTTTCTTTCATTAAAAAAAGTTCAGTTTTTTTCTAGCTTTGTATTTCCTGGCATGCCTTGTTTAAGTTATCTATCATGATTGTTTGTTATTTATGTTTCTCCCCCAGTATGTCTCGTTGGCCTAGTCATTTTAGATTTCTGTGTCTTGTAAGGTCATGTTCTCTTCCTAAAACACTCATATAGCTCACAGCATATGTAAAGCCCAGCCCAGTCAGATCTGTTGATACTCTGTTGATACTCTGGTCTATAAGATTGGTTTACGAGCTAGAAAAGTTAGTTTCAATGGGAGTTGATTGAAAAAATACAAAATCAGTTTAATTAAATTTTATATTACTGATATACTTGGCTATGAATCATTCAAGACAAACTCACAGTAAATCTGATCATCTAAATAAACGTGTTAGTCTTTTATGCAAAAGCAACAAAGAAATTGCTAATATATGTAACTTCATTAAACACGTATGTGACTTCTTCTGATCTCATTGCTTTATATTGAGTTATGTTTGTACTTTTGTTTCCTCACCCAGCTCTTCTTTTTTTTCTTCTTGGCCTCCTGCTCCTTGAGGCTTCCCATGCTTGAGTGGCTTGTTGTGCTTGTGAGACTGCATATGCTCTCTGATGAGTTCTGTCGATTTATCAGCATCTCTGGATAATAGGAGGAAAAAAAACTGTTGAAATATTTCAAGAAAGGTTTGTTGGCGGTCCACATTGGAATCACATTCTGTACCTTTAGGTGTGATTTCTGGGTTACTGAGAGCAGTCTGAATGATTTCTTGGGCTTCTGTATTTTTGGCCTTTAAAACCTCAATGGTCTGTTTCAATTCAGTGAGCTCAGAGTCCTAGAGAAAGAAAACAATGTCACTTCACAACTGTTGACAGGCTGAACAGAGTCTGTTTTGAGCTGAGGAGTGTGGCAAGTATTTGCGCTCTCACAATTGCTTTCAGGTTATGTTAAGTAGTTGATGACAGCATGGATTATTCTGCCATGTAAACTTTGACCCTCATCTATTTTCCTGGATAAACATATGAGCCACATCTCAGACTTAACACAACTTTGAAGGTTATAAATCATGATGGCACAAATAGAAAAAGACTGAATGAATATGGTTTTTTTTTCCAAAGGGTTAAAGTTTTACAATGCTTTATGTAAATTAAGCACAGAAACTT
This sequence comes from Valencia hispanica, assembly GCA_963556495.2. Lineage (NCBI taxonomy): Eukaryota > Metazoa > Chordata > Actinopteri > Cyprinodontiformes > Valenciidae > Valencia > Valencia hispanica. Next base: position 31,531,620 of record OY747708.1, read on the forward strand.
TGTAAACAATGTGCTTTGGACAGATGAGACCAAAATAAAGATGTTCAGCAGAGCGTCCTTTTGGAGAAAAGGAAAGTCAGGGTATCAGCACAGACACTTCATACCAGCTGTCAAGCACAGTGGTGGAGGGGTGAAAATCTGGGGTTGTTTCGTGTCCACAAGACCGTTTGAAATAATGCAGTGAAACTAACAGTTTATCATCACCTCTATGAAATGCTGAACTGTAATTCACTATTTGTTTGACTTCTGACATGCATTGCCTCCTTATGAAGCAGAACAGATTTCATTTGTGGCATAATATCAACAACATACCTTTTGTTCGGAGGAGACTGACAGTGTCTGCAGGCGTGCTGTCATCAGAGCCAGACTCTGCTCAAACGCTGCAACCAGATTAGCCTGTAAGAGGAAGACATAGAGGTAAACGGCCACAAAGTAACACACTGTGTCGGATGGGAACGAGTGATAAGTATGAGTCATAAGCTAAATCAAACCGGTCTGGAACTTCACTTAGCACATCAAACAAATGGCTTTCTGTGGTTAAGTGGGAGGGAAAAGAGGGGATGTAGCAGTCAAACAGCTGTGCATGATGTCAGAGTTGAAAGCAAACATTTGGATAATGATGCTGAGGCAGAGCAGTGATGTGAAGCTGACCCTAATGTAGCAAGTTTGACTTGTTGAAGAAAAGACAGACTATAGCTAAAGAGCAAAAAGTAAGTTGTTTTTTTACTTCATAAAGAAATAACGAAAATACTTCAGGACACATGCTGACAATGTCATGCAATGTCAAATCATTTAGGATGATAGTCTTATAACTTTTGTGCATTTTTAAAACAAGAAGAACAGTGTTCTATGAGGCTTTAAAAAAACACTTTTACATAGTTTTGCAATCCATGTTTCAGCTCACTGGAAGACAAAAAAATGTTTTATATGATTTTGTTTGTACCTTTATTTAACAGATCTTTCTGGATCAAATTTATTAACAAATATTTAGGATCAGAGCTCAAGTACAGTATGCAATATTCACTCAAAGCATATATCTCACAGTCTTGCCTTATTTTAATCACATGCCTCTGACCTTCTACCATATTCCAAAAATGAATCTGGGGTTCAAATCTAAGATGATGTTGTCTCTTTCAAAAGGTTATACACTCCTGCATTTCCACTAAAGCTTGTTTACACATATCTTTGAGATATTACTGCTGCTTACTTCATAGAATATTTTTTTAAAGCCAAAGTTTTTCATGTTTGTATACAAAAACTTAACTATTAGTCAATCCCCTGCTAAAAATCTCAAAATAAATATATGTTGATCAGAATTAATCATCCTTTTACAGTTTGATGTATGAGTGCTTAGGGCATGTTTTGTCACAAATTAAACTATGTAATAATAATAATAAACTTTATATGTTTAGAGACTGGTAACATGCTCTGGTTGCACCATTGTTTTGACTGTGTGCCTTATTTTTAATAAAAACTACAGAGACAGGACATTGACAGGTGGGAAACAAAGGAGATGGAATGACATGCATCAAGACTCCAACTAGCTGAGAATAGTGCTGAGGAGTAAACCCCGGGGGATGTTTTCCCCACTAATGTGGTATTCATCATAACTATAATATTTCCAATTTGAATGACTACTATAACATTTAGAGAACAATAAATTAAAAAAAGTGTTGTCTTTATAAAGAAATACTAATCTAAACTGGTTTGTGCTCCATTAAAACAGGAAACATGAAGAAGCCACAAAGGCTGCAAGTAAATTGTGCAGAAAATAGTAACGAGGCTGTTACAATTTAGACAACAGATGGTTCACTGAAAAGGTTGTCAAAAGATAAAAGACAGCTGCATTATGGAAATTATTCATTGCTGTAGCTAAAGCCAGTGGGATGCACCACCACATCATATCACAACCCCAACAGAAAGTTACATTTCAACACAGAGTTATGCTCTAACAAACCTGGCCTAGCTGCTACAACCAGCATCCAGAGGTGTAAGTCATTGGGATGCAGGCAGGGGCAGCAGTGAGTCCAGAAGTCAATACAGCCAAGATATAAAGAAAGGGACAGTTGCATTAGATCTGGGGAAATTCCTATGCAGTCATAAAAAACACACACACACACATACAAAAACAGGGCTTCATTCATGCCCTTAAACTGAAACACCAATACCCAAACAATTTAGTAAATGTGTAAAAAACATATTTTATAGATGTGTTGTTTCAGAGGCAGAGACAAAATTCTGACTTTGTGTCTATTAAACCTGCCAGACTCGTGCATTAAAAGCTGCAAGAAGAAATAAAAAGAAGAAGCAGGGATGAAAGAGTGTTCAGGTACAAATGATAAAAACAGAGAGTTACAAACAGGTTTAGGGTTGAAAGGGCAGCACATATGTTTTAATTGGATGAGTTACACAGTTAGGAGTGCTACTATGCAATGCCTCTGTTGAATTCACTGATATAGGAATAGGCCAAATTTTTTTTAGCATTTATCAAGCACTCATTCAGAAAGTCCAAAATATCAAGTCAAGTTACTTGTGACCAAAAGTGACCAAAAAAGAACATAACTACATACATTGGCGGAAAGCTGCATCGTCAGGTCAGCCACCTTTTCCTGGGATGACTCCAGCTCTCTTCTCAACTTGCGGATTTGCTGCAGACAAATGTGAAATCAGGTCTAAGATGCAAGACACATTGTTTTTCAGTCAAAATTGTGAAAGTATTAAAGACCTTAATTTGGATATGGAGTCCAATGATACAATGGTGGATTGTGTTAAACACACTACTTTAGTTTATTTATAACTATAATACACAAACAACATAATACGGAGGTTACTGCACCACAAAAAGGAAAAATAAAAAATGCATTTAAATGCACTCTAATACCTGAGTATGGAGAGCATGCACTGAGAAATTCACTGGGTCTGGACTATCTTTATTAAATTTTGGGGAGGGGTACTGGAGATCAAAGAATATTAGAGATAAAACAAAATGAGTTATGAGCTGCTGAGATAAAGATCCATGGTCTTCCTGGAACACTGTGAACAGAGTCGGATGACTGGACCCATTCCAACAAGTCTCACAGATGACACAGCAGATAGGTATAACATGAGTCTTACCTCTCCTTGTATTCTTTCCTCGTTCTTATGAAGCATTGAGACAAGAAAATGGAATTGGGTCCAGGATTAGGTCTTATTACATTTGCAGTAAAAAAAATACCATTTATATACATTTATATCCATGCAATTTAAACTGTTTGGAGATTAATTTGGAGAAACGTCCGAAGTAAAACAAAAAATGGCTAAGTTTTTATTTTCTGTTTTTACGACTAAGTAACAAAAAGATTCTCTAATGAAGCAGTTTTTGCCATGCTGAAAAACCATACAACTTCAAGAAAAGTATGCTGATTTTATGAAGACGAAACTTGTTATTATTCTTTGCTATAACTGTTTTAATATGTTAAACCATAAGAACGAAAGTATTGCAAATGTTATATGTATATAAAAAGGTTCTTTATCCATATAAAACAGCTGTGTTGACTCACCGCAGAATAGTTAGATGAAGCATTGGATGCCAGAGAGAGCACAGAGCCATGCACTGAAAAAGACAAAGTAAAGATATCAACTTTTGCAAAAACTAACAGTGTTTTATTAACAGAAATACTAATTTATCAAGTAAAGAAACCAACAATCTGCCTCTAATTAATAACAAATCTCTCTTATGAAACAGTGTTATGGTATGACTATAAAAAAATGTCAAATAATTAAAAACCGATTACTACAGAGACATAATTTAAGAATATGACTTTCTTTTTGAATATTAACATATTAAATAAACCTAGATTGAAATGTGTTTTTTTTCTTTTGTGTGTAACTAAGCTTAATAAAATAAACAGCAGAGAATACTATAATCAATCACTTAAAATAGCAGTGAAAACCATAGGATGTTTACAAAACTTGCCTTTACTCTAAATGACTAAATTTAACTACAACTTCAGGATGTACTATTTTACATTTTGACTTACACTGACCTACTATCAGTCTAAAATGATCTACAAGACTTCTCTCCATTGGGCCTGGGCATGAAAACAAATATGTTGAAATATTAAACTACAAGAGAGGAAAAGCAAGAACGTTTACCATCCTCTCCTGGTTCACGGAAGGACCCGGATCGCAGCATACTCTTTGGTCGGTCAGCCAGAGACATACTGCTGCCCAGGGGGAAGGATCCATACAGATCGCAGGCTGAGTCACCAGAGGGGCCTGTGCTATTGGAGCGTGATATCCTTGGGGTGCCACATGAAATTGGGGCAACTATCGTGCACAAGGAGAAAATAAAAGGGCAAAACTAAGTGCCACAAACATAGCAATAACGACTTGACTCACGTACAAAACAATAATAAAAGTTTTGAAAAGGGTTCTAAAAGGCTGCAGGCATGTAGATATCACCTTCACGCTCAAAGGTTTCATACTATTTAAATATTCCGATTGAATTAAAACTATTACATAGATTTGTTCCTCAGACTGAACCCAAATTCTCAGTTCTTAATTAACCTTTAGAGTTTTAGGAAATGTTTGTCAAACCAGAACAGACACACTCACAAGTGTTTGTTAGAGTAGTTCTGCTGGAGGAAGGGTGGAGAAGGAGGGTGGGTGAAGGTAACTGAGGGGGGGTGTTGCTCTCCGTCATGCTCACTACAGTGTGAGAGTGGCGCCTTCCTGGCTTGCTTCCATCGCTGTCTGAGAGGCTTGAGCCATAGCGTCTAAAGACAAGGTTGTTTTAAGTGAAAACAGTAATGTGACATTAAACTTTAAGCATTTAAAAAACAGGCAATACTATTTGAACTCACTCTAAGCCTTTCTTCGGCAAAGTATTCCGGTCTGCTTGCAAACTGTAAAAAACCAGAGAAAAATATTTAGCTATGGATTACTTCCTGCAAAACACTGTCTTAGTCTTGCAGAATCAACATCACTTATGTATATATATATATATATATATATATGTATATACACATTTGTGTGTGTGTGTGTGTGTGTGTGTGTGTGTTTGTACATTTAAGCCATTTAATAGACTAAGTACGTTAGAAAGCAATGCGTGGGGGATTGTCTAAATGTGGAGCTGTTTGCCAGAAAATAGATTGGATGATCGTCACCTTGAGAGAACAGCAATTCTGGGATGGATCCAAACCTTCACCTCTTATTCAAAATTACATCTCACACTTTCTGTTACCATAAAAGCTATACAAAATCAAAATGGATGTTTCCTGGCTGCCAAGATACCCAGTATGTATGCTTACTTTACAAAACAAGCACACAGCAAATCATCAGTGGCAAGGACAAATGCAGTTCTTTCTGCCAATATTGTTTTAGTGCCTGTAGCATAGTCAGTGATCCTCGAATGTGAAATGTGTTCAACTTTATCCATCTTTTATTTAGATCACTCCAAATGGCCTGGGAGAGCCACCGGTCTAGTCAAAGGAGATTTTAGCCATGCTGATATTCTCCCAAGGTCTTAAAAAGCAGGATATAACCTTGGGGACGTTTTGCTCTAAAGTTTTGCGTCACTGCCTGCCTGTCATTACATGTAAAAGTGCAAGTACGAAAAAACTTCTCTTTGTCTCCAGAGACCCAATCCGGCTCTTTGGAAGGTGCACAGCTGTTCGGAACACTCCATTTTATTCTATATAGCAGCCAGAGGTGGGACCAAGTCATTGTTTTGCAAGTCTCAAGTAAGTCTCAAATCGTTTACCTCGAGTCCCGAATCAAGTCTCAAGTAAATACAGGCAAGTCTCAAATCAAGTCCTAAGTCTGAAACTTTGAATTTCAAGTCATCTTTTAAAACAATGTTGCAATTATATGTTCAATGTAAATCACAGACCATGTGTTCTTTTTCAAATCTGTATTTTTTTTTATAATTTGGTTAATTTTATTGGCTGTGCTGCAGCTCTCGCACACATACGTACAGAGAGATTGTGTTTGTTTGTTGATGTGGGATGAATGAAACGAATTAAAAATAATAGGTGCTTTACACTTTAGATATTGGTTAAAATATCAAGTCCTTTCAAGAAAACAGCTTCGAGCTTAAGTCAAGTCCCAAGTCATTGGTGTAAAAGTCCAATTCAAGTCACAACCCTTTGAACATCTTTTCAAGTCAAGTCTAAAGTCACAAATTTATTGACTTGAGTCCAAGTGATATGACTCGAGTCCACACCTCTGATAGCTGCTGTCTGGTTCTAATAAGGGAAGGGTCACAGAGGTGCTCCTGACATTTAGGTCCCTCCTTTTTTTTCTCTTCTTCTAGATCAGCAGTGTCCAAAGTCAGTCCTAAAGGACCCGGTTACCTGCATGTTTTAGTTCTTTCCCTGGTTAAACACACCTGAATCAAAGGATGGTTCGTTAGTAGGCCTCTGCAAAACTTTGCCATGCTGAGGAGGTAGTTGGACCATTTGAATCAGCTGTGTTGGAGCAGAGACTCATCTAAAACTGCCATGACAACAGTCCTGGAACAGGACACCCCTGTTCTAGATAGAAGTTAAATATCAGAATTAAAACTGGGCCACACAAGAAAAAGTAATATCCTGAAGACCCTATAGGCTCCTGGTATTTAATTGCTTCTAATTAGTTTAGATAATTGTATTCTGGACATTAATTTCCAAGTTAAAGATATTTTTCTGTTTAATCTTTGTCATTTTATTTTAATTTGACTTTTTAATATATTTTTTCTTTCTTTTTATGTTTGAGTAGTGAATGAATATTGTTTTACTAATATTAAATTAGATTAGCTTTTTTATTGTAAATGTAGTCATTTAGCCTTGTTTAATCTTATATTCTAAGTGAACTATTAATTAATTGTTGCACTGATTTCAAGTCAATTTTGAAACATGAGAAATATAAAGGAAGTGTTAAATTTTTCAAATAGATTTCTAAGAAGTTGAGACTTGTTTATTTATGTACATGAATATAATTTAATATAGTTTAATATCTCTGTCTTTTCTCACCCCGCTGGAGACTGCTGGAGATACGCACCAGCCACCCCGCAACCCTGCATAGGATGGACGGGTACAGATAAAAGATGGATGGATCTCTGTCTTGCTCTGTCTTCCTTCCAGACCAGTGTCTAAAATGTATTTATTTGATGGAATTGACCTAGACTTTTACGTTATTTTAAATTAATTGAATAACAATTCATAGTAACAGCATCTGCAATTTGTTTTATGTAAGAAAATAAAGATACTGAAGAAGTTGATGGAAATATATTTTTCCATGACCTATTTAAAAAAAAAACGTTGGCAAACTTGCCTATCTGAGAGGTTGAGCGAAGTCCTACTCCCACCTCTCCAGGTTCCTGCACCCCTCTCTTCCTTATCGCTTGTATCCGGTGGTAGAAGCCTTACACTGGAGGGCACACTCATCTGAAGGGGTAAAGACTCCAAGCTGCGATGCATGCCAGAAAGTTTCGGGTAGAGCATGGGGGATCCACTCAAGCTCAGGCTTTCACTGGTATAGGTAGGAGAATCAATGTGGAGGACAGGCGCTGGGCTAGGAGTTAGACGGGTGGATGTGTGAGAAGCAGCCAAGTCTTGAAGCTTAGAGTATGGTGGTATTTTAGGTGGAAGGTCCTGGATGGTTACACAGGAGTCAAGACTGTTTGAATTCATCTTGTCCAAGTGAGCCAAGCTGGGTGGGCGACCAAGTGACTTAGTATTCAGCATCCTAGGAATCAGAAGGAAGACAAAAGATGTCAAAACTAAAAAGCGATTTGATGTGAAATATCCATTCTCTCAAATTAGTTAGTGTATCACATAGTGTATCTATTTGAGGGAGCCCAATATAGTTGCAACTTACAAGGTCTTGGTAGAACTGTTTTCAATGCTTTACAGTTATCTGCAGTATAAAACCACAGAAAGCTAGTTTCCATTACTCAGCTTTTATAAATACATTATTTAGCAAGGCCTGTTAGTTATTACTCTTGATATCTGAACACCTAGAGCACTTTTTCTGTAAACCAACATTGCTTCGTTTTGCTAGTACAAGTCAGAAAAATGCCAAACCAAACGTCCATGGTTTAAAAAAAATGTGAGCAATGTTTTTGTGATCTGGGTGAAATGTAGTTTAATGAGAGACCTTGGTGTTGTGGGAGAGGATAGTTCAGGGTATTTGCTGCTGCTGGTGCGTCTCAGGCCGTGCAGTTTCACAGCAGACTCTCCTGCACACTCCGACTGACTGTCTTCTCCCTTTAGAGAGCCACAGTCCATTTCGGCACCAACAGCCTTAGCCTTGGCCCGTTCCTTTTCCTTTTCTCTGTCTGTCTGATTAACAGGGCCTGTACTTGCTCTGTTCATCATTTTACCACTGCAGCCGCTTGAGTCTTTAATCCTAGGCCCTGTGGAGGCCATGGGCACAGGTTTCAAACTCAACAGAGTGGGATCAATAGCACCACTGACAGGACGAGCTGCTGGGCGTCCAATCACACTCAGGGTGCTCGATTTGGCTGGTCGAGGCAGGCTGCGGTACTGAATGCTGTTTCGGGCATTTGGCCCCAGGAAGCCGTGCTCGCTGCTGGCGTCGAAACTGTTCTTTCTACCCAAGCTTGTTCCTCCACCTACAGGCTTGACAGGGATGCCAGATGACTTCGGAGTTTTCCCCACAGTAGCAGAGCCTCTGGGGATATGGGCGCCCCCTGCTGTCATAACAGTTGGAGTACAGGTTGCTGTTGGTGGCTTCTTGTAACCAAAGGAGCCTCCAGCAGATGGTTTGACCAAACCTGATGGGGGTTTGCGGTGCTCTCCATGAAAATCTCTGCCAGCATCTGAACGGGACCGCTGTAGGCCAGCAGTTTTGATAGAAATTTTAGATTTGTCCAAAGGCTTCTCACTTTTAGGTGCTACAAAAAGAAACAAATACAATACAACATTATTTAGGAGCTACTGAAACATGCAGCTAAATTTCTAATGCTAATACTTTTTTCAAACATGAATATATTGTAAGTGGAAGTGGCAATGTGACCAGGGCACAAAAAATAGTGAAGTGAAAGTGAAGTACCAGTAATCACTCAAAATGATTCACATTATTAAGTGTCACCTTTTTATTAACTTGGAATGTTTAAAAAATATTATAGCAGGCAGATAAGCAGGTCATTTCCTTCGTTATACAAAAGAAAAAACATGCAAGTCATGTCAAGTAAATAAAAGGGTGAAACCTTCCATTAGCCATAAAAGCAGGGATTTCATTTTCGAATTTAAGGATTATCTTAAAGAAAATCTCAGTTTAATTGAACTGAATTCAGTTCAATTCCAACATTGGTAAAACCCATTTGATAAAAAGTTTTCCTAAATGATTAATTGTCAATCTACTCTAATGGACTCTTTAACCCTCTGCATTATTAAATGTAAACAGTTGAAAGACAGATTGAGAGAATAATTCAAGATTTTTCCCTCTAAATAAGGTATGTTGCTCTTAAAAGTTCCTCTTGTGAACGGTGGGTCTTATGTCTTGTAAGACAATTTAAATTTACATTTAGATCATTTTGGGTTGAAGTTATGTTTTGGCTTTGCCACTAATTTGTCATACACAGGTAACTTCCTATGTATTAATTTCTTTGTTCATTAGTACTTTTTTTCCCCTCAGACCTCAGTTCAGGTCCTCACCCGGATGCATTGCATACTGTTCATCTGGTTCCCATGTCATTAACCTCCCCGGTATTTATAAGTCAAATAGTTCATTTACTTGTTATCAGACCATTCTGTTATCTGCAATGCTTATTTAGCTGTCCTCCTGTTGCCTCCCCTCCTAGTTGATTGGAGTACTTGTTGTTTTCACCTGAGTTTCTCTTTTATCTCTCATGTCTCTTCTCCATTTTGTGCATTCAGTATAATTAAATGTTCACCTCCAATATAAGACTTTTGTTTTCTTGTTTGCGTTTGGGCCCACAAATGCAGACTCAACTACAACCAATGACAGTTATCGTTTAAAAAGAAAAAGTCACACTGTCCCCATAGTTTAAAGTCGTTTTTGTGAGATACTGTACAAGAAAAAGTGCCAGGATAAGTTTTATCTGTCTGTCAGGAGCATAGAGTAGCATTGCCCCTCCACATTAATCACTCGTAATAAGGCAGTCCTGCTTTTAAGGTACAATTGGAAATCATGAGTTACGCAGCAAACTGGAGATTGACTACCTGTGCAGATAACCCATTTAATAACAATTTGTTGGCAGGTGTTCATCATAATTTATTCTATCAATCCTGTATCAAAATCGAACTAACATCAAATATATGCAAAAGATAACACTATTATAATCATAATAATATATTTATTATATTGTTTTTGCAGAAGTGGGAATTTTAAATGAATATAATCACTTAATGTTATACCTTTTTGTCTTAAATGTCTGTTTAAATAGCGTAACACCATGCATATATCATTATTTACATACCGTTAATATACTACGAGAATCTAATAAGTACCTATGCCTACTTCCATTAAAAATACACATATGAGTAAGGCTGAGACAGAATGTCATTGGTGTTTTCCTATTTAACACCTACCATTGGATATAATGTGTTCACTTAGGTCAAAACATGGAACTAGGTATAGAAAAATAAAATTAAAACTAAAACACTTTGGTAAAAAATATTAAGGAAATTCAGGATTGCTGCAGACGCAGATGGTAACAGATAATGGTAGCGTGTGTGCATAACTTTAAAATAAGCTTGTTCTTCTTTTCACATGTCGGGTGCGGAATGAATCTGAGCCCGACTTGCATTAACAAATACATCTTTTGTGTTTTGCAGATAAGAAGCAGACAGTTGTCTTGACTGTTACATAAACACACTGTTTCTCATGTTTGCCTTCACAAGTCAGGGAAATAATTGATGACATGGATTTTCAAGTTAAAAATAATAGCAGTGGACAGAATTCCTAAGAGAAGAAAAGCAGGAGCCATGCGAAGAAATCTAGATGAGAAAAATATGCCAGAGAGTCTCACCTGCAACTTTGAGCATACTCTGAGAGGTATGGGTGATAGGGGAGGTCACGCCCACTGGGGGATTTCTCCCCTTCTTAAAGCTTCCTGGTTGACCCAAACTCTGAGGCTTCTTCAGATCCCCTTTAAGACCAAAATCTTCACTGAGGCTCGGGGGCTTCTTTCTCCACTTGCTTGGGGCTTCTGATTTGAGGCTTCCTGAGTTGAAGGTGCAGCTGTCAAGCTTGTGGCTGGCTTTGCCATCCTCGCTGTACCAAGAAAGGCCACTTTCGACCAGGGATCGCTTCTCTGCATCAGTGCGGAGCTGAAGAGAGAAAGGGAGGAAGCACAGCGTGGGTAACAATTAGATACAGCCTTTGTTATCTATACAATCAGCTGGTTTCTGTAATCTGTTTTGCATTCCAGAAGAAGAATAGAAAGATAAACTGATATACCCTAAGAGAACTGAAGACAGCATAGATGAAGACAAATGAAGGGAAAAAAAGTGGATTCAAAACTTTTGAAGACAAAATAAAAAATTTGAATTGGAAAAACTTAGATGTGCTATTTTTAGACAGTCGCAGTGACAGTTACACATTAATATCATGCAGTGCAAGTGGAGGTGGCACTAAGAACAAAATCAGGCATGCTGTTTCTTGGCGCGTTATTAAAGTGATATAAAACGCCAGATGGCTCATAGAGTGGCAATAATGGCCATGTCGTCTAACCAAGCATTCTCTAGTTTAGCAAAAGCAAATCCAATGTTTGTCTGCAAGAAAGGTAGAAACAACACTGACTCATACAAAGTAAAAATTAAACAAATCAAAAACATGTAAACATCTCCAACACAGAATACAATACTTTCTTTACACATACATTTTTAATCAGATCTTTTTTGTCATAGTTCTTAGGTGTTTGTCTGTTGAGTTTCAGTTACTTCATTTCTTTATACAGTTTATAAAGAACGGCAACTGTTCTCTCCCTCTCACCTGCAACTGCTTCCAACTAATTAGTCCTCAAGTTTCTCTGCCATTTCCCCACTTCCTCAGTATTTAAAAATCTCTTATTCAGTCACTACTCGCTGGTTCCTCGTCTATACTTCCCGTTCCCCGGTCTCTGTACTTTTCTGGTCCTACTGCATTCAAATGTAAGTTCCTTGTTCTCTTGTTTAATTAAATCATTTGTTTATAACCTCGCTGCTTTGGGGTCCTCCATCCACAAAACATGACAAAAGGAACCAGTCAATTGGGCCCAGCAGTTGGTTTCCGCATGGAAGAGTTGACAAGGAGGTCAACTAGGTCATCAGGGGAAAGGGTTAATGCGGCAGCAGGCCTGAAGAATCTTTTTCAGTGACATCAGTTCCTCCTTGAGTGTTTAGGTTTGATTAATTTGTGGAAAGAGGTTGAGTGGGTTCAGCAAGTGGCTATAGCTGGACAGCTTAATCCGCCACCTTGAAAACCCACCTTCAAAGACCAGGGAATAAGGGCAGGAATCATGAACATTAAACAACTTATTTCCTGCATTGTCTACTTCTAACCCACATTGTTTTAGTTATATCGGAAGAAAAAACATATTTTCACTTCAGACAGGTTTGCTAAAAAGACATTTTAGCATCAAAGTATCTGTGATCCCTTAAGGGATGATGTAATGTTTGTATTCTGCATGATTCTTCTTAGCGACAATGTGCCAAAGAACATTCAAAATGAATTGTTTATGACTGATTTATGAATGGTCATGCAGATATAGCCATAACATTTTAAAATCGTTTCTGAAGCACAACTTGGACCATAGTATGCTTCCAAACAATTATTGTCACACCCAATGTCATATAGCCAATATGTGAGTCACACCAAGATTTAAGGCACAGTTAACAAACTCTGCAAGTGCAGCAGTATTCACGGAGGGGGCTCACATCCAAGGGAAAATAAAGACAAGCAGAGCCTATCTTATTAGAGGGGACATTAATCCACACTGGAATGGAGTGAAGATGCATTTTTACAACTCACCATAACAGAAGAGCTCCGTCTTGATCCCAAAGGTGTGCTGGGCAGGGAGTTCAGAGATGAGCTGGCATTGAATTCCTCTGAGCTCAGGTTCTCTGAGCCATCACCGTCACCATCGCTGAGTCCGCTGCTGATGGAGCTGCTCTCATCCCAGCTAAAACAGAACAAGATAATCATTCAGAAAAGTGTGCAGTCTGCCTTTAAAGAGAAGAAAAGGAAAAATGGATGGTTGTACAGCACTGAAAATGTAGGCTTTATATATTATCTGGAGTCAAAGAAATTGCTACTTTAAACATACACTGTAGCAGGACTTTTAATGCTGCTAATCCATCAATATTACATCATAATTTTCTTTATTGTTATAAATCTCTGGCGTCTTTCACACACAGACACACAAAAAACATTTAAAGGTACAGTTTCAGGGTATAGACGAGAAGTCAAATATAAATTAAGCATAGTGGGAAATTGTTATGTTTTACCTCAGATGAGAAATCCAGAATAAACAAAACAAGTTTCTTTCATGAAAGAAACCCCTGATTATTTCAAACTGCAGAGAAGAGTATAATTTTTTGGAATAAGATGATATAAATTATCAAACATCAAAAATAATTCATGTGTGGTCTACCAATGTCATAAACAGAGGAGATGAGTAAAAGGGGAGTTTGAAAAGGCTTCATGAGCTTTTCCTTCGCATCTCAATGGATCAGTAAGTCACCTTCAAACAGATGATGCCTGACTGGTCCCTTCTTGGAAAAATGACAGGGGTGGACAATCTCTTCACGCCAAAATCTTGCCTTGGGCATCCAACGCTCACATTTGAACACATCAAAAAACTGCTCATCATGCAGCATTCAATATATTGTACAAACTTTCAGTCAACCAAAGACATCACCAGAGGATAAAACCATTCAAGTATAATGAGAGGCAATAGTTTTCTACTGTGAACAAAAATCTCCCTAGAGCATAAAAGAAAGTCCAGCTCAGATTCTGTATAATTATGCTCTCCATTATTGCCACTGGAAACCACAGGTGGAAATAAAATTTGTAATGGAAAATGTAAATTAATATGATCATTTCAAGCTGAGTCATTGCTTGAGTTGAATCAGTTCTTCTTCTCTTCTTTGGTTTCTCCACTGAGCTGAAAATGCTCTTTGTGGGTCTGAAGTCTGCAATTAGCAAAGGCAGGGAACATGGGATTGCACAGAAAAACACGTAGACAAAAATGGCTTGTACACGTTCAGAATTGGATATAATCACATGGCAGGAAATGAGTGGAATGGTTGAAGTTGTAAAACAGAGAAGGAGCTGTGAGTTACACTGCTTTAAGGTGCTGATTTGGCCCATTTATATAAGTAATGGTTTTAGAAACTGATTTGTGGTTATGGGTGAATAGCTTCAAGGTCTGAGTTCAGAAGCAAGAGGATAAAGGTTTAATTTAACACTTTCAGAAAGATTTCCAACACTGTCAACTCTTAGATTAGTTTAACGATTCCCACTCAGCGCAGATTTTTGTGGTATTCACAGACAATACCTCCTCTGTGAGGGGCGACACAGAGGGGCTGTGAATAACCCCACAGGGATGTCAAGTTTTAGAGGAAGGCCTGTGGGTTGTTGATATTACAAGCCAAGTTGTCTGCTCTGTGAGGTAAAACCCAGACAGGGAGAGTGTGGGAGTACAATAACGAAATGCGTGCTTCATGGGGCAATTAACTCATTTTGCTTTCTATGGCACCCCTCCAGAGTCTTTCTGATATGCTAGTCTGAGATGTGATTCACTAAAAGTGAATAATAAGGCTGGAGAGTGCTGGAAGGTGAAGGCATTCCCATAACTTTTCGGACTTCAAAAGATTAAAGGTATTGATATAAACAATGTAAGGTTATGAATAGTTTAACACTTTATTTTAATAACACTAAATAAATAAATAAATAAATAAATAAATAAATAAATAAATAAATAAATAAATAAATAAATAAATAAATAAATAAATAAATAAAAAAATAAATAAATAAAATAAGGACCAAGAAAATATGTATTGTATAGTGGCTCTTAAAAGTATGAGCATCCCTGTAAAAGATGGTGGGGTTTTATGAGGTAAAAAAAGGATAAATCTCTTTTTGTTTGTTTTTCCACCTGTAGGTGTCCTAAATATTCTGTCGTTGAACTGAAGAACAAATTAGTTGGGAGGAAAAAAAAGGTTTAAAAAAAAAGGTGTTGCATAAAAATAAACAACCTTAAAAAACCCAAGTTGCATGTGAAGAAAGGTAAACCAGATTAAGAAGATGCCACAACTATGTCCCATGGTTGGTGTATGATGTTCTCTTGGTCATGTTTGGTGTTGATTTTGAATTAGATTTATCTTGTACCCATTAGCGCCCAAAGTTCATATTTGGTTTGATCAAACCATGTCATATTATTTTACAGGGATTTGGCAAGACAAGGGATGAAGTGAAAACAGCAATAAAGCATAAAACACACAGAGCATATGACATGTAAAAACCTTACTGAAAGGCAGCTCTAAACAGATGAGTTTTTAGTCATGATTTAAAATAACTCAGTGTTTCAGCAGCTTTGCAGTTGTCTGGAAGTTTGTTCCAGATTAGAGGAGCATAGAAACTGAAAGCTGCTTCTCCATGTTTGGTTCTAATTCTAGGAATGTTGAGTAGACTGGAATTAGAGGACCTTAGTGGTCTGGTGGGTTGGTATAGTAACAGTAGGTCTTCAACAAACTTTGGCACTAGGGCATTCAATGATTTATAGACTAGTAAAAGTATTTTGAAGTCTATCCTCTGAGCTACAGGGAGCCAGTGTAAGGACTTTAGAACTGGGGTGATGTGCTGTAGTTTCCTGGTTTGGGAAATTGTATCCAATTATTTCAGCATTTGTTCATTTTATGGTTGATGTAATGCAGTGGAACAAAAAATATTGTAAATAGTTACCGCAGCACACCAAATAGATCCTTTTTTTTTGTTACCTGCAAAGCAAAGTTTATTTAAATTGGTAAGAGCAATTTTGTTTTCTGTTAACAAATTACCCACATAATTGCTTTAAGCTGTAATTAAATCTGTGTACATTTAAGTAATATTTTTTTTATTGTGGCTCTTTTGCACCTCCATACATGAGGGGCACGTTTCAATAAAGAATATACGTATGGAAACATCCACACTGCAGTGTCCACCCAGAATAATAACATTTCGTTTCACCGACCTCACGAATTTTGCAGCGTTTAAAAAAAATCAAGCTCTTATTTGTACAATTTTTGGCTATCAAAATGCCCAACATGCAAGCATTTTGGTTTATTTTTAATTCTTAGGCTACTTCATAATTCCAGCAGTTCTAAAATAACAATGTGTATTTTGTTTTAAACTCGAAGCCAAATAAAGCGAAAGCATTTAAAGTGAAAGAAATCCGCGGCTTTAAATATGCTGGGAAAAACCATGCAGTCAGGGAGTTACCTTGGCGTAAAAAGTAAAATCCTCCTTGATGCAGTCGCTGACCGCAGCGGGGGCACTTTCACAACACGACCGCTCATTTGTGTCTTTTTACTTTAAATCCCCTTAATTATCCGTAAGCGAGTCCTGTTCATAAACTCTGAAAGCGAAGATACATTCTCACCAACCATTCAGCCTGCAGGAAGGAGCCAGGCTAAACCCATCCCCAAAGAAAAAACGAGAGAGAAAGAGAGAGAGAGAGAGAGAGAGAGAGAGAGAGAGAGAACTGACGCCGATATTGATGCAGTGATGATGACTATGGCACTGAGCGTGCTTAACTTGCTTTCAAGAAGCTAAATGACGCACATATTAGTTAGTTTACAGTATTAACAAAAACCTGTTATTCGTTTTTAATTTAAACTCTAAAATCGTTTGAATTAACTTAAACAAGTTCTTGCTTGAAAATGTATTTGCATAGCCCACGTGTTTGTTGTCAGATCTGAAAGATAAAAAAAACAAAAAACAGAAACACATTATGAAGTCTGCCGGCTATCACCTGATGAACATTTCCAAGATTAATTGACTATTGTCCCAGGAAGAAAAACTCACCCATGCGTTTACCTTTGGTTGAACTCATTCTTAGTGTCTTCTACAGTGTCTTCACAGCTCTACATAAAAAGTCAGACAGACAGCTGCAGCTGATCCCGAACACTGCTGCTGGTGTTCTACAACTAAGCAAGTAGAGCACATCAGCCCATTTCCACAGTCCTTACACTGGCTCCCTGTATCTCAGAGAATAGACTTTAAAATGATTTTGTTAGTTTATAAATCTCTGAATGGCTTAGCACCAACATACATTAAAGATCTTTCCCCGTATCAATCTTCCAAACCACCAAAGTATATTGGCAAGAGTCTACTCTGCATCCCAAGAATCAGAAACAAACATGGAGAGGCGGCATTCAGTTTTTATGCCCCTCTAATGTAGAAAGAACTTCCAGACAAATGCAAAAATCCTAAAGTTCCTTTAAATCAGTCCAAAAACGTATTTGTTTAGCTGCCTTTGACTGTTTTACTTATAATTCTAACTGAAACATTAATAATTTTAGCCTCTAGTCCAGCTTTTCTTTACTTTCCTTGATTATGCCACTGCAATGTACTCTTTCATATTTTCATCACGCAAAGTAGTTTAAATTGTCTTGTTGTTATACAAATAAACTTGCCTTGCCTGTTGAGAGGGAACTACTCAGTCCCATAATCTACAGCAGTTTACAACCCCCAGTGTTATCATTCACTTTGAATTTAGAGTGCAATCATGTTTTTAATTAATATTAATAAACTTACTGTAGGATTGCTTTTTATATTTTAATGTCTTTAGTAATAGGAATGACTTTTGACACTCAACTAAATCCCACAGGCATACTAGGTCGTCACGTTTTACAATTTAACCGTGACTCGTTGGGAAGAGTTGTCTTGCATTCTGGAAATTGTGGGTTAAATTCCAGTTTCCTCCTGCCACATGACTAGGGCAACACATGAATAAAATACACAAAAAATGTTTGACATAAGATTATCTCCTATCAAAGTCAGTTTTTTTGTATGAAAAACATATTCAGAAACTCAACAAATGCTAGAGAATGTATCAGGGCTGTAGTCAAGACCACCTTTGTCGAGTCCAAGACCAGGACTAGTCAAGACCGAATCCAAAAAGGTACGAGTCCAAGACAAGACCGAGTCCAAAGAGGTTTGAGTCCGAGTCAAGACCGAGTCCAGGACAGAAAAACAAGTCGTATGCATGATGAGAGTATATCAAGACTATCATTTTTGGTTATTATTTGTTGATCTAAAAGCCAAAACAATGTCACAACTCCCAGGATTATTAAGTATAACCACTCCCCTTGATATCATTTAATCTAATGAAAACAGAATGAAATATGGTGTATAATAGTATATATATATATATATATATATATATATATATATATAAAATAGCAGTGTTAGAACTTTGCTTAGCAACTCCTTATGATTTGTGTAAGCACATTTTATAATTACTGAAGTGACAGACATCTTCAGTGCGTGTGTGTGCATGAATCAATGAAAATGAATGACACTTGTGCTGCATGATCACGCAGATGCAGGGCGAACTTAGTGTGTGATTGGTTATCAAGTGGCCATTGTTTTGCTTTCCCTCCAATATTATAAACATGATAAAGACACCTGGACTCGGTAGAGACCAAAAGCCATATTTGGCAAGACCAGTGGCCGAGACCGAGACAAGTCAGAGTCCAAATACCAGCGAGTCCGAGACAAGTCAGAGACAATAGAAAATGGTCTCGAGTCCGGACTCGAGACCAAGACCGGACTCGAGTACTACAGCCCTGGAATGTATCATAGTGATCTGAATTCATTATACTTTAACAAGATATTTACTGAAAATACAGTTTAATAAACAAACAAACCAAAAAGGAGGTCAAAAGTCAGCCTAAATAAACCTTTCCAAATAGTTGAACTTTAATGTTCTCTAAAGAATGATATATCCCACATTAAGTCATTTTGTTAATTGCAGTATGGAAATAAATGCTGTTCAAGGTAGAAATCTAAATCCCTGCAAGTCAAACCACAAGCCCACAGATGACACAAGGATCTCTTGTGATGCATGAGCAGCCTTGGCAAACCCAACCTCCCCCTCTCATTAGAAGTGGAATAGTTATATGCATTGCCATTTCTAGTGATCTCAGCTCAGTAAAACACTCCAGGAGGTCAAAGCTTTTGGCCAAGACGGGTATGCACCCCGTCAACATCATCAGTCTTGATTTGCTCATCCACTAAGTTAATAGATTGAAAAGGAATGTGTTATATGTGGTCAGAGAACATTCTCAACAAGCAAGTAATTTCAAAACATAAAATCCCAAAGACGATTGACTGGCGACCTGTCCAGGGTGTACCCCGCCTCTCGCCCCTTAACCGCTGGAGATAGGCACTAGCCCCCCCCGCAACACTGCATTAGGATGGATGGGTACAGAAAATGGATGGATGGAAAATCCCAATGAATCAGGACCTGAAGAGAGCTAATACAGTGGCTTGCAAAAGTATTCGGCCCCCTTGAACTTTTCCACATTTTGTCACATTACAGCCACAAGCATGAATCAATTTTATTGGAATTCCAGGTGAAAGACCAATACAAAGTGGTGTACACGTGAGAAGTGGAACAAAAGTCATACATGATTCCAAACATTTTTTACAAATAAATAACTGAAAAGTGGGGTGTGCGTAATTATTCAGCCCCTTTGGTCTGAGTGCAGTCAGTTGCCCATAGACATTGTCTTATGAGTGCTAATGACTAAATAGAGTGCACCTGTGTGTAATCTAATGTCAGTACAAATACAGCTGCCCTGTGACGGCCTCAGAGGTTGTCTAAGAGAATGTTGGGAGCAACAACACCATGAAGTCCAAAGAACACACCAGACAGGTCAGGGATAAAGTTATTGAGAAATTTAAAGCAGGCTTAGGCTACAAAAAGATTTCCCAAGCCTTGAACATCCCACGGAGCGCTGTTCAAGCGATCAGAGTATCGAACAACTGTAAACCTACCAAGACAAGGCCGTCCACCTAAACTCACAGGCCGAACAAGGAGAGCGCTGATTAGAAATGCAGCCAAGAGGCCCATGGTGACTCTGGACGAGCTGCAGAGATCTACAGCTCAGGTGGGGGAATCTGTCCATAGGACAACTATTAGTGGTGCACTGCACAAAGTTGGCCTTTATGGAAGAGTGGCAAGAAGAAAGTCATTGTTCAAAGAAAACCATAAGAGGTCCTGTTTGCAGTTTGCCACAAGCCATGTGGGGGACACAGCAAACGTGTGGAAAAAGGTGCTCTGTTCAGATGAGACCAAAATGGAACTTTTTGGACAAAATGCAAAACGCTATGTGTGGCGGAAAACTAACACTGCACATCACTCTGAACACACCATCCCCACTGTCAAATATGGTGGTGGCAGCATCATGCTCTGGGGGTGCTTCTCTTCAGCAGGGACAGGGAAGCTGGTCAGAGTTGATGGGAAGATGGATGGAGCCAAATCCTGGGCAATCTTGGAAGAAAACCTCTTGGAGTCTGCAAAACACTTGAGACTGGGGCGGAGGTTCACCTTCCAGCAGGACAATGACCCTAAACATAAAGCCAGGGCAACAATGGAATGGTTTAAAACAAAACATATCCATGTGTTAGAATGGCCCAGTCAAAGTCCAGATCTAAATCCATTCGAGAATCTGTGGCAAGATCTGAAAACTGCTGTTCACCAACGCTGTCCATCTAATCTGACTGAGCTGGAGCTGTTTTGCAAAGAAGAATGGGCAAGAATTTCAGTCTCTAGATGTGCAAAGCTGGTAGAGACATACCCTAAAAGACTGGCAGCTGTAATTGCAGCAAAAGGTGGTTCTGCAAAGTATTGACTCAGGGGGCTGAATAATTATACACACCCCACTTTTCAGTTATTTATTTGTAAAAAACGTTTGGAATCATGTATGATTTTCATTCCACTTCTCACGTGTACACCACTTTGTATTGGTCTTTCACGTGGAATTCCAATAAAATTGATTCATGTTTGTGGCTGTAATGTGACAAAATGTGGAAAAGTTCAAGGGGGCCGAATACTTTTGCAAGCCACTGTAATTGCCCTTATTATTTATCTTAACTTAAATTTGTTGTTTGGTATTGTTATGTATGTTTTTACACAGTGCTCCCTGTTTTCAAATATAATCTAATGATTGTGAACTTTCTTGCTAGAATACAACAATTAATGAGAGTGGCAGACTGATGACTAATGACTGAGGAGGACTCACATATAGGTGTTTTTCTATATCAGTGACCTTCAAATGACTGTCAGAAAACGCACAGAGACATAAAACCAAATATCAGGAAGGCTGCAAACAAAGCTGCTCCTTTTTATCACTGTGCTTTTTACAAAATGTTAATATCAGCAAGTCAAACCTTTACAAAAACTGGAGACCAGAAATGTGTTAAAAAGTCTGGTAGGTGCATCTATAATGCCAAGGGAGGTCAAATATCTAAAGTTCGCTGCCAGAGAACTGCAGCAGAGTGGCATTTTATTGTAACTAAGTCTCCATGACAACAATTTATTTCAAGGCTTTTGTACACACCTTCACTTGGTGTGCCAATAATAATGGAGAACACAGTCACTACTCCTGCCTGTTGCTTTGCTCACAAACATCATAAATCACTTGTTTACATAGTTGTTGATCACATGCAGCATTTATTCATTTATTCTCAAAACTGCATGCATATTTGTCTTCAAGCAATGGTATTTGATCTAAATTGTTTACAGTGTGAAAAAAAGAGTGTTGGTGCTCACATATCCTGTTTATCTCAGCCAGACCACCGTGTTACAAAAAAAAGCTGTCATCCAAACAGCCTTCAAGCCATGTTTGCACTTTATGGCAACAACTGAGCTACACTGATAAGCAAATGGGTTGTATAAGAAACATCCTCTTTGCTTTTGTATAGCTTCCAACATGGGTTTCTGGGGCATTTATACTTGGTAAAAGCAGAAAGATGTCAAAGCATCTGGCTTTGACTCAGGCAAAAAAAAAAAAACATTCTCACAGTATGACCCTTAATCACTGTTGCTTTTGCTCTCTTACTGTTGCTTTTTCCCCACCCCACCCTGCCTTTTTTTTGAACTGGTCTTGAAACACATTTGATTGGCTGGTCCAGTGTCATCAAAACAATATAGGACAGAATAAAAGAAAGAAATGACTACTTAAATTTAATAAAGACACTCCTTATCACTTAATTCTCATTAATTAAGATCCATTTAGTTGTATGTAAAATTATAGCTAAACCAGCTGGGTAACAAAATAAGTTAAAAAAGAAGTCAACAAATGTGTGATTTGGTATACATTAGGGCATGAGGACTGGAAAGAAACATCAATATATCATCTTACGAATATAGTTTGTGAAAAAATGTATAGTTTAATCCTGTAGGAGACAGCGGCACCAGACTGTGCAGTTCCCAGTCATTTAAAACATCAAGCTGAATGGCAGTTCTCTATTATAAGTCTTAAAATGTATTATCCACACTACATCTTAATACAGAATCTGAATTTCTGCAGTTTCATTGTCAAGCAACGACATTAGATTTCCAGCAGGGGGCAGAAATAATTCAAGCTCACCCCAGCATAAAAAAGTAGCGTTCATCCTTTTTCACACACAGTGTATCAAAATGCAGCACCACTTTGCATTCAGGAAACTAAATAGCTTTTGAACCTATTAATGCATAGGAGGAATAGACATATGTCTGTTGCATTCAGTTCTGAAGTTCAGTGTGGAATATTACTTCAGAAGGAAAGCATCATAGCATACCACTGTGTGCAGAGGATTTATGTCAGCGTAAATAAATGTAATTCCAAACAAATAAAGATGAAAAAGAGGCACATCTCTGTTCTTCCCAGTGCATGGTTTTGATCTGTATCAAGGTTGACCATAGCCAAATAAATAGGATTTGGCAGTTTCCACTGCAGAACCGTGAAGTAAATGGTTCTGAGATGCATCAGTGACTGTGTCTCAGACTGTATTCTCCATACTTCTGAGGGGCCTAGAAGTCATGGCAGTTGATTATTGGCCCAGAAAATTAATGCAGAGTCAAGATCAGTCTGATGGGTCAGATAAAGCACTGAATCGCACTGATGAAGCCATCAGAGAGCAAGAGTTTCATTTTGCACCAAATCTAGAGACATAAATTCAGTTTTTATTTAATATTGTTTAATTACATACATTTGTTCTAATCTGTGTCCTTGTTCGAAATGCTTTTTTTGATGAGTAACTGCTTGCTGTGTAGAGATTTAACAGATCACAAAAAACTTACCTAAACCATTAAACCACAGAAAACAATCTGACATTTCTGTACCAGCTTCAACAAACAACAAGAAACAGATGCCATATGATTTACACATTTAGGCATATAATCTAAAAAAATGACTATTTCTACCTGAGGCTGAACAGCAAACACCACATGCATATCCAGACGACCACACGCAGACATGATATGGGGATGATTCATACTCCCTGTGGGGCTGCTATAATGGTTTATTATTCACAGCACCGAGGACTCTGGTGAATGTGGAGGCACATTTGGTTTTGGGGGAGTCTTGGTAAGTCATTATTTCAATGACCCTTGTTGAGAGCTCCATATTGACCCCAGATGTGTTTTAAAGAGACTGTTGGAGAGTGTGTGCTCTGTGGGTTTAACAGTAACTAATCTTATACCATAACAGATAGTAGAGTTATGTCTATTAAACAAATGTAAAATACAAATTCGCATATTAAAAATTATGCAGTGATAGTTACAAGGAATCAGGAATTAGAAATCATTTTCACTGAACCTCTTAATATTGTAATCTCTGAAGTGACTATCAACGACCAAAGCAACAATTTTTGTACTGATTTAAATGGGTTGGAAAAACATAGGAGGCTTTAACAGTCAGGGAGGTACAAAGTGACTAAGACCAGAACTCAGACAGGAAAGGGAAATTGAACACAGACTGCTGAGGGAACTGATCCAGGATCGGATGACTGCAGCAAACCTTTGGTGCATTATGGAATGCATTTGTCAATACACAATTTCCACGAGCAAAGCTATTAGTATCCCAGCATTTCAAAAACTGACCCAAATATGGCATATGCAAAACATTAAAGAGATTCACTAGCTGCTGAAGGCAAAGCTTTGCTTGGATGCAGTGAAAATACCTTTGCTGATGTTTCAGAATTAGTCAAATGCTTATCCAGACTTCATAAAAGCGAAGGCAAAATGTATCACATACAATCAGGACTTTACAGCGTATGTGTCATTGTATTATAATCTATTAGGAAAGGTGACTTGGTCTAAGATAACTACAAATATTTGTTCCCACTATTAGTGCCATTGCTAGTCTGGGGACGCCCATCTTTTTAAATATCTGAAAGAAAAAAAAAACATGCACATGGTGTTGCCCCCCCATAGAGTCATTAGAAAACAATCGAATCAATCGTTGTCATAATAGCCTCTCTACAATAATCTACTTGTATTGTATTGGTTTTTCTCCTGTTTTTTTCAGCCCTTTTCTTTCTCACACAAATATCAGCTGAATCTCACACATGCATCCTGCACACATTCATTTGCTCAGCAGCTACCACACTGACACACAAGGCAGCCCATCACTGGGTCAGTGGAAGACGGTTGCCATGGCAGCCCATCCCGAGCTGTGTTGGTGCACAAATGTGATCAGTAGTGATGCTGCTGCTGAACCAGCCTTCTTCCTCTGCTCTGTACTGCTGCCTCTGTGCTGCTGTACAGACAAAGGTCCATAAATGTCTACCTGTCTACCATGAAACCACTGTGTATACCTGTATGAATATGTGTAATATGTGACCCTATGGACATCTTGTTGTCCATAATTCATTTAAACTGAAAACTAATGTATTTGAATAACATTTAAAGAAAAATATAAATATTTTTGCTTTAATTTGAACTGTGGAGACAGCAGCTTTGGATAAAAGAAAAAAACTAATGTCTGGACTGGTTCTATCCCAATGACCACGAGAAAAGCACCAAGAACCTCAACAAGGACAAGTGTGTATGGGTGGATGGATGAAACTGTACGGTGTTTAAAAATGCTATCATTATTGATGTTTTAGGTTTAAACTCTTCGCTGCTATCTGGTTAACAAACAGTCTTAGCTCTGTTAAACCATGTATTCCTTTAACTCTTGCAAGCAATGACCTCTTTATGAAGTACACTTTCTTTACAATGAGATATCTAATTTATTGCTGCCTTCCCTTAAGAGAAGACTGCAGAACAGGATTTGTGTTCAGATTATGTTGAGAAATTAATCAATTTGTCTTTAGACAAGTCAATCATACCCTCCAAGGCAGATGTAATTGTGATGCAACACACAAAAATGACAGAAAGTGGCACCTAAAAATTATTTTAAAAATGTCCTTATGTTCTTTGACATAATCAGGCTTAGGACAAAACAAAAAAAATGAAAGAAAAGGTAATTATTGTTGGTCTCTTGCTTAGTTTTTAGATTACAGATTTTTTCCTTCTAAAAATAATAACATTAGAACGGTTTCATGGCCTTACAAACAATCCCTTGTTGTCTTAAGATGTATAAATTTGTGATTTATGAAAACAATTCATTTCACTTTTTATGTGTTGGAGAACAGATTATAAATTCACATCAATGTGTGTTGTGTAGGCATAATTCCAATAATTTCTGACTGAAAGACTGAACAGAGGACAAGGCTAAGGTAATATAAAGTATGCTGTTGTATCAGATTACTAATATTGAAGAAAAGCAGTGATTACAGTTACTCAGCACACAGTTATTGTATCTCTAGACAGACAGTGTTGTCTGAACTGAATAAATCAATACTTATTACACAACAAGCAATGTGCTGCAGTTGTGAGACTTCAAAATTGAGCAACAACAGCATGCGGATTTTTATCCCCACATATCTATATGTAGAATTATTGTCTCCCTAAAAGTTTTGCAACAAGATGCTATTTGTAAAAATCAAATGAAAATTATTTTTGCTATGTCTCATTTTAGATCACTGTGAACCATGTGAAAATGAGAAAAAGCTTGGCCTTTACTGAAAAGGGAACAGAAATTGCATCTCCTACTTACAGTCGATTTTCAGCTGGTTTCCATGGTTACCATGCAGGAGCATGTTCTATTTTCAAAATCAGCGAGCTAATGGTTCTCAATGAGCTGAACTGTAAGTGTGTGTAGGGGGATGTAGTAAGAATGCAAACGGTTCACACGTTTGCCATACTGAGAGCATGGGCTTCTGTGCTCGCTTCAGAAACTAAATTAGCTTTTTATCTGCTCCAAACGTTGAAACCTCATAAATAATATTTATGAAGTAGAATTAATACTTGTTACATAGCACCACCACACTTTCCACTTATCTTATGTAATCGAGGATGGGAAAAGTATTAGAACTTAGCATTGAAACAGTTTCCAGGTTAAAGCATGTAAATCACACAAGATCATAAAGAAATGGAGGTATATAACTTTTGTGGCCGGGCACAGAGGATGAT
Organism: Valencia hispanica; assembly: GCA_963556495.2. Taxonomy (NCBI): domain Eukaryota; kingdom Metazoa; phylum Chordata; class Actinopteri; order Cyprinodontiformes; family Valenciidae; genus Valencia; species Valencia hispanica. Next base: position 31,558,102 of record OY747708.1, read on the forward strand.
GAGCTATAGAAATAGATTATTCTTAGAATAATTTACCTAATATCTTGGCTGCATATAAAAGCAAGCCAAAGGGGTCACATTCAAACTGTTACATCAATGCAGCTGGATTGATGTGTCAGATACAATTTAAATAGATTGTAAAGACAATGTTGGGCACTTCATTTTTTTTTTTATCCACCATCTTCATCCTGTTCCAACAAACCAAACTCCAACTTGTTCCAGTTTAATTGTTCTATTTTTTGCTCTAATTCCAAATAACTTTAAATGTGTGTCATCTCTTTTCTTCTTCTTACCACACACAGTAAGAATGTGACCTGGCGCGCAAGGCCTCGAGAGTGCTCCAGAGGCTGAGCTTAAATCCCTCCACATGTGCAACAAAGATAAAGCCGCTCTTCCACTCTAGAGAACTGTCCTTGATTCTTTTTATGCCACTCTCTGAGTCTCACCGTCTTCTGTCTAGATGTGGGAGGAAATTAGTCAAAGACACACAAAGGATAATAAATAAAAAGTGGGTCAATTACAATGTAACCTGATGGCCTCCTCAATCAGTAACAACAATATGTTATGGTCAGCAAAAATTCACTTTGAGAAACCTGTAAAGGACAGGAAAACATTTTTACTCCAAAGTCTGCTAATGAAAGCTGTTTAATAGGCCATAAAAGAAGCATACCAGCTCTAACTATGGGCCAGGTACAACAATCAAGCCATATCTAGGTTTTAAGAGTCATCTTTTCAAAGCAGCTAAAAAGTTGTCACAGTGTTCTGACTATTTAAGGTCCTTGTAATGAAATGTCAGAGAGTTACTGAGTTTTCTCCGTCTCTATTGAGCATAGAGTAACATAGTGCTGCCCCTCCTCCCCCATGATGCTGTGCACTGTCTGTCAGCTGGCTAAAAAAAGCTATTGTATTTTTCTCTCACTTTAAAGAAATACTAATTCTTTGGTTCATTCATTTGGTCATAAAAAAACACAGACATGTATGGTGTGGCAACTGATAGAGGTCCATCTTATTAATGTACTGTTTAAAGAAAATAAACATTTGGCAACCACAGAGTGGAAAGTCTCTTAAGCTGTGGATGTAGGATGGTTCCTGAACCAGTCTGCCTTAGTGACTAACCAACTAACTTCACCTTTTTATTCTTGTCTTTAAACAGGAGATGGGGAAAAAACTAAACTAGGTTTAGTGAGTGAGAAAAAGTTTAAGTTTAAGTTAGGATTAAAATAATATATGTAATAGATAAAACTGTTCCACATGTTATGCTGTGTTAGCAGCAGTGGGAATAATTGTTGTATTTTTGTTTTAAATAAAAGCATGGCCAAGTGACCTGTCCAGAGGGTACCCTCCCCCTTGCCCAGTGACTGCTAGAGATGGGCTCTAGCCCCCCACCACGAACCTGCAAGGACAAGTGGGATGACAGACGATGGATGCCTGGATGATGTTTACATCAAAGTTTCGGTCATTAAAGTTAAGTTAATAACTGTCTAGGTCAGGGGTGCCCAAGTCCTACCTGAGAGAGCAATTATCCTGCAGCATTTAGATGCATCCTTTCTCCAATACACCTAACTCAAATGAACTGCTTGTTACCAGGCCTCTACAGAGTTGAATGGTTGCTGGTGAGAGAATTCAGCTATTTGCTATTTGCTTCGGGTGTGTTGGAGCAGGAATGCATCTAATAGTTGCAAGATGGTAGCTCTCATGAACTGGATTATGGCACCCCTGGTATAGGTTCTACTGATTAAAATTCAACATTGTATAGCTGAATTAACAGTTAAAGGCAATGTCCAGTCACACTAATAAGACATGCATTCTAAATAGATAATTAAGATAGAATTTGTTTTAAACACCTCCTACTACAAATATCCAAAATATGGCAAGGTGTTGGCACCAAAAATGCAATTGGTGGCATTCTAACCAGTCATAGATTGCTACTTTTTCCACTGCTCATAAATGTATGTTCACTGTATTACCTGTGTGACATGAAAAGTGGCATTCAATGCCATTTTTTTGCTTCTCAAAAAGAGGTGCAAAACTACCACTGAATGTAAAATACAGTTTTTAAGGCAGGCTGTCTCTGAAATGCCAGATTGTACATAGTTTCTTTATCAGAAGTTCTAGATGTCTTCACTAGATGAGCAGCTCATAAAAAGTGACTTTCACCAAATATAATGCCTGTCTTTTTTCCCCACTTTCAAAAGACCACTTGCTGGTGTAAATACAAATCCTTGCGAGGTTTTTAATGATTTTTACTCAGCCCTGATTTATTAAACGTTATGCTTTTGATCACTATTTTACCAGACAGGTTGGAAAAGTGCCTGTTTAGTACTTGTGGCTTGTTGTAGCCTACTACAGCCTTCATTAGCTTCTGCTGTAATGGTAAAAGTTTAAAAGTGTATTTTCTCACCCATTAGCCAAGTTATCATCATCATCATCTGGCAGGCTCTTTCCTTGAAGGTCAGTATCACTCAGGTAACCAGACTTGAGGTCAGGATCATCGTCAAGACCTTCGATTAGTTCAATGCGAGACGTGCTGTTGAGACGGCTGGAGCAGCGAGCAGGCATAGTGTGGGCTGTGTACTGGGAGGAGCTCTTACTGCCCTGGTATCCTCCACCTGTGGAAGATGGGGCATCGCCAGCCTGAAGGCGAGGACTAGACTGACCGTGGCGCCAGGACAGAGGTGAGGAGCGGTTAGACATGCTGGATATGCTGCGGGCATTGGTCTCATCACTGTCGTACCCCACATTACTGCTGTCCAGACAGCTTAAAAGACATAGAGGGAGAGGGTCAGAGGGTTTTGCAATTGCATTTGACTCAAAAAGCTGACTATTTGCAAAATGTCACACATCTTGATGACAAGAGTACATTTTACTTGAACTTAGAAGAGTCCTTCAAAGAAACTCACTTTAAGTTGCTCTTGAACAAGATAAAATGCCATACAATTTTGAGGGAATAAATCATAATGAGTTACCAGATGGAAGATGAAGACACAAACAAGGATGACCTGATACCATTGTTCTGATATCTTTAAATGCAATTAAACGCAGCAATGTGAATCTTAAAGTTTACTTGTTTTATAAGTAGGTCAGAGTTAAAAACACCAAGCAAATGGCCTTGAGCATCTACTGTATTGTTGGATTGCAAAACTGGAAGAACCCAGTCACCCAAATAAATAATACATTGTCTGTATTAATTTTTTATCTATTCTTTATGGATAATTTATCATTATTGACAGCGAGAATTTTAGATTTTCCCAGTGAATTGTTGTTTGCCATGTTTTCAAGTGACACCTGCAAGAGACACTTTTGGCACACAAAAGTTTTGAAAAATTACCCAGAAGAGGAAATGAGCGCAGCAAAACCATTGATGATTGACTAACATTCAAGTAACACTTTAACAATTTGTAAAGGATTGTTTTAATTTCAGTCAGGAAAAAAACACCCATACAACTTACCTTGATTTCTTTTAATTTTTAAATGCAAGGCGAGTGTTTAACTGATGTTCTAGTCTCCAGTTAAGATTAAGACAACCTCATATTCTTTCTGCTATAATTGTTGTGCATTGTTTTTGTTGCTGTGACAAATTCACATTTAGGGTTTTTGCTGATCTGCCAAAAACTAAAATTCCTGAAATGAAACTATGAGCATGAAAGAAAGGCGATTTAAAAATATATGGAAGCCAGATGTCCACCAGGTGGAAATTCCCCAAGCAGCATCGGCACAACTGTTTACTATTGATTATGTTATGTATATGGATTAATTCACTGAGTTAATTTTCTTTCAGTCCAAGATTATTCTTTTAAATATTACTCCTGTATGATTTAATAAAACAAAATTTTATCTTATGTTGGCGTGGAACACGAACGCTCACACCAAAAAAGAAAATGTAGATCCAGATTTATTTACCTGTGGGTCAGCTGGGAGCCGCGCAGACTCGACATTGTGTCTTCAAGATTCTGGCGAAGGTCAAGAACATTCTGCACAGTCCGCTTCCTCTGGGAATCTGGATCTGTGTGAAAATAAAACTCATTTAAAAGGTGTCTCATTCAGGTTTGAGTTTGTGCTTGAAGAGAAGTCGGTAACAAAAAAACTGCATGGATAAGAACTGGCTTACATTATTTGAGTCTGCACTTAATTGCCAGCTGTTTTCCATGCAGGAACTCGTCCAGCATATGTTCAGGTCATTAGGCAGAGTAATTTCACTCAATGGGCTGTTTCACCATTTTAGACTACAACCCTCTGAACTGATGTGGTACTTCCTCAAGTTGTCTGTAACTTAAATTGCCGAGCAGGGGGATTCCAACCACACCCAAAATCTCTTTCAGATGTTTTTCTTCTGAAGTGTATTTTTCTGATCTACTTAACATTAGCTAAGACTCATACGCCTCAACCGTTCTGCCAAGCTAAATTACACTCACAGCAAGTTTACTCCATGTCAGGTTATTTTCTCCAAGCTGCATGCATTGTACAGTCACTGGGTTATGACCATGTCATATCAATGTTACAGTACAATTAGGGGTGTTGTGTTAGCTGTAAAATATGTATCTAAAAACACAAGAATCTGGGGATATCTACTGCACAGCTGAGGCAAATACCCCAAGGGATAGAGAAATTAACATTAAATGCATTAACCGGAAAGGCTGGATGAGTGGTGAAGATGTCAGGGGACCACACACTTCACAGTAATGTACAGTTGTTATATGCTGATGTTTAACTAATTTAATAAGCTGTCCAAATAATATGAATCAGAAAATTCAACTTAGTAAAAGCAGATGTTATACTTAAAACATTTTGTCTTACCTACTTGTAAACATAGGGGTAAAACAAAAAAAAAGGAAATCTGCTGTTAAAGCTAGGCTTTACATATACACTTCCTGATTCAGTTCTTGGACTTTAAAAATGCATCTGTTTGAAGCTAACAGCAAAAAAACATTGCTGTAAACTGTATTTGTAAACCATTAAGCAGCTATGTAATTTCAAAAGCTGTGAAAATGTTAAAGAATTAAATGCTGATTTAAATATTTAAGTTAGATTTTTAAGTGCATTGAAGTTGACTGATGACCTTTCCCAATAGAGCCAGCCTCTGCGCAATAAAAACTGCTATAGTTTGGTTCTATAAAGGCTAAAGTGAAAATAGAAAATAAATGAATATTTATATTTTAATCTAATCAAATACCCAGCAGTTATAATTCTATTTTGACTGTCTATGCAGGAATTAAGCAACTACTACCTAGACATAACTTGAAGATTAGATCTCACACTTGTTTTTCATCTATATAGAAATATACAGTCATGGTAAAAAGTCTTGAAAAATAAACTACAATTATCAATTGTCTAAAACTGAAATTAATCATTTTAATTCTAGGGTTTTGTGTATAAAGGGTTAATCAAAATGATCTGTTCTTTACCAGAAAAACTGTGAAACCAAAATGGAAAAAGCAGGATATAAAAAAAATATAGAAATGGCATTACACTATTCCACAGATGAAATGGCAGCAACAATGCTGAAGTATTTCCTTCCTGATATTGTGTTACCAAGGAAACTTGTATGTCCCCAAGCAACAAACTACCAAGACCCTTGCTTTCAGAGAGGTGCTATCTGCTAATGATTGAAATACACCTTGCAGCAAATGTATGACTATATTTTTACACACATTTACATCATTTTAATTTCTTAATGACAAGCTTAAATCTGCATCTTTTTGAACCAAATCATTCATTTCTTGATACATCATCTGAAGCATTGAAAGTGGGTGTGCATTTTCCCTCATAACTTCATACAGAAAAATAAACAAACATTTTGCACCAACTAACAGATACACTTAACTTTATATAAAGGTGCCATGATTGTCTTAACTACAAAATGCACATATTGTAGACTGAAAATGAAAAAGTGTCTGTTTTCTCAGAAAATTACGTTGTCTCTGTTCAGTAAAAAAGCCCTTTTATTTCAAGGTAGAAGTTGTTTCGAATAAAATAAATGTGTGATAAATAAAAAATGTGATCCATCCTCCCTAAGAGATTAAACATAAGTGGTTGGAAATATCTAGTTATCATTAGACATTTAATACACTTTAATTTTGTCAGTTCCTTTTTTGTTGTGCACTGACTTCATCTTTCACATCATATGAACCCTGTTAAAGTTTTCTAACAAAAAGAAAATCTCAGGTTCAAATAGTTTTTGTGGATATTGCAGCACTTCACTGGGGTACTTTTATGTTTTTTCCCTTTAACATGCCACCTGTCACCCCCAAAAAAACCTCAAGGCTAACCCATTTCATTAGAGCGAAGAGGGATGAACATCCTACAAAATCAAATAAATCCCAGGGAATTCACTGAAGCAGGAATTCTCAATATAAGACATGTGTGAATCCCATCTGTTTTGAATACATCCTGTATGAAGTATGCACCGAACCTCTGTGTAACAGCTGGTGGTCCTTTGACATCCTGCACTGCAGCAATGCCAACAACAGAGAGGGATAACTTGGACAGGATCCTAAGGCAGATGTAGCACCTGTGAGTAATTGTTCACTCTTAGATGGTCTTGCTCAGAGTTATGAACATTTTTCTACTCTGGGTGCTGCCTCAGTCTAAGTTATATGAAGCATACCTAAATGACGAGCATGTTGTGAATGACAAATAACTTTAGACAAAGTTTCAACTGATGAAGAAGTCAACTACCACATGTCAGAAAAGATTTTAAAAAACTGACAATTTTACTTTAACTCACCAAATATGGTAAACTTAGACAAAAGTTCTTGCACATATGTATGAATTTATTAAGATGGTATAATAAATAATCAAAGGTAGCACTGAGAAGACCTTACAGCTTTAATCAGTTGCCATGCTTACTTTCTATCCTGCTTTGTTGCATTTTCCCAGAAAGAAAAAGGTAGCTTTATTACATAAAACATAAACAGACAGTCATTGTTTATTGCAATGGCAGGTTAGCAAACAAGCCAGAGAAATTTAGTTATCCTAAAGACAAATAATATTCACTGTAAGTAATGAAGAGCTGGAAGCAAATGTTAAATTCTACTAGATCAGGTTGAAATCCTTTTCACTTTCAAAAGCATTAATTTTAAAATGTATTTATTGTTCTTGGGCCAAATGCAAAATGCTTATAGTGTTGACCATAGATTAAAACATTAATTTATGCTGTAGATTTTTAATACTGTAATTCTCCCAAAGAAATACATTAGTTTATTCACAACATTGCACAAAGACTCATAATCTACCCCCAGTTTCCTCCCACAGCATGAAAAAAAGAGGATGCAGCAGGTTTTTTCTTTACACGTACTTACTTATAAATTTCTTTTTTTAACCTTAACCAGGAGTAATCCCATTGAGATTGAAAATCTCTTTTGGAAGGGAATCCTGCCCAAGAAGGCAGCTAAAACAGCTCAAAACAAAAGAAGTACAATATAAAAACAGACAACATACAGCAAGGACAGCATCATCTCAACAGCTTGCCTGCCATGCTCAGTTAAAACACATGCATATGGTTATTAAATAATCCTTTATCCTAGCTTTGAACTGTCATTGTTGGTAAATGATTAATCTAAATAACTGCAATTTGGATGAGGGTGCAAAAGCTTTGAAGGCACTTTAACCAAAAACAGTTCATGACTGTGGGATTTCAATCAGAATGATGCTTGAAAGACAAATTTTCTTCTTCGAAAATGCCGAGATATTTGTAGACTGATACTCATTCAATGACCTTCTCATCTAGCGTAATAATCTGAAAACCATTGTCTATAGTTCTTGATTCAGAAAAGTAAATCATTTTAGTTTTGTCAGAGTTTAGCATAAGTCTCAGATTGTAAAGATTTTTTTGTATAATGTTAAAAGCAGTTTGCAATTTTTCTTCGGCACTTTCTAAAGATGAAGCAGAACAGTATAAAACAGTGTCATCTGCATAAAAATGGTACTTAGCCTCAACTATGTTTTGACAAATAAAGAATGCAATGGAAAAAACTAAACTGTTTCAAATGAATAAATGTATTACATTTGATCTTGAATATGCCATCTTTACATTTGAAACAATGCTAACCATGACCACTGCTTGTCCCATTTTACTATCCACGATAATGACTAAAGGCCATTACAACATTTGCGGAGATCTTGGATGACAGAATTCAGACAATTATTATGAAATGAGGTTGTTCCTTTTCTTTTTTGTTTTATATTTAGCAGTTGGCCTGTTCTAATCATATACATTGTTCAAGGATGCAAACCTATAAAGACATTGTTGTTTGAAAATAATTTTAAGCTTCTGATCTGAAGCAAAGAGAAGGTACACAGGTTTCTACCTGATGTTTTGACCTACTAACTTACAAATTCAGCATAAAAAACACATTTTCTGTTCACATTTTAAAAGCAGGCTTTGGATATTATATATCCCTGTGGTATTTGAAGCATAAACTTACATGGACAGTTTAATGAATTTGGCCATTAACTAACGCCATCTTTCTTGACCTTGTGCTGGAAAACAAGAGACCTTCTATGTTCACAAGTAAAAGCAGTCTTTCAGTTAGTTCATAATAAGGTATACGGCCGAAGTAGCTCAATATTAGGCATTTACAAGGCCTTGAATGTACAAGATACCATAAACATAAAGCTATTTACAGTAGCATGCCTGCTGACTGGACATTAAGGTCTCAGCTCTTAAAAAGTTATTTAACTCTAGCTGATAGAGTGAGCAGTAGAAGGAAAAGATCCACAATTTAAAAGTGTCATATTTTTGTTCTGCTTCAAGGAAACAAAACACAGACACTGACAGCAAATAATAAAAAATCTTTGAGGATAGTGATGAAATTAAATATTTGATCAAATTTTTGTGAAAATAAAACTCTGTCATTGAGGTTAATCCATTAGATTTCATTTCTTAAAAGAACAAACACAATAATCCAAGGCAGGAGAAAAAGCTCAGGTGGTCAAATGTGTCCAGATCTACTCCAGGATGCTGGGCAGATCAGGGTCTTGGGCAAGTTTAGAGTCAGCTATGTTATGTACACACACAATAGGTCAGGTGACCATACTGTATAAACATGCTGAAAAGTCAAGTTTTCGTGAGCTGGGTAATCAGTCTCTATTTGCCAAGACAACATTGTCTGTAATAAAAACAGTCTGTTACAGTGAGTAGTGGAATCATATTTGCATTCAGTGTAAAAAACAAAAAAAGAAAACAGACACACTGTCTTGTTTTTCTCACTTTCTAAAATTAAACAAGCTTAAAACTTCAATTTTTCTATTTTTCTATTTGGAAGTTGATATATAAATGTTCAGTATTTGGTCAAATTAGCATTAAAAACTGGATGACTTGGATCAAACATTTTGGGTATTCTTTCACATACAAGATTGATGCAACAGAGACAAGTTGTGTGCATGAGTGCACACAACTTTTTAGACCTGCCCAGTCATTTTCATTGGGACTGAGATCAGGGCTTTGTGATGGCCACTCCAAAACATTGATTTAGTTGTCATTCAGCCAGTTTGCAGCTAACCTGGTGCTTAAGATTTACCTTCCTGCCTGATATCTTCGGATGCTGTTTAGAATTTTCTAAGTAATGTTTTTTCCTCATGATGTCAGCTATTTTGTGAAGTCCACCTGTTCCTCCTGCAGCAAAACACATATTCAACCCAATGCTGCCTGGCCTGTAGTTTACAGTTAGGATGATGTTCCTAGGCCAGCAAAAATCCTCCTGTTTTCCTACAAGCGTACCTGTGATCATTATGGCTAAACAATTCAGTTTTGGTTTCATCAGACCACTGAACCTGTCTTAAATAAATTAAAGTTTCTCTCCCTGGATGTATTTGCAAATTGTACTGTGTATTATGCTGCCTTTATAGCAATTGCTTGTCCTATACTAAGCAACATTTCAGAATATGTTAATATATAACTTCCTTCACTGTGAATAATGACACTCTCCTAGCTTCAATAAGCATATTTACAAGACCATTTGCTTTTCTGAGGTTGATACTTAGATTTTACAACAAAATATGTTCATCTTTGGTGCAAAGAACCTGTTTCCTATCAGAACTGTATGATGACTGGACATTATCATGGTGCAATTGCAAATGATTGTTTGAAGACATGTGGAACCTTCAGGCATATGGCAATTGTACCCAAGGAGATCCATAATTCACTTCCTGATATATCTTGGCTGATTACTTTTAGTTTTCCAATGATATCACACAAAATGGTTTGAGGCATGCTTTAAAAACTATCCACAAGTGTGCCTCTGGTTGACTAAAATAAAGTGAATTAGCCAATCAGACGATTCTAAAAGGTGCAACATTACCATATAAGCCTTCTCAAATTGTAAACGCAGTTATCTTTGAATATGTAAAGCTTTAACTTTGAAAAAAAAAAAAAAAACACTGACCTAAAAGAGAAAACATTAATTCTGATTTGATGTCAGATTGTGAAACAAAAGTTGTTTTTTATACACTGTATGACAGTATGTGACTAGGGTACATTTAGAATTATTATTATGATAAATAATTTAGTTAGATGACATTCCTCCACATGTGTTTATTGGCTTATGAGTTGATATGAAGTTATTCATATAACCTGGTCTGGTATCCTGCTTGGCTGCAATGCCCTGTTGGACGGGGGGCATCGACTGGGATGATCCTCTCAGTAACTGAACATCCACTGTGTCCTGTAATCAACTTTTTACTTTCTGTAACATAGAAAGTTCTCTTATACCAGATCTTCTGTTCCTTCTGTGTTCTGCTCTGTCTTCTCAAACCCCCAGACGGTCGTGGCAGATGGCCGCTCCTACTGAGCCTGGTTCTGTTGGAGGTTTCTTCCTGTTAAAGGGGAGTTTTTCCTCTCCACTGTCGCTACATGCTTGCTCAGTATGAGGGATTGCTGAAGGATTGCTGTGGTTGGAAATCTGCCCAACCTCACGCCAATGACTGACGCAATCTGCTGGGATTCCTTAAATAGGAAACTTTTTAACTGATTGGAATGTTTGTATAAATGTATTGAAATGACTTCTTGTTAAGTGCCTTGAGATGACATCTGTTGTGAATTGGCGCTATATAAATAAACTGAATTGAATTGAATTGAATTATGGAAGTTAAACAGATACAAATAGGGAAAGATATGTGTTTTGCTAAAATTCCAAGCAGTCCCACAAAGGACATGGAAGTGTGGATGATACCCTCTGTCCAGTGCTGTTTACACTTCACATCGGCTGGTGTAATATTAGTGACTTACCGGAATGATTGATTTCTATACTGGTTAATGGGGCATGGGTAACATGTCGAATTGCAACAGATGTGTTCATTAAAAAGCACGAAGACTCATGTTGATGATAAAAAGTAAATTGCATGCGAGCAAATGCATGATGATCAATCCAAAATTTAATGTTGTGCTCATATAGTGGTGCTTAAAATTGTCTAGAGGAATCAATATAGTCTAGACTCTTTGGCTTTATTTAGAGGAAAAGGAATTCAGATGAAAGCACATTCTTTTCATGCAAGATTTTAACTGTAGCTTCAAGTAATTCAGTAACATTAAAGCTGCAAAATCCAGTTTTCAGGAAAGACAGCGTGGATGTAAAGCCTTATGAATGCAGACTTTGTGTTGAACAACATCTGGCAGATTTCCAAAGATAATGCTTTGTTCTCATGTGACTACAGGTGATGATACTCCCCTTGCCAGTGATTTCAAAAGACCCTGCACGTATAAAGATAAACAAAACACAAAAGAATCAACCAACCATCAAAATCCTGAACACCATCTTGAATGATTAAAACCCTTTTTTCATGCATGAATTCCAAAAAACTGACCTACACCTACAGTAAGAAATCTTTATGTTTTGCAACACAGTAGGAGATAAAGTGTAAACCAACTGTCAGAACTCTGTAGATGACTGGAGGTGAGAAGAGGCTTTAAGCATGTCTGTAAAATTGACTCAATATTTAATTTCCAGCATTTTTTGGAAGCATGCACAGGCGGTTGGATAAAGCCTTGAGTGCAACAAAACATGTTCCAGCAAATGAAGGCTTTAGAAAGATGATCAATCTGCTGGTAATAATTCCACAACCCTCCCAGGCTTCATGCAATCACCCTGTAATGTTATGATAGCGAGGGAGTATATTTCACGTTATGGTAAGCAGCATCAGACATCTTAGTCACATGTTCGTGGAGTAGGAACAATAGAGTGTCATGTTGTTCAACTATCTGCATGTCTTTCTGTGAAAAAGCTCAGCTAAGATAGCATTCAATAAAACAATAGGATGACCACCATGCTGTGGACCCTCCCACTTGTGAACTGCATAAAACCCACTTAAGAGAAATGTCGACCTGCAGCAGAAGCAGTTGCTGTTTTGCTGTACCAAGGGGGCGTGGTGCAGAGAATAAGATAGCATGATCAGGTCTTCTAGCTCGTAGTGTGACTCCCAAACCTACTGTCGGGGCTCTGCTGTACTTACCTAGCATCTGACTGAAAAGAAGCTGCTCCAAGTCTCCTAGCACTGTCACCACCAACTCTGGATCCACCTTCAGGAAAGGCTTATCTCCCCCTTCCTCTCCCTGGGTTTTGGAGCCGGATTCCCCTCCAGCTCCGGCTCCAGCTTTTTTTGGGATGGCCTTTGCTTTGCTGGAGAGGATTTCATCATCTGATTTTCCATCCTCAGGTGCCTTGCCTAAAGGTTTCACCTCCGCAAAAGGACCACGAGGTATCCGGCTCTGTTTGCTCAGGGCAGAGGAAGCAGCTAGGGTGCTGAAGGGCTTGGGTTTTCCCTGGAACAGTGACTGTTCAGATTTGGATAGGTTGCGAGAAAGGGGGGCACCCCCGCCGGCACCACTGCCACCCCCTGTGGTCTTTGGCTTGTTGGTCTTGGTCTGCCCTGCTCCAGGCTTGGCCATGTCATCACACCACTTTGGCTCATATAGGTGCAACTTCTTCTCAGCATCAGTGAGGACTGCCAGGTTTGTCATCGACCTCTGCTTGCGAAGATTGGAGGGCACTGGTATCCTGCCCTCAGTACTGCCGGCCCGATAAACCTTCAGCTCCCCACGCTGTGTGCTCTGGGGCACTCCAGACTTGGCCCTCTTAGCTGCCATGCCTACTCCTTTGCCATCTGCTTGGCCGTATGCCTTGGTGCTGTCCGTCCTTTCCATCTTCAAATCTCCTTCTTTGCCTTTCACACTATTTCCAAGCAAGCCTCCTGCATGAAACCATTATCAAAATGCATCAGGAAGGAGAAAACAGTCTTCCTTAGTCAAACTCCTCTCCTTGTTTGGAATCATACATGTAAATGTCCCCCTCCAAGTCAATCCTGCTGCTTTCTTTCCCTTCTCTCTGTCTCCTTCTATCTCCCTCTTTCTCCCTGACAGGCTGCTGCAGCTGCTGCAGTTGCAGTGCTGCCCAGGCGCTCCCTTTCTCTCCTTCCCTTCTGTCCTCCTCTCCACCGTTTTTTCCACTCTCCTCCCTTCTGCACGCCCTCCTGCTGCTGAACCGCGCAGCAGCAGAATGACAGCGGAGGCACACGCAACAGCACTCCCTCCTCCCCCCTGCTCTTTGCTGTCTCTCCTTCGCCTCTGCCTTCCCTCCCATCCTCCTCCTGCCCATCCCTTTTCTTTGATTTTAAAGATGCTTTACCTTCTCTCACCAGAGTAAGTCAAACACAAGTGTGAAATGATAGAATAGCTTTTAATACCGGCACACAATTATCCTCTAACACATCATGTTTTCCCACCATTTTCTATGATTCCTTTGTTCTTCCCCTCCCCCTCTTCACCTCTAGGGTTCACTGTTCAATACATCTGATGAATGAATCAGATCGGTGGTGTTATTAATAAGCAAACCAATTCACATTCAGATACATAACTACAAAGTATAGCACATGTTGTAATCACTGTCATAATTCAACACTATGTAACAACTGGAGCATCCAGATTATCTCTTGATCCTGTCTGAGCTTCCTTATGATATCCATTCCAGAATTCCTATCAGATAAATCATTTGCTGACCAATTCTGCAGTGTCGTCCAGCTGTTTTCTGTATAAACACAGGCAATGAGAGATTATATATGTAAAAAAACAACAACAAGAACTGCGGCCTGCCAAATAAGAGAGCAAATGACAAGATATGCGCGCGTAAGTAAATTACATGCCAGTAACTGCACTTTGGAAAAATCTTCCAAATCACTTTTAAACACTTACATTTACACACGGACACACACTATGTGTAAATTAAAAATCTAGTCAAGTAGCTAAGGCAGTGAATTGTTTGCTTTATTCTTGTCTAATGACAAGAGATATTCCACACAGTGTCCCAAAGGGCACAGGAAGATTCTGGGGGTTCTGCGGGCATTCAAATGCAAGACTGCTCCATAGAAACCGCCCTCTCTTTTAGCCTGCATGTCATCGCTAACCTTCAGAGCTTCAAGATAGATGACAAAGACACATTTACCTTTTTCGTAAACTGCTATTACACTACCAACATTCTTTGTCTGCAATCATGCTGGAAACATTTCAAAAATATTTCTAAATTCAAAAACCATTTTTAAATTAAGAGGAAATCATGCTACATGTTCCAAATCTGTGATTTTAATAAACTGCTAGCTGCCGTGTCCAGAGGCAACCTTTCCAACTCTCACAATAGCTTTCACCACACTCCATTGCCCTCTTTATTTGGGCTTTAAGGCACCTGGGGTGGCTTAGGCTGCACCAACCTTGTGATCTGGCAATTAGTGTGTGGACACAATGTTAAGACTTGTTCCTCAACATCACGAGTTTGCTCTCCAGCTGACTCAAGAACATTAATGTTGACCGTACATTCATTCATGCAATGAATAACTGATTTCTTTAAGAGGATGCGTAGTACCAAACACATTGCAGCAGAACTTATTCCTGAAGGATTTATGCATAAAGTTATACAGAAAACAGATATATCTGGGTTTTTTAAAACAATAGAGGTCAAATGGTTGTTATTTCAGTTACTTTACAGATTTATGGTTACTGTCTGTGCACCGTGTTCATGTCAAACCGAATAAAATCATATTTTGCTAATCTTTTATTTAGTATGTCAAAATTCCCATTCTTTATGATAATGTACCAGCATGCTATCATGAATGGAATACTAAAATGTTGTTATGAAGACCACAATTAATCCATTAAACACCATTTGTAACATTGCTTAAGCAAACAAAATGTGCACACATCACTAATTTTATAAGAGATTAGACATGCTTTAACTTCCATCAGTGAAAACAGGTCAGGTAAATACAAAATATATGCAAAATGCAAATGCAAATACAAATTTCAGAAACTATAACAACTACTCCCTCACTATGAGATGGTGCGTGTATGCGTGTAACACACCTTCCTAAGTATTTTTTGCTTTTTAGGGTTTAACGTATCTTAAAGCATAAAGCATATGTTAAAATGTTGTGCTTATTCAGTGAGAACTCTCAAAGTGAAAACTCCCAGTCATAGCCAAGGCTCAAGAGAGAAGGGTGGAGTTGAAAATTTAATTTCTCTCAAAACTGGGTTTGATTTACGTTCTCCAGCTGGCCATCCATGTGACTCTGAAACATCTGTGTGTGTGGACACACAGAGTCACACAGCTGTCTGCGGTGCATTTCCCTGGTCAGCAGATGAGATCAGTTTTGTGCTTCTCAGCTGCTATGATGTAATGTAACATTAGGGAGACTTCCACATGTGCTCTAAGGGGGAAAACCAACACTTTTTTTTTTTTTATTGTGAATGTGCTCTTAGTTATAATCGGTGTGGAAGTCTAAGGCAGAAGACCATTAAGGACTGATTGTAAATTGATTCTGCGGGAAGGCAAGTAGACCACACATTCAGCCAGAGTGTATCTCTAATATAATTTAAAAGTCTAAATGATCATTAGTTTAGGAAAAATTTTGGATTACATTTAATGATGGATGGGCAATCTATCCAGGGTATAACCCATCTCTCGCCCAGTGACTGCTGGAGATAGGCACCAGCACCCCCGCGACCCTGTATGGATAGGCAGGTTTAGACCATGGCTATGGATGGATGGATGGATGGATGGATGGATGGATGGATGGATGGATGGATGGATGGATGGATGGATGGATGGATGGATCCTTTCCACATAAAAATTATGCACAAACAGAAATAAAAGTTTCAGTACAGCTAAATCCTGACAGTGTTTAAATGGTTAGGTTTAATTAGTGAATTTTAAGTGTTTTATAAATTGTTTAAGATTGATCCTAAGTGGAGTCACATTTCATTGCCTTAACTGTCTATTTATACTGTGATGTTGATTTTTCTTTAAATCTTCCTGAAACATCTTTAATCTCTGTGTGAATCATGTCACATCAGAATTAAAAGCTCTGCCTGTTGGCATTGCTCAAGACTCTGTTCTGGTGCTTCTTATTTTCTAACTTACATACTTCCACTGGGACAAATTATAAGGCACTATCAAAAAACAGATAAAACCTTCATCACTGATGAATTAATAATTTTTAAATCAGTGAGTAAAAATTACCAATCTGAGAGAAGATTACTTAAAATAGAATTAAATTCTAAATATAAAGAAGAATATTTAGCCTGCTAGTGATAAAGACAGAATTTCCCCATTCCGATGTAAAAAGAATTAAGATAAATATTTATCTGTTCATTCAGTTAATTTGATATTTCTTAGGTTTTCTGTCCAATAGGGATGTGATAACTTCTCACTGTTTACTTTTTGAGCCTAATTTTTCTATTTAGAAAACCATTAAATCCTGTGAAAAACAAAATAATAAAGGCAGATTAAAATGTTGTTTTAAAAGGTCACATGATAGTTAATGTGGTGCAACAACCTCTACAACAGTATCCAGTGGAAGTGAACGGACTGGAATGCAAAAAGGCTGAGGAATTAGAAGATTTTCTTTTTACTTCTATCAACATTTTCTTTATTCACAAAGTGAAAGTACAGTTACAGGAAATTACAGCAAAGTTAAATCAAACAAGTTAAAGAGTGATCAACTTGACTGCAGCAATTTAATTACACTCAGCCTTCCTATTATAAATTATAAATTATTTCAAAGATAATAGGTCTGAGTGTTTTCAGAACAATAGATAAAAAAGCCCATATTTTCTTTCAGCCACTTCACAGTTGGCACCACATTGATGGTTAACCAAGAAACATCTCGCCACTCAGTTGTGAAAGACAGGCTTTTAGTCCCAGACACGAAATCCGATCTGCCCATCAAAATAGTCAGTCTCAGCCTTAAAGCTTTCCATCCTCTTTCAAGGACAGCTCAGTAGTTTGTCTGCTCTCTCCCAGAGGAGACTAGCTGGAGGATCTCGTCCCTCAGTCACTAAGATAATTAAGATGTCTGTCAAGAGGGTTTCATAATCCTCACTGCAAAGAGGTAAGGTCATCGAGAACAATTATTATACCAGACATGTCAGCAAAATTAATTGGCTTTTAATTTCTTCCTTACTACCTCAAACATGGTGCTATTTGTAACAGTGATTAAAAGTGCAATTTGATCAGCTAACTGTTTAATTCTACATCATAATTTAAAGATATTGTATATTGTTTATTGGGATGCTATTCCCACATGTTGGAACGCTTTTAGGAATGACATACATACTGTATGTAGTTCTACAGATAGAAGAAAAAGCACAAACATGCATACACAACAATTTACCTCCTCACCAAAAAAAACAAAAACACACAAGAAAAACACAAATTAGAATGTTGTTTGTGGACATTTGTTAAGGAACACAATCATACCTCATCAATGGAAAAATAAAAGATTGGTTGTAGGTATAAATTAGCTCAGAATCCAGCACTTTTAAACACTGTTGCACATATAGAGAGGTTTTTGGTAAATTCAAAACCAATTTGCAGCCCTGCTTAAAAGGATAACAAAATTTTTTTACATTTATTTTTAAATCAAACATAAACTTTTGAGACTTTTGTCTCTTGAAGTTGTTAGACTCACCGCACAGGTCATCAAGTAAAGGAGTAGAGCATCACGCTTTTAACTTACTGACATCTTATGGTCTTAATTACCAGTCTTAACCCATTTTGCAATTCCTTAAAATGTGTATACTTTTTTAAAAAATGTATCAGGGCAATAACATCTTTTTTAGATCACTAACTAGCTCATTACAGCCAAGTTCCACATTTTGTTGTGTGTTTGTTTTGCTGTTAATAAAGTATTTTATCGTTGTATTAAGACCTTTGTATATATTACTGCTTTAAAACTGCTACATTTTATTTTTTATTTTGGCAAGAATCTGACTTGAGAGTAATGCAAAACAATTACAGTGCCTCAATGCTTTTTTTAAATTAGTCCATAACAAATAAAAAAAGAAATAAAATGGTATCTCAGACAGGGAGGTTTACTGAAGTAAAGTATATTGATAACTTTGGAGTTTTCAAATTTAATCATAGATGGTTGACCTAAGGAAAGCTGTCTTGGTTTTACAGCAAATTACATCAGATTTTGTAAATGATGAAGCATAGATTACTACAAACAATGCAAAATACAAAATCTGTCCTGTGGCTAAAGGTTTTACTGGGTGTCCCTAACATCAAATCAATGTCCTTTATACATACAGTAGATCTTTTGTCTTGTAATCTCTTTCCCTAATTAACCTTAATTGATTAAATTGTCTCAGTTACCTCTGCTAATGATGATTTTAATTTGTTTAAAGACATTTCTTATAAGTAAGTATGGACCAAGTTAATTACATACTGGATTTGTACCAAGGTTTGTAAACTGTGAGGAATACAGAGTATTTATTAGATCATGTAAAACATCATACTCAGATTTTACTATATTTTACTGCTATGTCAACAAAAAAAAATTAGACACATAAAAGACAAAAAGATCATGTTGCTTTAAGAGTGCTCTGTGGCTTTGAGAAATGCGCCATTTGCCAGGAGTTTTTTTTTTTTTTTTTCAGGTAAAAAAAGAAGTGGAATATTTTTGGGAAACCCTGATGCACAAAACAGGCAGCACATACGGTGGGAGGTTGTGGCTGTGTGTCGGAGGCAGACTTTGTGAGAAAAACTGCTGCACTGAACAGTCAGTAGTCAGCCTTGTAAAGATTTGGGTGTTACAGGATGCAATAAAACACAAATGGAAAAACTGTGTTCTGCATAACCAACTGGTTGACCTAAGTAAAATGTGTAAAATAGGTTTGTTTTCTTTAAGTTCTGTAAACTTCTTTGGAATTAGTACAGGAAGGGGAAAAAGTACCATGACAATCTTTCTTTTTTAAAGATTCTGGATATGTATACAGTGTCTTGCAAAAGTATTAATACCCCTTGAACATTTTCACATTTTATCACATTATAACCTCAATATACAAGTAGAACCACATTTCAGATCAATTACAACTCAAGTATTTTTAAGCATGTCAGCCTTGCAAGTCTAGAGACTTAGATATTCATATTTCAAAACAGCTAGAGCTCACTCAGACTGGATGAAGATTTTTAAGTCTTGCCACACATTCTTAATAAAATTTTGGTCTGTACTTTGACTGGGCAATTCTAATATAAATATAGTATAGTAAATGAACAGAAAATAGCAATAAAAACAGGATGTAACAATAATATTGAAAACACTAAAATACACATTATTTGAATCTGTGGAGAAAAATACTCCACAGGTTAGTAGAGAGAAAAACTCAGAAAAACTCAAAGTTTTGAAAGCACACAGACCTTTCTTGCTGTCCTTCAAAGAGCTAAGATCCAAACCTTATACTGGACCACCTCATTGCCTCTGGCAAGCCAAATAGTCCCTAATATGAAAGATCAAAG
Organism: Valencia hispanica; assembly: GCA_963556495.2. Taxonomy (NCBI): domain Eukaryota; kingdom Metazoa; phylum Chordata; class Actinopteri; order Cyprinodontiformes; family Valenciidae; genus Valencia; species Valencia hispanica. Next base: position 31,577,877 of record OY747708.1, read on the forward strand.
GCTGCAGACTCACCTACATCATCACAGCAGACCTCCATGGAATCAGAGGAGCAGTCACTCAGATCATCAAGGGTAGCATCTGTGTCCTCACTGACCTGAAACCTACAGTCAAGCACCACAGTTTAACAAATATATAAAATAAACCCAAATTAAATAAATGTATTGATTTAAGGGACAAGGAAGAGTTGAAATCAGTTTTCAATCAACATTTTTTTTATCTGCTTGTCTTTACAATTTAAAAAGGTAAAATACTGCCCTCACCTGAACCTAAAAGGAGCAACAGCAGCCATGTTTATTTTTCCTGGCTCACTTCCTCTCCGTTTCATGTTAAGCTTCTGGTAGGAATCTCTTGATTTATTTTCAAGAAAATCTCCCACAAAAGCTCCGAAGTCCTGGTTTGTGAAGTTCCCCACTTCTCTTTGGAAGTGCTCAGGTCCAGCAGAGGAAGGACGTGATTTTTCATTCCCATTTGTCCCTTTGGTATGAAGAAGACGTCCTCGTTCTCGGTCTGAACGAAAGTTGGCTGAGAGTTTTAGTAAGGTGTGGCCCTCTCTTGCATTGTCTAGACTCCTGAGACGACTCTTTCCAAAGGTCCAGTTCTTATTGGTGTTTCTCCTTAACTGTAGGTCTCTTAAAGCCTTGTGTGTCAATGCACTGTTTCGCAGGTCCAACGTGTCTTTGGAACGTGGAACGTCCCTCTTTGGTATCTGAGGGCTGCTGTATGCTGAACATGTCCCATTGGTTCGCTCTGTGGCGGCAGGGCCTCTGTTAGAATACCTGTCAGTCTTTTGCTGCAGTAGGCTTGCTTTGAAAGCTTTACCTCTCACCACGTCTGCAGGATCAGAGGAAGCTGATGATGAAGAATATGCAGGTTGTTGTCTGGCAGTGAGCTGATACTGCACTGTGGGAATGGGAAGGCCACTGTACTGCTTGGAATCCATCTTTGGCAGAGGCATCATGGTCTGAGGTAAAGGGAGATTTGAACTGACGCTTGCATCACTCTGCCTCTGGGATAAAACTTTGATGTTGGCTCCATTGTTCATGATTAGTGGGGGTCACTGTGTCACTGGGGTGAAATAAAAAAAAAAAAAGGAAAATTGATAATGGACAGTAACAACACAAATTGCATTAGGCCATCACAATAGCTGTAAATGTAAATTTAGTCACTAATGTGATTACTAAAGAAAAAAACAACAATAATTTCATATAACGTTTAAACAAGCAGGTAAAATATCTCCCCTTTCTTCAATCGCCATGCTGTTGGCATCCATTAGCACTAAAGTGGAAGGCTGTCAAGGCTGTAGTCCCCTCTTGTGGCAATGGAATTATATAACAGCTTTACAAAACATAAACTTTACTCTTAAGTAAATCTGTAGTAAAGGGTATTGTATTTTATTCTAATGTCCTTGCCAGATATGTAAAAAAAATGTTAGCTGGAGCACTCCTGTAGAGGAGAACAAATACAAAAGCTGAAACCAAATCTCCTCATAGTTATACCATTCACATGTAAGCTAGCATTAGCGATGTCGCACAGCCAGCCCTGGCAAAAAGTTAGAAAAGCGCTAGTTTAAAACTACAATCTTAAACCATTGCTCCAAAAGTAAGTAACTTATGGGAATGTCTAAGGATTGTCAATTAGTTCTTGCCATGTGACAACCATCTAGGCAGTTACTTTAGTGTTACTCAGTTTTCTGAGCAGGGTTGTGTCAAACATTTTGCTTCGTTTTGCAGATTGAGAACCAACATGACTAATAACGGATCTGTGGTCGGCATGAAGCTGGACTCTCTGGTGACGGTGGCAGAGATGAGGACACTGGACAAACTGCTGGATATTCTTGACAACACCAGCCATCCTCTGCACACTGTCATCAGCAACCAGAGGAGCCGGTTCAGTGAGAGACTGCTTCTTCCCAAATGCAGGACCAGTAGACACCAGTAGAGCTCCTTTGTCCATCATGCAATCACCCTCTTCAACTCCTCACTTGGAGGGAGGAGGAAATAGGGAGGACAGAGGGGAAGGAGCAGTAGCCACAGTGCAATATTATATATATATATATATATATATATATATATATATATATATATATATATATATATATATATATATATATATATATATATATATACGTTCTGTATATGTTTATTTATTTATCTTACTCCACCCTTTTGTTTGTTGCTGGAAATGTTAATTTCCCCGAGGGAGTCATACCAAAGGGATGAATAAAGTTAAGTCTAAGTCTAAATCTGATGAAGTCAGTTGTATAGTGAGCAAAGAAACATCATATTACCCTGCTTTAAATATCACTTAAAATTATTCCTATTGCCACCAATTACATTACACAATAACAACTGGCTAAAACCAATGTCTGACACATTCAAGACCTGCTTCTAGGTTGTTGTCAGGACACAATGGGGCAATTAAAAAACATGAATAATAATAATAATACTTTTATATATTTTAACACATTATATACATATATATATATATATATATATATATATATATATATATATACATACATACATACATACATACATACATACATACATACATACATACATATATACATACATACATACATACATACATATATACATACATTTGTGGGCGCCCTTCTAAAACCCAAGGCCACCTTACCGAGAAGAAAAAAACAGACAAAAAAATAGATAAAATATATTTTAAAAAAAGCCATGTGTGAAAAGCCATGTCTATTTGTGAATCTTTTCAGTTACCAGTGGAATTGCTAAATGTACTCTATTGTATGTTGCTTGCATTTTCCTACATAGGTGTTATGTGTTTAGACTAAAATTCAGTTAAAGAAAAAGCAACCTGTTGAAGATTTATCTAATTTTAATCTACAACCTGAACTTTTTGTAACAATTTGTTCTTTGATACTCTTCAAATCTTTTGTTTAATGACTGAAATATAAAGGGGTATGGAGCTATTGGACCACTTAAGCCCCCACCATTATCTATGTAATGGAGAGGTGCTACCTACAGGTCCAAACAGAGCTGGCATGGCCTGAAAGGAACAGATCCCCCTGCTGCACATGCCAAGTGGTGTCAGTCTGCCACCAGCCTTCACAGCATGTTTCACACTGGAGATGTGGACATAGGACCAAGAATACATTAGACAAAGCTGTTGAAACATATGGTGCCTTTTTAGAAAAATAATTGTGCTTTGATTGATTTATGTTTGGCTTTTTGCTAATAAGCTTTTATTTTAAGACAAAAGTAAATTAAATTAATTGTCCTCAAAAGGGGTTTATTTAATATTCATTTAAATGAGGGAGTTGTTTGTTTTCTTATTGCTTCAGGACAACTCATTTACATAATCCTACTGATTTCTCTGAGTTGACGAACTTGAACTGGTGGCTAGTCTGGAATTCAGACTTTTAAGCCTCTTTAATTTTGTAAGTCATACATAATATAATATTTCTTTACCTTCTGCTCTCTGCTCTTTCACTCACTTACGCATGCATTCACTTAGCTGGTCATGTGGTTAGAAACTGTCTCTCTGAAGCAGACATGGTGGAATGTGCAGCTGTTTCACTGCATTTAGTGCAGCATAAATCCTAAGTGATAGCTTGCCGTTTTTCACACAGTGTCACACATAAATGGATGTCTGTACAGCCTCTGAGTTATAATTACTGCACACTAAATCATTTTAGCAAACACAGATTTGTGTAAAAACTGGATTTTGACTGTAGTATAAGTAAATACTTTCATATTCAATTATATTTATTATTTTTCCAATTAGGTAAATCAATCCATTGTCTATACCGCTTATCCATTGCAGGGTCGCGGAGGGGTTGGTGCCTATCTATTATAAATCATTACATGGCTTAGCACCAAAATATGTTGAAGACCTGTTGTCATGGTACCAACCACCAAGACCACTCAGGTCCTCCAACTCTAGCCTACTAAACATCCCTAGACTCAGAACTAAACACGGAGAAGCAGCTTTCAGTTTCTATGCTCCCCTTATCTGGAACGGACTTCCTGACGAGTGTAGAGCTGCTGAAACTCTGAACTGCTTTAAATCGAGACTAAAAACCCATCTGTTTAGAATTGCCTTTGAGTAAATGCTTGATGTTATATGTATGAAATGTGTTCATGCTCTCTTGCTTTTTTTTTTTTTTTCTCTTGCTTTATTGTGTATCATGTGTAATGTGTGTTTCTTTTATGTGTTTCTTTTAAATCACCAAATCATGTAAAGCACCTTGAATTACCCTGCTGTTGAAAGTGTGCTATACAAATAAAATTGCCTTGCCTTGCCTTGCCTATCTCCAGCGGTCATTGGGCGAGAGCCAGGGTACACCATGGACAGGTCACCAGTCCATCGCGAGACTTACAGGACAAACAACCCTCACACCTAAGGTCAATTTGGAGAGACCAATTAACCTAACAGTTATGTTTTTGGATTATGAAGGAAGGAGTACCCAGAGGGAATGCACTCATGCACAGGGAGAACATGCAAAGTCCATGCAGAAAGACCCCAGGACGGGATTCTTGCTGCAAGGCAACAGTGCTACTTCTGCACCACTGTGCAGCCTAATTAAGTAAACCTGAAATAAATAATTGGCATCATTTAAGTGATTTCCTTTGGATGAACTTCACTTATAAATAAAAGAGATGGGGCGTCGTAAAGCATAGCAGGAGAGCAGGCACCCCATATGCAGTCCTTGAAGAGACTGTCCCTGGTTCCTGTGCTGTATGTCTCACCCTTCTCTCTCCCATTTCCTGTTCATCAACTATGAAAAAAAGGCCACTAGTGCCAGCAAAATCTAAAAACTTATAACTAAAAGACATAACTAACATAATTAATGTGAGTAATTTTTAAAATGTAGCCCTGATAAAGATTTTGATGCGTTTGATGCATGTCAAAAATTGGACCTGATCTGGCAATAACATCCCACCACAGTAGAGTACCTGCTAGTTTTAAATGTGCTTTGCAAACTGTTTTGGTGCTAACTGCAATTAGTTAAGATAAAAACAATATAATTCTACCTAGATGGAAAAAGCATTCTATTCTTTTAATTATTTCCAGGAGGCAATGCTTTTATATTCCTTCCTCTCAATTTCAAATATTTTATCCACAAACCGTACGCTGGTAAATGTTTTGTATGTTTTCTAGATTTGCTATAACAACCTTTAGATTAAAGTTGGGACTTTAGACATTTTTTATTTGTTATTAGGGCATTCTTTTACAGAACATGTATTAAAGGCAAGGCAAGGCAAGGCAAGGCAAGGCAAGGCAAGGCAAGGCAAGGCAAGGCAAGGCAAAGCAAGACAATTTTATTTGTATAGCAGACTTTCAACAGCAGGGTAATTCAAGGTGCTTTACATGATTTGGTGATTTAAAAAACAAAAAAACAATGGAAATTAAAAGTAAAAGAAACACACATTACACATGATACACAATAAATAAGAGAAAGATCAATAAAGCAAGAGAGCATGAACACATTTCAAACATATGACATCAATCATTTAATCGAAGGCAATTCCAAACAAATGGGTTTTTAGTCGCGATTTAAAGCAGTTCAGAGTTTCAGCAGCTCTACACTCGTCAGGAAGTCTGTTCCAGATTAGAGGAGCATAGAAACTGAAAGCTCCTTTTCCATGTTTAGTTCTGAGTCTAGGGATGTTTAGTAGGCTAGAGTTGGAGGACCTGAGTGGTCTTGGTGATTGGTACCGTGACAACTGGTCTTCAACATATTTTGGTGCTAAGCCATGTAATGATTTATAAACCAGTAGGAGTATTTTGAAGTCTATTCTCTGAGCTACAGGGAGCCAGTGTAAGGACTTTAGAACTGGGGTGATGTGCTCTACTTTCCTGGTTCTAGTGAGGACGCGAGCAGCAGCGTTCTGGATCAGCTGCAGCTGTCTGATTGACTTTTTAGGCAGACCTAAAAAGTCAATCAGCAAATTAAAAGCGATCATTTTCACCCCGTGTTATGTACCGTTAAATATCTCTCCTACTAATGAGGTAAATCCAACTTTCTATTCAACATTTTTCAATTTAGAACAATTGCAAACAAACAAAAATCAGCGTACATTCCATGATCAGTACCATTACTTTAGAACATTGACAATAGTTAAAACTGACAGCTAACATGTTGACTTTGTAGAAAGATTTGAATGTTAATGCTTTCTTATGCTGAAAACTTTGAGGGTGGGGGATGTAGGTTATTTTTCTTATCCCACCTGGTCTAATAATGGTCCAACATCAGTCAGTATTCCATGCAGAGACAAAAAGAAGGTAGCAGTATGATGCGGTGGAGCCAACTTGTCTGTAACAGCCAACCCACACTTAACAGTGGGATACAGCTTACAGTAACACAATTTAGACCCACAAGGAGCTTTACAGAGGGTGGGAGTGGATCGATGCTGGAAGACAATAAGCGAGTGATGCTTCTAATGTTTCATCCAGTTTTTCCCCTTTTCTTCCTGAAGTCATTTACACATTTCACCCATTCTGACCAGACAGATTATGATGACTCATATTTCTGTCTGTCTGGTGACATCATGCATAGTTTTTCCTGTAGTGCTCATGTTTCTGTCACAGCTTGAATGTCACTTTTGATCTCCTTTTTTTCTTTTACATACAGTGAGAGCATGTAGCTGGAGCTACAAGGAGCCAAAACTGTTCTGTTTTCCCCAACCATATAATCCAAGTTCGTGGGGGTTGAACCAAAGATACTTTTAAGAACTAACATTGCGTTGCCACAAAATCCCTCTACTTCAGCAAAATCTCAGAGAGCTCTGGGCAGTAGAAAATTTAAATATGTAAGCGAAACATTACAAATTCACTTACAGATACAAACTCCTAATCATTCAGTAGACCGGTGTTAACATTGCTACGTTTGGAGAAGATGGCTTCAGAAAGAGCATTCATGGTCTGGAACTGACATCTGCCTTAGCCAAGATATATAGATGGAACATGCAAGATGGTCCAAAGGAGTGCTGTTATTTTCGTGATAGAAATACTGTATTTTGTCAGATAGGTTTTGTACTGTTCTATTGAAAGACCTAGTGACCACCACACAGAGAAGAACCTTCAGTCAAGAGGGATGCCTGCTGCAGCATCTCCTCATAGCCAGTTGAGGTTTCAAGCCCTTTCACAAATGGAAGCTCCATTGTTCCATTTAAGTAAAGAGCTCTCTAGATCATGATGTAACAATGTAATGAATATCTCCAGTGGAACTCATTGTTAAGCCAGTAATGATGGAAGCCATCAGGCATATCCATATTTTTTTCCACCTTTCAATGTCTCATTTTTTGTCCACCAGCAATGGTCAAGTTGAGGTACAGCTGTTTAAGGCATTAGTTGTTAATTTTTCTTCATGATCACCCCACAAGATCCTCCAGCTCAATAAAAATCCAGTTATGCTCAGATTGTTATTATTTAAGGTCACAGCTCTTAAACTTGGGATCAGGTTTAAGAATAACAGTAATCTTAAGCATACTTCAATAACTTGCCCTCTATATTTGTTTTTCTGTCTTACTCCTGTTGGTTTTGTATATTATTAATTTATTTATGTATTTCGAAGCTTTACTTACATCCTGGTTATGATCCATCAGCATGTAATTTCTTCTCTGGTCTTAAGATTTCAACTAGGAGTATAACATCAGGTCAGATGTTTGAAAGCTTAAAATATAATCCTTAGTTTATGTTTAAACCACAGTACGAATGTCATACTGTAGGGTGTCACCTTTTATAAATTGCCAGCCTACTGTGAGACATACTGTAGACATTTATTCACTGGCAGAGCCTAATTTTCGCAAACATGAACATGTTGCCCAAGACCAAAAGATAACTGAGCTGAATGTGTAAATCATAACATTCTGTGTGCATAATTAAATGTTTTCACGATTACCATGCAATGTAGTTTTGCAAGAGTCTTGACCTTATTTTTATATATAGCACCGAGTCCCAAATTCTCCCTTTTACCAATTACCTAATGCCCAAGCTGTGTCATAGAGGAATTCTGTAGGGAACGCCATGGACTGATGGAACACCAGACTGATTAACAGCAAACAAATTCAGGAGGACACAGGAACAATAAACGAAGACATGGCTCTTCCTACATTTTGTGAAAAACATTTCCAGATGGATGACACCTCATAAGCTACACTGTTTTTTATTGAAACATCCATGTTTCTCAACTTCTTTGGATTATTTTTAATTGTTTTAAAGATACAGACCAAGGAACACAAGGGATCGCAAACAAATTCCCAACAAGAAATAAACAAAGTTGCTTCTTTTACTTTTGCATTTCAAACTTGTCCTCAGTATTCTGTGGCTGTTTGTAGCCTGCCAAGTATAGATTTTGGCCAGATTTTCCCAGTCACATTGTGTCTCAGATGTCAATAATAGTCATTCTCCCTCTCTTTTAGTCCATCATACATGCTTACAAAATAACAGCACTCTGCTGCAGCACTTATCCGCAGTGTGTATCTGTTTACAACTGAAGGGATGGGAACGGTTAAACAATGTCTTTCTGATTGCTTTCTAGTTAAAGATTAAAACAACTGTGATTAGAGTGGGCTTTCAGAAGAGTGGATTATTCTGATGACTGATTAAAAGGATTTAGCCTTTATGATAAGTCACTTTAATTGATTAATGACATTAAGTAATGCCATAAAATTATCAGCAGTATGAGTCATGTTAGCACTTTGCAAACTCCTTGGGGATAATTAGGCTAAAATAAGGTTAATCTAGCTGGAGCAAAATTCTCAATAAATCTGATATTTACCACCAAAGTGTTCATCCATTGTCTAATTGCAGCCAGTAATTTGCATCAATAGGGAAACAGGTATAACACTTGCAGCTTCAACATAAAAAATGCCTTCTGAATTCAGTTATCTGTCTTTATCTTTATTTTAAAAAAAACAATGTACATTATCAGTTTAGTCAGTTTGCCAGATTTGTCAGCACATACCAGATTTTTTTCTGGATTTCTGGTGAAACTTCATGCCACATTGCCACTTCTCCGTTTTTGTCACCACCAGCAATGCAAGCAGTTAAGATTTCTGTATAAAGTCAAAATGTGTGTTTTTTTAAATCAATTTATTTCTTTTTTTTTGTTTTTTTTTGTCTTGGTTTCATCTTTCAACTAACACTAGGTCATAATTTACTGATCATCACTTGTCCTTCAAATCAAAGAATTTACTCCTACAGTGTTTTAAAAAGTTTTTTTTTTGTCATGATAACATGTTCTAATTTTTGTTTTCTCTGAATTTAGTTTAAACTTTTAGTGTCTGTCACATTTTGTTTAATTAAAGCAGATCAGCTACCTTTATCTCTCACCGCTTGTATAAGACAATATGGGGAGGATAAAAATTTGATTAGACTGAAATCTAACATTACAGTACTGTAATCAAAATAAATAAATAAACAAATAAAAAAGCATTTACTCCCAGACACAAAATTACTATTATTATTATTTTTGCTCTCAGGACAATCTCTTTCTCTCTGAGCCTGGAGTGTGAACAGGAATGGGTAAAAAGGCCTTTTGGTTTGTGGCACGGCACTCTTGGAATGAACTACAGAAGGATTTTCAGTTGAAAGATCTTGCATCACTTGATACTTTCAGATCGTTACTGATAGATTTTGAGAAACAGTCTCTTACCTAGATGTTTTATCTGATGTGTATTTTGTTAAATCAATCATGTAATGTTGAACTGTTTTTGAGTGTATGAAATTTTGCCCTGCCTCTGGCCCAGGACACTCTTGAAAAAGAGATTTTTATTTTAATGAGTTTTTGCCCTGGTTAAATAACGGTCAAATAAAAATAAATAAATAAATAAACACAAACTAAGCTGGGTAAATACAAAGGGTATTTTTTTTTGTGATTTCATTAATTAAAGGAAAAAAGCTATGCTTCTTTGTTTGGCTATTTCAGAGGTAACTTTGAATCATTGTCCAGCTACATATCACAAGTGTCCTTGAATGTAAGGTCATGAATTGATCGCCAGGTATTCTCTTTCAGAATTATCTGCTTGATAGCAGACTTTACTTTACAATTACAGCAAGTTGTCCAGGTCCTGAAGAAGTATCCCCTGGCCACTCCATCATGTATGATTGTCAGCATGATGTGCATATTTTTTCAAATCTCTGGTGTTACAGAACACACCTTTCAAAAACCTTTGCATTTGTCTTGCCAATCCATAGAATAGTTTCCCAAAAGTCTTTTGGGCCTTTGAGTTCTTTTGGGTCAGCACTGTTTTTAGCCTTGAAACATCTATATTTATACAATGTTTGCCCTGTCTGAGGCTTCATGGACTCTGAGAGAAAGCTGGAGTACCCGGAGAGAACCGGGTGCATGGGGAGAACGAGCAAACTCCATGTACAAAGACCCTAGACCAGGATTTGAACCAGGGATCTTTTTGCTGAGGCCCGCTGAATAATTGTATGTCCTAAACATAAAGTCTGTCTAATCTTATATGAACTGGTCTATTACTAATACAGTTTCTGTAAATTCAGAAATCAAATAAAATCCACTGAACTTTGATCCGTGCTGGTTCCCATGACAGTTTTTTTTTTCAAGTTTCCTTGTAGATATGAAATTTTTGTGCAATGAACTGGAATTGGCTGGATGACTAGTTCACACATTACATGCTAATGCTTAATTGTAATGGTTAAAATAAACTTCAAAATGTTTCTATTACCTAACACATTTTGTCTCATACCACATAAACATTACAGTTTCAATCAGTCAGTATTGCTCTGAGTGCTTTTACAAGTTGCTTCAAGCTCCAGATTTCATTTGAGAACACAAACCACCATAGCTGTAATCTTAACCAGCACAGAAGCAAGGTTCTGGTTGTGTACTGTTTAAATTCAGGGTCAAGAAGTCCATTTCACACTGACATTGTCATAAACTATTTTCTGCTAACATAAATTATTTCACCTAACCTGAAAACAAAAGAAGAGATGGGCCCTGAAGGATCAGCATGGAATCTTAAGTGGTTCAGGAAGTTGGATGTAAAATCCCTAAAGCACACTACAACAGCCTGCTGCTGCGGTTATGCTGCTCTTATGCAACTGACACAGTTTTCTGAGGTGAAATCAAGCCTGTCCAGAAATAACTAGCATTTACATACTCCAGCCGAGTGATGTCTGAAAGTTTGGACAATTTTTCATGCTGGATCTTGGGAATTGGGTATTTTAAAACCAGAAACTGAGGTCGCACAGTCCTCATCTCTGCAACACCTAAAATAGTATAAGTATTTCATTCACGCATAAGCAAATGCAACATGCTTTGTCACTTTTATCCAAGAAGCCTTCCAGCAAAGACTAAGGTTGTGCAACTATCGGCTTTGTATTTAAATATTTCTACTTGTATTGTAACCCTGGCCTGTTGGATAGAACAATATAACTCAATATTGGCTGAATAATCAAATCAAATTCACTTTATTTATCCGTTAGGAACTTCATTTGCAGAGGAAGTAATGACTATTAACTCATGAAATGATATATTTTTTTAATTGGGTCAAGCAGATTTACACATTTCGCCCAATAGGTCTGTGAGTTTGCGTTCCATTCCCTAGATAAGCAAATCTTAAAAGATCTTTTAAAATATTGCAAAAAAGAGAGACAAATTATAAACGTTGCTGTTAATGGGTTAAATGCTAATGCTCATGGTTGTTTTTCATTAAAAGTAGACATTTTAAAAGGAAACTAACAAAGACCAGTGTAAAAAGCTGCAATGGATGTTCAGCTGAAAAGGAATGGAGGTTCATATTAGAAATTTAGGTTGACATCTATGTTGGTGTCAACCAACTAAACCAGAAACCACTCGTTTTCAGCTCAGATTTGATTTGTGACGGGGGGAAAAACACTTCATCCCTGTACATCAAAAGCAAATTTTCACAAATGTTTGATCCACTGTAAATTGATGAAATTTACATAAGATTTTCTCCACAGTGTAACTCAAAGACTGCAAAAGCAAAGTCAGCTAAAATATGCTTGGTTTGAACTTTCTAAGAATTATAAATAACATTTTATTTGGGTTATGGAACAATACCATTGAAACAATGATGTGTAACCAGTGGTTTCCTTAAGGTCAAATCAGAATTTCCATTGGGAGTCCATCTTTTCACTTTTTTACTAATGATCACTGTTTTCTATTAGGATTTCCTGAATTTAGAATATAACATATGCTACTTAAAACATGATTAAACTGATCAGAGTGGATAGTCCTACATTTGTTCAAAATTCAAAATTCAAAAATACTTTATTGATCCCAGAGGTAAATGAAGTGTTGTTGTAGCTCATATAATTAATTATTTAAGGAGTTGTTGTAGATGATGATAGCTGTGGGCAGGAAGGATTTGCTGTAGCGGTCTGTATTGCAGCGAAACTGAAGAAGCCTCCGACTGAAGACACTCTGCTGTTGTATGACAGTCTCATAGAGAGGATGCTCAGGGTTGTCCATAATTTTTTTTGATTTAATGGAGAATCTTTCTTTGCATCATCATCTCCAGTGGTTCCACAGTAGTGCCAAGAACAGAACCAGCCTTCTTCATCAGGTTGTTGAGCCTTTTTAAGTCCCTGGCTCTGATGCTGCTACCCTAACAGATGACGGCTGAAGAGATTACACTCTCCACAACAGACTTGTAGAAGATCTGCAGCATCTTGCTGCAAACCTTGAAGGACCTAAGCTTCCTCAAGAAGTACAGTCTGCTCTGTCCCTTCTTGTAGACGGCTTCACTGTTCAGTCTCCAATCCAGTTTGTTGTCAAGGTGAACTCCGAGGTATTTATACTCCTCAACCACCTCCACTTCTTCTCCCATGATGGAAACAGTGTTTGACTTATCCCTGTTCCTTCTGAAATCTACAATCATCTCCTTTGTTTTAATCATATTCAAAGTAAGACGATTGTGTTCTTGTTATTTGTACCTAAGATATTTTGTACAGTTATGCAACACTTGATCCAGGTCAAGCCACTAAGACAGCAGTAAATTCTGATTATATCTCTAGCCAGAAGTGTTAGGAGTTGTTGACTTTTGGAAAATATTTCCATTTGTTAATTTGCTTATTTGTTCATTTGTTATGTCATTATGTCATTGCAAAAATCATAAACGTATCCTGAATATTTTTTTTTATATAAAGGTGTTTTGGGTAGCCTACATCTATACTCAAGAACCAATAAGATCAACTGACAGCAGTGTTGCATAAACTCATTTTGCTAAAAGATATCACACATATTACAGATATCAGAGTTTCAGTAGTTTGAAATTGTCTAGACAGAATCACCAAAGTGTTGACATATAAACATTAACTGATTGATATAAAACTGTTTTCTTTGACTGCTGTCTTCCCTGGCAAATTATCAGCAGAGCCAACCATGCAACAAGCTGAAGAAGGCAGATTTTCTTTAAGCGATTTCTTTTCACAAGTTAAAGCATTTTAGGTGTTCTGATTTAGAGTTTTCAGTATATAACCAAACTGTGGCTTCATTCATGTACTCTGATGTTAGAGCACTAAAGTACAGCAAAGATCTAGGGTTTCAATTACTACCTTTAAAAATGCTTATTTTTATTTAATTCTTTAATTTAGAATGTAACCTGGTGTACCAGCCTTATAGTTGCCTGAAACCCACACTTTGCTTCCAGATGTTGAGATACGGTAAATGTTCTCACGCGGAGCATGGGGTTTGTATTTCCATGAGCCTGTCATCCAGTGTCTAATTCATGTTTTCACAAAGAATTCTTTGTACAGTTTGTCAGCCTCTTAGAGTTATCATCAATGCTGTTTATGTTCTTTGGTCAATGTGTGGTTTAGCTTTGCTTTACTGCTGCATTAAAATGTCAGCAGTCTGGTGAGGCACAGAAGTTGGAACATGCACCTCTATATATACCAAAATGTTAATTTATTTATATGTCACTGTCAATTTGTTATTTTTTTATTACATTTCATGAAGATCAATTTAGTTTTGTTAATTTGTCTTTTTCTGATTGTCTGTCTTCTTTTTTTGTTCTGTTTCTTACAAGTCTGGATTTTTGCCACTCATTCACACCATATCCTAGTTTTCTAATTACTACATTTACAATGAACCAGTTGTTTCCTCATTCATTATATTCTGTACCAGGATTTTTATTCCCTGCTGGTATAGCTCTAAATTAGCACCTGGAAAACATAAACTCTAACATCAGAAACAGGGCTATGCAACAAAGGATTGTTTTACGCTAAAGCAAATACCCGGTGTTATAAACTCACAAGCCACCATATTAGGTACACCTATTCAGTTGCTTGTAAACACAAATACTGAATCAACCAATCAAATGCAAGCAAATAAAAGCATATAAGTATCTAGACGTGGGACAGCTGACTTACTGGTTTTCAAATGTAGTATCAGAATGGAAAAAAAAGAGGATTGTGGCTGGTGACAGACAGACAGGCTGGAATAAGTAGTTCAGAGACAATTGATCTAATGCAATTTTTACACACAATTATCTCTTTTGTTTACAGAGAAAGTATCCAGACAATAGCAGTTGTGAGGATAAAAATGCCTTGTTGAAGTCAAGGTCAGGAGAATGGGCAGACAGGATTAAAATGATAGAAATGCAACAATAGCTTGATAACCATTTGTTACAATCAAGGTTTCTGGAATGTAAATTCAAAATTGATCACAACTGTAGCCCGTTTTGAAGCTGATTGGAACAGAAAATGTTGGCTGGACAGAAGAGTCTTCAGAGGCAACATTTAGATGGTTGTCAGAATTTAGCATAAACAACATGAAAACATGGCTCCATCCTGTCTTGTTGCAATGGTTCAGGTTTGTGGAACAAATTATTATCACTTGTTAGGCTTATTTGTACTAAATGAGGATTGTTTAAATGCCATGGCCTACTTAGTTTAGATGCTGTCCATGTCCATCCTTCGATGACCTTAGTGAAAGTTTACCCCTGACATTTAGCCACAGCAGGTCTCATATGATCACCTTGCCTCTGGCAGCCTTCAGATTCTGCATCAAAGCAATATAAATCCATATCCTTTACAATAAGTCATCCACTGCCTTTTACTTTTGGTATCTCTGATCCCTAACGAATTTATTTGTTATGTAATAGTTTTTTTTATATATATATATAAAATATGTATCAGCCTTTCTGTGGTTGGCATACATGTCATTTTGGGTTAGCCAAAAGGGAACATGTCCACCAGTGGAACGTGTCTGCGCACTAGATTTTCCAAACAAGACAAGCCACAGCCACACAGTTGGATTCAGGACACAAACAGACGTGGCATTTACAAGAAGCAAAAAAATGTCCTTTGAGTATGAAACCTAGGGCATTTAAAAGACAGCTTCATACCATATCTGTGCATGCTAGTCCTTTCATGAATGTGAAAATTACTTTTATAAGAAATTTGACATCCGCCATACTGCTAAAATGTCTATATTGCAGTGTCTGTGAAAGAATGATGTAAGAGGATGCAAAGTGTCAACAAAATGTCTGCAAATTCTGCAGGTCTAAATGTGTCTGGAACAGAATGCACAAGACAAAATTGTGCCTTAAGCAGCACATTTGGTTTTACCACCAACTCTTTCACTGTACATTCTGATAGACCACAGGGAACTATTTATGTGTTCTCATGCCTATAATCTAAAATGGCAATTGAAAGTTAAGTTCCAAAGTGGAGCAAGTTGCACACATGATGGATCTATTTTATTGGCATTGACATCACCCAACATTAGTGGTATTTCCCTCAGTTGTGCATGGACTGCCAGCATTGAATTGAATGACTTTATGGCTTTTATTATGTGCATTAGCGGCTGCTTTAGCCATTTATGTTATTTCGATATGTTTTTGATGCATATACTATTTCTATTGTCACAAATAATAAAGAATAAGAAGATCAGATTGATATAACAATGGTTGATAAAGATTTTAGCCAACATTTTCTTATCCTTCTAAAATATCATAGTTTTTATAATTAAACAAATTTGCACAAACTAAAATCATAAATGTTAAACAAAATAGCAAGCAACACTAACGTTGGTACCAATTAAAAAATTAAGCTGGTAAATGTGGCAAATGGTTCAGCTAAATGTTAGCAAATTAAATTTAAGGAGCTGGATCATTCTCCACAATTTAGACATCAGTCAGCAAATTATTAATTATTTCTTTAAACAGCAGAAAAAAAAGGAAAAAAATCTCTCATTAGCTCCAACATCTCCATACTTGTATATGTTGTTGTATCTGTAGGACAAAACTGGTGCCATTTCTTTCTGTTATGGTACATATTGTTTTGTTAATTTGTCCACCCCTGAACCTCGCTCAAAGGTTGGCAACAAACATTTTTCCAGGATAGTTTAATCTTGGTGATCTCGATAAGCCCCTTAATTTTTCTGAACTACCAGATGACATGCTGTTTTTGTTGTCTTTTTGCTAATTATCTTTTTTGAGAGCATCTTAGCTGTTTAGGACTGACTTTTGGAGCCCTTTAATGGAAATAGTTGCTTGGATATATTTAAAGACATCTCAGTAAAATGAAAATTGCATTAAAATGCATTTTTTAAATTCAACCAACTCTTTCTAAGATTAACAGCAAGAAGAATCAATCTCATACATTAGGCTCTTAAACTGAGTCAGCAAGCCTTCCTGACAATTACTGAGCACATGATTCCACATCCCAGGCAGGACAAAAAAAATCCCAGCAAAGGACCAAGAATCAGCTCTGCAACTTGACCATGTCTTGTCCCCAGCAGGTTGAGGCACACAGCCACTTCTCTAGAGTCTGGTCCTGCTGGAGGTTTCTTCCTGGAGTCTTTACTTTCCTCGGTTTCCTTGAGGTTGTTCTGGATGATGGAGGCTATCAAACTAAAGATTTGATGCAATATGTTGGTTTCCTTTTTTACATTTGACATTTTTGGCTAATGATTTTGTATCATTAACCGAATCTAAAAATAATGTAATTAGACAAAATAAACACCAAACAGAAATGACTTTTGGACTCAAATGGATTCATTAGAATTTGATATTAACTGAAACTGTTTGCCTTATAAAGTACATTGAGACATTTATTGTAAACAGGTTACATACGAACAAACTAAATTGTTTTTTTCTCAGGTTTGTATCTATTTGAGTCATCCAAAACATTAACATGCATCCATTATTTAGACTGTCTCTACCAATAGTGCACATACTTAACTAAAAAATTTTTCACAAGATAGGCAATGCTAACAGCTCCATCAATCTGCTAAAGCAACAGCTTACAGCAGACATTATTCAAATATTGCTTATTCTTCAATTTCCCACACTTAATTCAGGCCAGCCTGCAAAGGTGGCAGGAAGTGCTGCAGTGCACATGTCGCATCTACAGTTACTACCAAATATCATGATAGAATAAAGTACCCTGTTTTTCTATAAAGCTCCATGATAAAAACAGCTAAAAATTTTACTTTCATATAAGTATATAAAATATACAATAAAAAAAATTGTTCAGGGGTCAGTGTTTTTATTCCTGATTGTTAACTGTGTTTGTTAAATATTACATTAAATTTTTTTTATAAACTACATAACATTCTGACTTCATTTTTTTCTGTGCATCAAGTGGAAAAATTAACCTTAAACAAGTTGAGAAAATAAAATTTTGCAGCTCACTGTGATTGACTAAAAAAGATTTTGTGTAATTGTGAAATCTGTCTATATTCTAAATAGGTGATCATGTAAGTTTAAACCCCTACATGTCTGTTTCTGTCTTTTAATGTCTGTAGTAGTTTAGACGTTTGAACTGTTAGAAGTGATGTGACACCTTTGTAAGAAAGAGTCAGGGAAAAAGCCTCATGGGATAATTCACACATTAAAGTCAAAGTGTTTCCTAGCCATCAGTTACAAAAAAAGGTGTGCAAGTGTGAAATAAGCTTCCAGACTCCCATACCAGTTTCTTATCGCAGGAATCCATACACTTAAAATTCACATTCACCTACCATGCTTTCACATTAGCCAGATCAAATAATTAACAAATAAACAGATAATGTTTGTTCTGGGAATTCAGTTAGAAATTCACACTCACCTGTAATGAAGCTGACAAAACTTGGTGTGGTGGAATCAAGTGTGAATGCAGATCAAATCATTTGAGTAATGAGCAGTACAGTTAAGTGTCCATCACCCTGTCCTTCTGAAGAAAAACCAAATTCCAAGCCCTGTTCTTTCTGATGATGAGGCACCAAACAGCAGCTTCCAGCTCTAAAGCATCTCAGTTTCTGTCCGACGTCTAGATCAAAGTAGGGCTGGTCTCCTCCTGCTTGCATAACAATACTCTAGACAGATCCCATGCTGCAGTTGCTGCATGTGGATCAGACCACTTTAGCCACAAGGCGCGCTCTCTGCCTTGCAAATGGACCTGGCATTGTTCCAGTCTATTTCCCTCTGATCATAAGTGCTGTGCTAAAATTGGGCCAAATACCTGATGAAATACTCAAACTGTCTTCTCTTTTTTTAAATCTTTGTCTCTTTAAAACTCTTACTGAAGCATTGCAGGTTGCGTATGCATTTTTTCCATCCTGAGTCACTGCCAGAGCCAGTGAACTGGACTAATTTGAATTGTCACTGCATGTTTGTAGCAGGCTGCCTACAGGGTACAGGCTGCCTCAATGCAAACCTCAGTGAGAATATGGGCCAAATGGGAGCAGATTCAGAGGTGTCAGTTCAGGAATAAAAGTCTGACAGAAACTATGATGTGTTGGATTCACACTTTTTCTTTAGATCTTCAAAGTAAGGATTACAATATGTGACTAAAAGAACCCCCCTCTGTGAGTGCTGTGGGTAAATATTATAAAATGACTCAACTTAGAAGGCAGATTAAAGCAAGAACATGTGCTGGAACAAATTTAGTGTGTGCCAAGAGCAACAAAATGACACACACAGTGGTGTGAACATAGAAGCCAACGGCTGGATTGTTGGTGTGACATGATATAGTTGAAGCTCAGTCGAGGAATTTGCTTGTACTTGAGGTTAAATTGCTTTGTACGGATGACTACAGTCTAAGGAGATGGTTGACTTGCAATTTGAAAGTAATCTCTCTACTTCTGACAGGAAATAAGAGGAGATTACAGATAAAAATGTGCAAAAGATACTCAGAAATGTGAAAACTATCTGCACACCATTTACACTGTTTCTATTTGACCTTGGCATACAAATTCTTGCCTTTATCATGAAATCTATGCACAGGCCACAGCTAAATCACTGCCTAATTAAAGGTACTCAGATAAGTAATCAGCAGGTCTCAAGGGAGGTACAAGCTGAACAAGTGAACCGATAAGAAATCTCTGATACTTCTCTGTTCTCTAATACAAAGTCTGTGTTTCATGGTTTGATGCTTGCATGTTCTGCTTGGGTTAGTAACCTGTGTCGCCTTTTGAATCAACACCTCAAGTAACACAGATAGCTGGAGGAATCAGGATACAGGGTGTGTCTCAACCCCAATAAAACCTACTTTTAGCACACATGTGACCTCTACTGACCAATTTATGGAACTGCATCCATGTTCCACTCTATGGTCCGGAGAGGAGGATGGGTCAAACAGAGCGCAGATTCAGTGGAAATATCACTACGCTGAAGAAAATCGTTTTTTTCCCCTTTCCTTCTTGTTTATGACTGAAATGGGTCATATTTCACAGTAATAAACACATAGCACCTTTCGCAATATATGCTTGAATAGATTAGTTTACTTTTTTGATCAACGTCTGAAAATGCCAAGGTATAGAAACATAATGTGAGCTGAACTGCAAAAAAATGGGAAAACGAAGTATATGCTTGCTAAGTAAGCTTGTCCCCTTTGTTGTACTATTCGATCAAAAAAACAGAAGAATACATTTGAGAAGGCTGATTTTGACTTTGACTTTAATTTTGCTTTTAATGCAGCCAATTGCTGCATTTTGTCCTAAAAAAAAACTTGCAACTTTCCAGAACACATTCTGCTAAATCTGATATATTTGCATTTTTTAAAAAGACACTTATTAACAAAAGACATGTATTAACAGAAAAAATCACAATAGCTACAGTGGAACAATAAGCATGAATAAATCACACCACAACCCATTCACATGCCCAACATAAGAAGTCATCTCACCTCTTCCAGTTCCTCCCCCTCACCTGGTGACTTGGCAAAGGTTTAGTGAAAAGTGCTTCCAAAAGCAGAATCATTAGCAGAGAACCGCTGGCTTAAAGTCAGGACAAATGTTGCAAAAAAAAGAGCTGAATTTCTCTAAAAACTCCACTGATCAACCAGTACCTCTCATTGATTGATGGACCAAAGCCCACCCCCGTTCTTGCCTCTTTTCTTCCTTTGCCTCCAGTCTTATCCTTTTCCAGGGGATTATTTAACTCAGTTTCTCTGAGTCCGTCTCTCTCTTCCACTCGTGTCTCTCTTTGTCATGAGGGTAATCACATGCACGCATACTCTACAACCAAGCTAGGCGGATGTCCACAGAGCAGAGACAGAGGGCTAGTGTTGGCCATCGCAGGCTATAAATAGGCGTCTTGAGTTCATCATTGTCTCTTTCTATGATGGTGAAGAGCCTGGAGGGCGCAGAGACGGAGGAAGACAGACCAAACAGCATCCTTCTCTGCCAGCTACCCTTCATTTGGCTTCACCTTTCCTCATTATCCTTTTTATTGGGGGGATAACTCATCCACTTAAAAAAAGATTTGATTTTACTGAATGACAAAGAATAAAAATGATCGATAATCCAAGAGACAGAAGGCTCTCTGCATTTTCTTTGGAATGATGTGGGTCAACGAAATGATGAAAAGCCAAATGTGCAATGTTTCCACAAAGGACTGAAAAAGAGGGCGAATACCTTTGATAACTGTTGAATGTCACATTGCAGAAGATCACCAGCTAAATGTCTACGATGCTTTTGATAATGAAATAGTTTGAGCTCTATTTCATCATTTGTTGCATTTGCATGTAATTTCTGATCACTTCCTTGGCATAATTGGTTTTGTACTTTACACTGTAAAAAACATTCATAAAAATACTGGCAAATTAAATGGTTGAAAATAAGAAGCAATACTAATAACACACATATTACAGTTTCATGAATGGACTGCAGACATTGCTTCTGAGGCTTGAGATCCAGAATATTTTAGATGTTGGTTGATAACAGCGTGTGTAAAAACAGGAATAAACGTGCTTACCCAGTTCCCTTAAGCTTTCTTTAGACAAAATTTGTTTTTTCACATATTTTTAAGAGACAGCTTTACAGAAAGTAGAAGTGTTCTTCAGCTCATCTTGCTTGCAGAGAATCACCGTTGCTTTAGCTTTGATATTTGTTAATGCAGTGAAATAATAATACTAGTAGTAATAATAAGATTATTATTATTATTATTATTATTATTATTATTATTATTATCATTATTATTATCATTATTATTATTATTATTATTATTACTGTAGTAGTAGTAGTAGTAGTAATAAGTTCACAGCACTGCTGCCTTGCAGCAAGAAGGTCCTGAGTTCTTTCTGGTGTCTTTCTGTATATAGTTTGCATGTTCTCCTTGTGCATGTGTGGGTTCTCTATAGGTACTCTGACCTCCAGCCACAGTTCAAAAACATGACTGTGACAAAAATGTGTCTCTCTAAATTGTCCTTATAAGTGTACATGCATAGTTGTTTGTCTTGTGTGTCTTGCCCTGAGGTAGCCTGGCAATCTTTCCAGGGTGTACCCTGCTTCTCGCCGGATGACCGCTGGGGATAGCCACCAGCTCACCCTAGTTCTGTCTCCTATGGTGCTTCAATGCTGTTGACCACCTATTCAGACACACACAGAAAATGAATCTGAATTGTGCCAAATGCACTGGAAGAATTTCTGGACAAATCTGCCTGTAGACAGATGACTAGTGCATGAAACATCACATTACATATGTGTGAAAGAACAGTCATATATATTATGTAGTAGGAATATTAGAGACTTCTGGCTTAGCATTCAGTTTTTATCATTTGAAACCTTAGATACCCACCAGATGATCAAATAATTTTCTTGTTTTGTTTGATGCTGAAGCATTAACTGTTTTCTGAACTTTTTCCACAAAGATTTAACTTGGATTAAATCTCCGAGACTTATAATTAATCAAAATATTGTTCATCAAAGTGGTTTAATAAAAATCATTAAATGTTCAAATAAACTTCATGGCATAGCGACTGATTGTGTTTATGCAGTTGACAGGTGGTTCATCGAAGTTCTTTCCACTTCACAAGGTAGTTCTGGTGTCTGATTGTTGAAAATGTTAAACCAATGGTGTGTGTGGTAATTTCAGAATAAAAGTCAGACAATGAGTCTGAAGAATTGTTGAGCTAGGGTTAGAATTTGCTCTGATGATGCAGTGATGAGGTGAGAGTGGGGGTGTGGTTTCTGAAACAGAACCCAACTGAGAGAAAATAGGTAGTATTTCTACCTCATCGGTTCAGCAGTCATAACTATTTAGAGCAGCATAAAGACTTTTAGGAAAATTTTGTGGCTCTGTAAACCTTTTACGGATTCTCATTAAAGAATATTAACCAAGCAGGTCTCAGACAAGGTCACAGATGTTTGGTAAATTGGTTTGGCAACAGTTTAAAAAGAAAACTCCTCTGTGTCCTTGATTCATTTATCCATGGCATTGTGATTTCCTTAAGTTGCCTTACAACAGTTTACGGTTTAAATCAGTGTCTGCTTTTTATGTTCATGATAAAATATTTTAAGTCAGATCTTTGACACATGAAAAATATTCAGTTGTTTTACATTTTATTGTCACTTTACAGAATTATATTGAACACACATGTTCTATCTGCTGCTATGACTTTTATTTGTTTTAGTTTTTTGTCAGAAATTTCAAGAACTTAATTTAAAAGGCTCATACAGGAAGTTCATTTTCTTCATCATCCCCTCCCCACCCTCCTCAGACCTCACTATCTATTGTCCTCCTCTTTTTTCCCTCCCTCCACCTCTCCTGTTGTGCCTCTCTGTCCTGACTCCTCCCTTATTTTAGGCTGGTGTTCTCACAACCTCCCCCATCTTCTCCTCATCAAACCAAATGTCTGTTCTCAACTGGGTTGACTATTAGCCAGCAAAGAACTCAGACAGCAGCAGCCCTTTACTTCAAGACAGGTAGGTTTGGAGATGAGCACCAATTTAATACTTAATGTATGGCTTTTAAAAAAGAAAAATAAGAAAATAATGATGATATATATTTTTTAGATATATTTTTACCCCTTCTACATATATCCATGTGTTGCTACAATCATCATTTTCTAATATGTCATATCTGTTATTTTAATCCAGGCTTAACGCAATCAAAACAGTTTTTACTGTAAAAGTTAGAAAACATGTTCAAAAATGTACTCTTTAAAGCATTGTTGTAGGTCAGTTTAAACGGTAACTACACGGTAATTAGCAGGCGATTATAAACAGATTAAAAGGGAGGGAATCTTATGTTTAATCAGATCAATCTAAGAGAACACTTTACATACTGCATACAGAGTCTGACGGCTTATCCAGGTTATTAAGGTGCTACCTGTATCATGCTGACAGCTTCTTTGCATTTTACGATATTTTCTGAATAGCTCTCCAGATATCCACTGCTGCCTACAGGCTAAAGCAACAGGATGGAAAAGAAAGCAATATATCAAAGCAAACCGACACTTTTCCTTTTATAGTTATTGTTGTATCAAGCCCAGAGTGTTGCAGATGTTCTCTGTGTGCTGAATGACAAATCTGAACATCAGATATACAGTGAGTGGGGAATGTACACAAACCGGTGTTCTGTGTTTGCAGAATGCCTTTTGGAGGAGGAAACAAATGTGGCTTCTGCCAGAAAACTGTCTACTTTGCTGAGGAAGTGCAGTGTGAAGGGAAGAGCTGGCATAAATCCTGTTTTCTGTGCTGTAAGTACTTAAAATTCACAAGTAATCTTCTTAGAATTTCTTTTGACTGCTTTCACACATACCAAATAACATGCAGGAATGCAGAGAATTTGGCACGAGCATCCCCAGATTTCCAGCCAGGCATCTCAGTCCTTATTTGGATCTAGAGTAAACATGACAAAGGTTTTGTCTTCCTTTTACGGAGAGAAAGGTTACACAGCACATATCTGTATAGGCTAAAGGCACTGCAGTTATGCCACTTTGTTGTTTTACATGTCACACAAAATTAGGGTTTAGATGGTTTTGATTATACTGATTGTTATGGAAATAAAGTTGTTAGATGACACTATATTAACTGCCTACCAACAACTGGATGATTAAAAATATAAGTCATTTTTTTCCTCTTACACTGTTGTAAGTGATCTGCAAGAAGAACTTGGACAGCACGACTGTGGCTGTGCATGGAGACGAGATCTACTGCAAATCATGTTATGGCAAGAAGTATGGGCCAAAAGGCTATGGCTTCGGAGGGGGAGCAGGCACACTGAGTATGGACACAGGAGAAGGACTTGGAATCAAGCCTGAAGTGTGAGCAAAATATTATTTCCTCCTCCTGTGCTTGAATGGCTGAATGTAGTGTGAAGTGCTTTGGGGTCCTCAGGACTAAATAAAGCGCCATACAAGTGCAGGCCATTTAACATTTACCATTTAACCTTTGAGTGTAACATAAAGTTCCATAACTAAAACAAGTGCATGTAACCTTAAAGTGAAGGAGGAAAGAGATTTACAATAAATTTCGTGTAGTCAGTTACAAAAAAATTGTAAAATTAATAGTTAAACTTATTTACAAAAATGCACTTCCTCCCTGAAAGGAATTTTGCATTTCTGCTAGATAAACAAATGTCTTTCTCCTGATAGACAAGCTCCTCATCGACCCACAAATAATCCCAACGCCTCCAGGTTTGCCCAGAAAGCAGCAGGATCAGAAGTGTGTCCACGGTGTGGGAAAACAGTATATGCCGCAGAGAAGGTTATTGGGGGAGGCAATGTAAGAAAAACCAAAAATATTACATCAATGTTAAATTTTAAACCAAAGCAAATGTGAAACATAGCTGACTGTCCCATTTTACTGGAAACATTTTTTTTTTCTTTTCCATCAGTCATGGCATAAGGGCTGCTTTCGCTGTGCCAAGTGTGGTAAAGGCCTGGAGTCCACCACCCTTGCTGACAGGGATGGAGAGATCTACTGTAAAGGTCTGTTCACCTCAGCTGGAAGTAAAGCAATGAATTGATTACATGTCAGGTAGAAAATTGCATTATCTATTATGTTCTTTTAAGCCAAGAAAAAAGGATATCCGCATTCTTTTTTAGGAAAGACTATTTTTATTCCAGAAAGTTGTCAACAATGTGTGTTTCTGCAGCTTAACCTAAGAACGCTGGCACATTTATTAACCCTTTAAAAAAGTCAAAAAATTCAGACACATCCAACTGCTACATTCTTCTTTTGCAGTCATCCAATTATCCTGACTAAAATGATTTTGGATGCAGTATAAAACCACATAGGACACTTATGCCACATTTTCTATTTTCATTGAGAATGTGTAAACCATGTGTTGCATGATGACACAGTTGGTAGGACTGCTGCCTTGCAGCAAGAAGTACCTGGGTTCGACTCCCAAGTCTGGTGTCCTACTGTGTGGAATTTGCATGTTCTCTCTGTGCATGCGTGGGCTCTCTCCGGGTACTCCGGTTTCCTCCTACAGTCCAGAAACATGACTGTGAGGTTAACTGGGCTCTCTCAATTTCCTTTAGACTATCTATGGTTTTCTGTTCTGTGTGTTTCTCTGGTGCACTGTGATAGACTGACTACCCTGAATCTTGACCAGTCAGTGTGTTAACGCGCAGTATGAGAAAACCGACTGCATTCAGACTTTAGAAATGCATGTATACACCTTAGTCTGGCTGAAGTCGAACCGAACTGGCCTAGTATTAATCAAGCTAACACACCCAGATAATGCGGTTAGAAAGCAGAATTGCTCTGCATGTAAACTGGCATTCCAGCTTAATCGAGTTGTTTTCAGCCTGGGCACTCCCCCTTCGAGAAGTGACAAGAAGGGGGAATAACAACACCAGTACGACAACAACACAGTGCCAACAACGAGTGTAACACAATCAAACAGTACAATACTTACGAAATGAACTGTGCAGCAGCGTTGTTTTGGTCCATTTCTGTGCTCATTATGCACATCCTACTTTTAGCCTGTCTGCTTCGCTGCTATGTAACGCTCTAGGCCAACCGGGAAAATGCCAACGTGAAAGTGTGCATGTTGCCACCTAGCGTCGCAGAGTCAAATGTACTTCATTCAATAATTTGATATTCTGAGTGACATGGTACATGTAATAAAGGCTACCATTCTGGTTAAGGTATTAGCCTGATTAATGCCAAAATCTCGATTTAGATGTTCATGTAAATGTACTGAATGATTGACTGAAATAGCCACCAGTAAAAACAGTAAATTTCTAAAAGTTATAAAGTTACTATCTCAACTCTTTATTAACAAAACCAAAAGCCATCCTTGTCACAAACCCTAAAATTTCAACATTTCTCAGCATCTGTATCAGTTACTAACTATTTAAACCAAAAGTCTGACTGACTTCAAAAAACATATGTTGCATAGCTCAAGTTTATCATTATTCTTCAAATTTTTTTGATTGAATGTCATTTCTTCCCCAGGGTGCTACGCAAAGAACTTTGGTCCAAAAGGCTTCGGCTTCGGGCAGGGTGCAGGAGCTCTGGCTCATTCACAGTAAACCTGGAGGCCTCAGCCAACGAGAGACTGACACCTGGCGTGCTCTGATATAGCAGCTTCCTGGGTCTTAGCATCAATATCTAACCTTTCACTTTTCGCTGCAGGCAGTAGGCAATGATTCACCAAAGTGGCTTTTTTCTACACGTTTAGCAGGCAGACGGGGGTGCTTTGAAAGGAGTTGCACATTTGCCCCACATTTAAAAAAGCTGGAAATTGTCAGTATTTGGAAGACCACATTATTTGCTTCACTTTAGTGCTTAATGATCTCGCATGAATATTAAAGGTTTTTTCATGCACTGCAAACATTCAGCAATTTTAATTGATATTGAAAATGTTAAAGTGAGTGTGAACAAACATCAATTTATGTCCAAAGCTAATTCAAGCTAGTATATTATGCTTAAGATTAGATCAAAATAAAGTCTTTACCTGTCAATTAGTCTACATATTCAAAGTCTGATTTATTTACATATTTGTTTTGACAAAAAAAAAAATTTTTGCAAAACAAAACAATCATTTTATAATCTATCTTTCTTGACAACTTTAGACAGAATATCATCTTTTGTTGTGGCTCATCTTAAAAATCTGTGAGTGTTAATGAGTTCTTGTGTGTGCTTTTGGCTCCTCTGAATCTTGATCCTAGAACTGACTGAAAGCAAGCTGTTGTAGTGAACAACAAAGCCATAGTGTTCTCCTTCATTTCTGCCTGTTCGGAAGAGTTGGCACACTGGTCGGAGTGCTGGGCAGCTGTGGTGTAGGAGGTGGGTGTCAGGGTGGAGGCAGCTGTTTGTTCTGGTACCGACATCCACATGCAAGAGTGGCGTCAGCTGCAAATCTACAACAGAAACACTGTAAAAGAGGAAAGCTTTATCTTTAAAAGTGGGGATCTGTTCTAGAGGTATCATGTTAATGGATGTAAAACAATTTGTTAAAAAGTATGCCGCTGTCCTTGCTGCTATCTATCTGAATTATTACTAAAATTCTTAATGTAACTATGAAAATACATCTTCACACAGCTTCTTATTAAAGGTTCACTGCAGGTTTAAATAAACAAACCTCCAAATTATTGGAATTTACCTGTTTTTGTTGCTTATTTAAATACTAATGTTGCTTTTGTGAACAAAGGCTATAGACCCGTACAAACACAAAGAAATTAACAATGGCAATAAAACCAAATGTCAGGCCATATAACACAATGCAATAGACAATGCATACAATTGAATTGTCATGTTCTGCATAGGTCCAACTCCAAGAGTGTCTTTGATATTTCTCTGAGATTTCTGTCAGCAGCTTTTACATAGAGAGATAAATTATTCTATAGGTTCACAGCAACAACTGTTGGTGTTTGATCTCCTCTTCTTTTCTGTGGAGATCTTGGAACATCAAAGAGCATTTGTTGTTTGACCTGAGCATTTCTGCTGACGAGTGAAAAATCTTGTAAAAGATTCTGTCAGTGAGATAAGGTCACAGCACCAAGAACCAAATAATCAAAAACATCAACAAATGTTCAAAGCAACCGTGGGACATAGAGGACACCAGCATAGTGAGGTAAACACAGGTGTTATAAAAAGTTCATAAGCAGAAATGGTTTACCTTTTTTACCCTTCTTTTAGCCCCAAAGAAAGCTGCAAATATTACCATGAGGCACTCAAGTAATTACGAATATCTGGACTGTAACACTGCAAAATATATATATTTTTTGTTATTTTGAGACCAGCTCCAGATAATTTTGTGATTTTCACAAACATTTCTGATCATGTCAAAAAGCAACTTTCAGATTGGTCCAAGCGTCAGCTGTTGTACAGAGGTACTTTCCATATCTAAAGAACCTGGAAACTTGATATTGGAATTGCAGGTTCAAAGACCCATTGCAGTTCATTAAAAGATGACACAACAAGATCTGGACCACACTATGGCTTTCTGCCTCTTCTGCTTTGGCAGTTTTCTGGTGCTCATGACATTGAACCAAAGGTCATTTCAAACCATTGTAAAGGAAAGTTCACTTTTTAAAATGCCCTATTCTTCCTATGAAAATAATTATTATACTATAATTACTATACTAAAAATCTATTCCACTGCCGAGTGTTTGTACCACTGTTGCTTTGCAGCAAGAAGGTCCTAGGTTCAAGTCCTGGCCTGGGGACTTACTGCATGGAGTCTCCTTGTGCATGCGTGGGTTCCCTCCAAGTTCTCCGGCTCGCTCCCAGAGTCCAAAAACTAGACTGTTAATTGATCTTTCTAAATTGCCCTTAGGTGTGATTGTACATGGTTGTTTGTCTTGTGTGGCTCTGTGCTCTGTTCTGGACTGGCTATCTGTCCAGGGTGTTCCCACCTCTCACGTGAAGACTGCTGGAGATATTAGGCACCAGGGGCGACTGTGGCCTAGCAGTTAGGAGTTCAAGCCCCAGCTCCGTCCATCTCAGTCATGTTGCTGGGCAAGACACTTCACCCTTCCACCTACTGGTGGTGGTCAGAGGGCCTGGTGGCAGCCTCGCCTCTGTCAGTGTCCCCCAGGGCAGCTGTGGCTACAATGTAGCTTGCCATCACCAGTGCATGAATGGGTGAATGACTGAAAGAAGCGTTTTGGGGTCCTCAAGGCTATACAAACCCTGCAAAGGATGCACTGTATAGATAATGGACAGATAATGTAGTTGTTACAGCCTAATGGATAATTATGTTATAATTCTGTTAACCATCTTAATGTACAACCAGAAATTTTGGTAGAGACAGCGTGTCAAACGCAAATAGAGCCTTTCAGAAACCTCTCATGGTGTCTGTTGAAAAATAGATGAATGAGACAACACAAATAAAATGATCACAAATTAAATAATAATCCTGAGAAAGATTATTCAAATTATTCCATCTGATGTGAGGTGGATACATGAACTCTTTTATAATTTCTCTATAATAAACTGGTTGCCCAAACAGAACATGTGCACGTTCAGAGCTCCTGAAGTCTCATCTAGCCCACTAGAGGGCTCCCAAACTGCTTACAAATATGTGGTTTCTGGCGGTGTTGTCCCAAGTTCCTCTAAACTACTCTTCACGGAAGCATGATTTCCTTGTTACAGCCCAATGGTGTCAAGAGGTGGCGCTTTTGGGCAAGGTAAAGTACTTTACAATCAGATGAAAGACTTTAGATGTGTTGCTGTTTGTTGGTTTATTTTGGGCTGTGCATATTGAGAGCTTTTAAATAGACACGGCAAATTTATTTGTATAGCATCATTCATACAAAAAAATAATTAAAAGTGGTTCACAGGGAAATAACACAAATAAAGAAACTTACATAAATACAAGTAATGCAATAAAACAATAGCTCAACTTAAGAAGCACAAAAAAAAGAAATATATAAATGTTAATTTAAACAAAAAAATAGCTAAGACATAGCTGATCAAATAATCTCTGCATAGGTCAGCTTTGCAGGGAGTCTCTCTAGTGTCGAGGAGTATAGACAGTAAATGTTCCCTCCCTTTAGTTCTGGTTCAGTAAAAATTGAGTAAAAAGGTCTCTGATGTCTT
This sequence comes from Valencia hispanica, assembly GCA_963556495.2. Classification (NCBI taxonomy): domain Eukaryota; kingdom Metazoa; phylum Chordata; class Actinopteri; order Cyprinodontiformes; family Valenciidae; genus Valencia; species Valencia hispanica. Next base: position 31,608,059 of record OY747708.1, read on the forward strand.
CAGAGTTTTACATGAATCATAACTCATCAGCAGCTCTGCAGTATATTCAGAACAAATACCATTCAGTGAAGTTAGTCAAACAGGACTTTTAAGTTCCTGCCACTTTGTAACTCAAACTACAATTTAGGGGGGAAAAAACTTCACAAAAGGATTTACTGATATTACATAATTTGCAATGTGATGTAATGTAGCTGCTTTTTAATCTATTAATCTGTTCAAATTTAGGAGGAAAAAAAACATCTTTCTTTTTTTAAAGTGGCAACATCATATGGGGCTGCATTTTACAGATAATATTTCCATTTCAGAGAATAGAGCAGCAAACAATAAAGATCCTTAAGATTAAAAAAATCATTGAATTTGAGACAGAATTGACTTATCTTATTTTAGCTAAAGAGGCATTCACTGACATTATTGTAAAAGCAGAACAGGGATGTCAAAACAACACAAGCCAGACAAACACTGTTATCCTGAGACCCCACCCTCTAGTAGTGGGTGCATTAGTGAGTGTGTGTGCATGTTTTCTATTTAAGTCCCTTGTGATAAACAGGAGGGGACGGAGAAAAACAAGAGATAATTGTTCTAGCTCATTCTTCTCTACATCAATTTCCCTTCTGCTTCTGTAGCATCAACACATAAAGGTAAGGAGAAAATAAACTCTTCTGTATATATTAATCTTATTTCAGATGAAGGTGTGAACCTGTGCCAGTTGTGTTTGGGGAAGAAATTGAACTATATGTAGCTAGAAAAAAAATTATATAGTCCAGCAAAAAACTCATTTCAAGCCATTCCCCATTGAGCTCATCATATTTTTACCCAATCAATGATGAGCGATTAATAAACATTTTTGAATCCTTCATACATTTTGAGTCTTGCTTCTGAATTCATCCTAACTTTATCCTTTGTGAATTCAAAATAATAATAAAAAGTTTTCCAAATGGACATTTTCAAACAATAATAGTAGTATTATTGTTTGTGTATTGCTAAATACAGCTATTTTTGTTAAATGAGAATATGCCTTCCGATGAGGCTGGTTTGTCAGATTAAAAATATCTTTTAAAAATAACAACCTTTAAATGAACTTTTCAATAATATTCTAATTTATTGAATTGCTCTTACAGATCATGCCTGTTACCAATCCACCATAACCTCTTTGTTAAGTCAAACTGACATGTCAACCTGACATTCCCAAACACAAAATGGTGCTCCGAGAACAAAGGTTCTGGTCTATATTTGTGTCCTTTTTATCCAGCAGAAAAGTGGGGGTCAAAGCAGGAAGTCTAATCTATGTGGAAACATTCCCGTGTTGGGGGCTTTGCATTCTTCTCTCTGTCTGCCATCACTTTACTGCTTGGTATTTGGGGTGGGGGGGTTGTGTTATCAGCACTAAAAGGTGATTGGGTGATTTCATCCAGTAGACCAACAGGGACAGTGAAAGCATGAATGGGAAAATCTAAACATTTAAAAATTGTTATTGAACAAATAAATGACTGTTCATTACAAATATAAATGACAGAAAATAAGAGAATTTGTCACCATCAACAGTGTTTAATAATCTGTATGATGTCTATTCCCATCCAACTAAAACTCCCAGGGTGGTTGGGATGCGATGAATGTATACTGGGGCTTAACTGGACGTCCTAATTAACAGCAACTGGGGCTCTAGAGCCAGACTGTCTCCACTGTTAAGCTCTGTTAACAAAACAAATGTATTTTTGTCTTGCAGGTTCATTGAAATAGCCATGATGCCTGAAAAACTGTGAGTGCTTTCTTCTTGTATTTCCAATGGCTGTATCAGTTTTATACAGTTAATGAAATCTGTCCTAATAAACATTCTTATCAATCAGAATTTACCGTAAATCCTAACTTTGAATATCTTTTCTGTTTTTTTCACAGGCCAGAGGTAAGATTTCAGAAGATATTGTTCATTAGAAAACAACCAAAAACAATAATTTTAAAGTTAAAATGGATTAATAAAGTGTTAAACCATGTAATGAATCTGATCTTTGCAGAGAAAATCTAAAATCTCAGCCTCTCGAAAGCTCATGCTGAAGGTAAGAAGGGTTTGCATAGATAGCATCTTCACTCTGACACATAGTAGATTCTAAACTTTTACATTTAAAAGTGTAACTTTTTAACTTTTTGTGTTATTGTTGATCATAAGAGTTTGTTGGTTGCAAAAGCCAAGGAGGAACTGGAGCAGGAGATGGAAGAAAAAGAGGAGCAAAAGGCAAAATACCTTGAAGAGAAAGTTCCTCTTGTACAAGTCACTGGTATGTCACTGGCAGACCTAAAGGTAGATATTTCTGTTGCAACTCATTTTTGTTTGTCCAAATTATAACAAAAATCACTTTTTACCCAAGCAGTGAATGCTATCATAAACACACCATTTTTTCTAAATAGGCATTATGTGAAGAGCTCCATGCCAAAATAGATGTAGTGGATGAAGAACGGTACGATATTGAGGCCAAGGTCTTGCACAACACCAGAGAGGTAAAAATTAGACAATGTAAAACACACACACACACACATATATATGTATACATACACACACACACACACACATACATATATATATATATATATGTGTGTGTGTGTGTGTGTGTGTGTGTGTGTAAACCCACCCAGAGTTACACAAAATACTTTAAAGTAAACTCTCAGACTGCCTCTAATATTTAACCCCACATTTAACCACACAGATTAAAGATCTGAACATCAAGGTGCTGGACTTGAGGGGAAAGTTTAAGAGGCCCAATCTGAGAAGAGTCCGGGTCTCTGCAGATGCCATTCTGCGCTCCCTACTGGGCTCCAAGCACAAGGTGTCAATGGATCTGAGAGCCAACCTCAAATCTGTCAAAAAGGAGGACACAGAAAAGGTGGGTTTTTGTCATGTTTTCAGATAGAAAAATTGGTTTTGACATCTGGTCCAGACAAAATATAGTAGACTGAACAAGTATGAAATACTAAGTGCAAATAATGTAATAATCCATATGCATACAGCAATGCATATATATATATATATATATATATATATATATATATATATATATATATATATATATATATATATATATATATATATATATATATATATATATATATGTATATATATATGAATATATGTATATATATATGAATATATGTATATATATATGAATATATATATATATTATCTGACTATAATCCTACAAAATCCTTGGTTTTGTGCAAGTGTACTTATTAGAATTGATGCTGGTTTGAAGGCAAAAGATAATAACACCAAATATTGATTTGATTGAGATTTTTCTTCACATTTTATAAATCTATGAAAATACACAATCATTGTTTATATTTCTGAAAGCATTCTTTGTTTACGTTTTGTACAGTACTATATAGATATATATATATATATATATATATATATATATATATATATATATATATATATATATATATATATATATATATATATATATATATATAGAGAGAGAGAGAGAGAGAGAGAGAGAGAGAGAGAGAGAGAGAGAGAGAGAGAGAGAGAGAGAGAGAGAGAGAGAGAGAGAGAGAGAGATAATCCAAGACTGTGATGTTTAATCTGCAGGAGAAGACAGTGGAGGTGAGTGACTGGAGGAAGAATGTGGAAGCCATGTCAGGAATGGAGGGGCGCAAGAAAATGTTTGACGCAGCCAAAGGCCAGGCCCAGTAAAACAGTGGTCACTAAAGAAATTACCAGCTTTCGTCTTCTGAAACGTCTCTGTCTCTGTGCAGAGTCTTGAATGTACCAAAAATAGAATATTATGATATTTTAGACTAAATATCTTCCTACAATTGTTTTTTTCTATTTTACTGAAATAAACAAATCCTAAAATGTTCTGTTTTTTTACTCTTACTTGTTGTCTTTCATAGTTGACTGTTTGTTTACCTGCATCTGCAGGACATAACCTTTTTAATAATTGTTAGAGCAGACAGACATAATCAAGTCAACATTATAACCAGTGACATAAGATACATTTTAAAGGAAATAATCATATCAATGCAAAAAAGTTGATCACACTGACTGTGGGAGATGAAGCTCAGTTTTCAGAATGGAATAAATCTTGCTAGAAAAATATACCTGACTATAGACTATAAGATCGTAGGGCATAAAGTCCAACTTCAGCTCATTTGATGATCGGAAATATTTTGGCCCACACAGCAGTGCAGCCTTGTCAGCTTTATACCACATATTTACAGTGGGGTAAAAAAGTATTTAGTCAGCCACCAATTGTGCAGGTTCTCCTACTTAAAAAGATGAGAGAGGCCTATAATTTTCATCATAGGTATATGTCAACTATGAGTAACAAAATGAGAAAAAAAATCCAGAAAAATCACATGGTCTGATTTTTAAAGAATGTATTTGCAAATTATGGTGGAAAATAAGTATTTGGTCACCTACAAACAAGCAAATTTCTGGTTTCACTTACCTGTAACTTCTTGTGTAAGAGGCTCCTCTGTCCTCCACTTGTTACCTGTATTATTGACACCTGTTTGAACTCGTTATCAGTATAAAAGACACCTGTCCACAACCTCAAACAGTCACACTGCAAACTCCATTATGGCCAAGACCAAAGAGCTGTCAAAGGACACCAGAAACAAAATGGTAGACCTGCACCAGGCTGGGAAGACTGAATCTGCAATAGGTAAGCAGCTTGGTGTGAAGAAATCAACTGTGGGAGCAATTATTAGAAAATAGAAGCCATACAAGACCACTAATAATCTCCCTCGATCTGGGACTCCATACAAGACCTCACCCCATGTTCTCAAAATGATCACAAGAATAGTGACCAAAAATCCCAGAACCACACAGGAGGACCTAGTGAATGACCTGCGGAGAGCTGAGACCAAAGTAACAAAGGCTACCATCACTAGCTCACTACACCGCCAGGGACTCAAATCATGCAGTGCCAGACGGGGGCCCCTGCTTAAGCCAGTACATGTCCAGGCCCGTCTGAAGTTTGCTAGAGAGCATTTGGATGATCCAGAAGAGGATTAAGAGAATGTCATATGGTCGGATGCAATAAAACAGAACTTTTTGGTAAAAACTCTACTTGTTGTGTTTGGAGGAGAAAGAAAGCTGAGTTGCATCCCAAGAACACCATACCTACTGTGAAGCATGGGGGTGGAAGCATCATGCTTTGGGGCTGCTTTTCTCCAAATGGACCAGGACGACTGATCCGTGTAATGGAAAGAATGAATGGGGCCATGTATTGTGAGATTTTGAGTGAAAATCTACTTCCATCAACAAGGGCATTGAAGATGAAACGTGGCTGGATCTTTCAGCATGACAATGATCCCAAACACACCGCCCAGGTAACGAAGGAGTGGCTTCGTAAGAAAGATTTCAAGGTCCAGGAGTGGCCTTGCCAGTCTCCAGATCTCAATATCAAAGAAAATTTTTGGAGGGAGTTGAAAGTCTGTGTTGCCCAGCGACAGCCCCAAAACATCACTGCTCTAGAGGAGATCTGCATGGAGGAACAGGCCAAAATACCAGGAACAGTGTGTGAAAACCTTGTGAAGACACACAGAAAACGTTTGACCTCTGTCATTGCCAACAAAGGGTATATAACAAAGTATTGAGATTAACTTTTGTTATTGACCAAATACTTATTTTCCACCATAATTTGCAAATACATTCTTTAAAAATCAGACCATGTGATTTTTCTGGATTTTCTTTCTCATTTTGTCTCTCATAGTTGAGGTATACCTATGAGGAAAATTACAGGCCTCTCTCATCTTTTTAAGTGGGAGAACTTGCACAATTGGTGGCAGACGAAATACCTTTTTACCCCACTGTATATGGAAAGGCCACCAATGTTTGGAATAGTTTTACATTGTGGTGGAGTTTCAGCACTGTTGCCTTGTAGCAAGATCTTCATAAATTCAAATCCCACTGTGGGTATTCTTTCTACATGGTGTTTGAATGTTGTCCCAGTGCATACCTGGGTTCTCTATGGGTACTCTGGCTTCATCCTACAGTCCAACTATATGCATGTTAGATCAATTAATCTCTCTAATTCGTCTTTAGGAGTATGACTCTAAGTGCATGGTTGTCTTGTCTCTCTGTTGCTCTGTGATGAACTGGTGACGACTGCTGGAGATAGGTACGAGACCCCTGAAAACATAAGGAATAAAGACAGTAAATGGATGGGTGTAGATACATTAAAAGTCAGTATGATGAGCCAGGGGTGCAAGAAAACAATGTTTTTCACAGACTCTAGAAAAAATTAGAAGCCTTTCCCAATAGCATCACTTTGACCTTTGTCTGAGTGAGAGAATTAAGAAATAAGAAGTGACTGTATGAAACAAACAGGTTTACAACTTTATTCCGTAACATTTCAAACCAAAACACTAAATTCTAAAACAATTTCTATTTCTGCATTATAAACATAGGAGTTCAAATAAAATGTTATGTTTCAGCCTCATACAAAGGCAGAAATGAAAGATTTGTTTCCCAACTTTCATCGGGCTCCAGTTAAGGCCGATTATCTCAGCTCTTTATCTGCACGTCCTTCTGGATCTTCTCCAAGGTCTCAGTCACGAGTTGACAGGCTGTCTTGTGTTTAGGCCAGTGCTTCACCTGACATTGTCTTTAGAAAACAAAGACAAGGCAGAAGTTATAGGTAATCAGTAACAAAATACTACATAGATACTTATTTACAAGAACAAAGAAGAGTGACATGCATTTATATTCAGCTCCCCTGAATTAACACAATCACCTTGTGCTAAAATCACAGCTATGAATCTCTTGTACTTGTCTTTGGACATCTAGAGACAACGCTTTTACAAATTCCTCTTTGTAAAATAGCTTAAGTTCCTTTGTGAACAGCAATTTTCAACTAAACTTTGACTGGGCCATTCTAACATATTAATATGACTAAAGCATTCCATTGTAGCTCTGGCTGCAGGTTTTTCGACATTGTCCTGCAGAAAGGGGATTCTCCACCCCATTTTCAAGTATTTTCAGCCTCTAACAGTTTCTTTTTCAGGATTTCCCTCTATCCATCTATTATTGTGCAGAAACAGATTTTTGTCTCACATAACACCGCATGTGGACCAAAAAGTTCAAGTTTGGCCTCATCTGACCACAGCATTTTCTTCCACATGTTTGTTGTGTCCCCTACATTCATCAAGACAAACTCATATTATCTAAGCTCTAAATTCTTCACAGAGCAGCTGAACCTATGATGAAATTACTGTCAATTAATCACAAGCGGACCCAATTAGGTGACTTCTGATGACAATTGGGGGTTTTTTGGGGTTTTTTGTTAGGGGTGTTAGAGTGGTGGGGGCTGAATATTAATGCATGGTAAATTTTCTGTTGTTTTTGTTAAAATATTTGATATCCTAATAATTACAGCATCTGTACTACCCCCTACATGTCTTACCTATTGCAGTACCACTCTCCCTGGCATCGAGAGCATCGCTTTGAAGCCTCTTTACCACAGGATCCACACTTTGGTTTTTCTGGGAGCAAACGCTCCATCACATCCAAGTTGTATGTCTGGGCCAACCTTAGTAAACATTTATTAAGCACCAGCTCATGAGTTGTTCCTGCATAGATCTTTACCTCCCACTTAGGTCAGTATTTTCAGTATTACCTCTGTGCCTGTTGTCGCAAGTCACTGTCAGATGGGCTGAATATTTCTTTGACCTGATATTTAGCTATTGCTTTCCACTTCCCAGAATTCTCTCCCACAATCTGGCTCCACATTTCTGGGATCTAAACGTTAAAAAAATACGAGGGTCAGTGCACAGGAGTAGGGATGATGAATGCACATCTGTGAAAGTGACTGTACCTGCTCCAAAATGAGCTCTTTCTTTGGTGGGGCTGGGTCTGTAACAGCAAGATGAGCTAGGAAGCGCTGAAGCTCAACCAGGTTCGGTAACTGATCGATCAGCACGTCTGTCAGGAAACCTCTGAGCTGTGAACAAAACGGCAGCAGTGTTCAGACACCAGAACACCTCGGGTTTCAGAGATCATCAGACTCAAGAAAAAAAAAGTCCTAGCAAGAGGTTGCTCAAGGCTCTTTGGTTATATATTTACTGCTGCAGGAAGAGGTTGAGAAGCTTATAATAGGAGTAAACTGCATAATAAAACAACATTTGGAGAATGAATCTGTGCTCTACAAGGGAAGCAGATCAGATAGGATGTAACAATCTGGAACAGTGAAACTTCCAAAACAGCAGCTCAAAATTTAGCATCTACAGGGTAAGTGGTAAAATCCTGTTACACATACAAAGCGTTGAGCATAATGAAACAAAGACCTAGTATTTGTTTCAATGTGTACCTTTAGAAGTTGGTTCTTGTTGAAGTTGTTGATGTCATATTTTCTTTGGCACTCCTCCTTCAGTATCAAACTGTAAAGAGCCAGCCAGACCTGGCCATCAAGTTTAGTCATCTTCAAATAGTCCTCAGCAGGAATCTTCTGCCATTTGCCATTAATGTACTTTTCTACTTGACCTATATGTGGCAACAGAGAGTACATTGTGCCTTACAAAAGTATTCATACTCATTAAACTTTCCCACATACTTCATTGGGAGTTTAATGTGATAGAGTAACACAAAGTCGAGCATAACTCTGAAATCGAAGCAAAAGGACACATGGTTTTCAAAGGTTTCAACAATAAAAAATCTGAGAAGTGTGGCCTGTATTTGTATTGAGGCTCCTTTACTCTGCTACCTTTAAATTAATCATAGTACACCTATGTGTAATTTAATCTCAGGATAAATATGGCTGTTCCGCTAAATTTAGAGGTGTGTTAGAAAACATTAGTGAACAAACAGCATCATGAAGACCAAGAAACAAGCAGACAGGTCAGGGACAAAGCTGTGGAAAAGATTAAAGCAACTTAGATTTTATAAAATAATGTTCTAAACTTTAGGTATTTGGCAGACAACGGTTTAATCTATAATCCGACAATGATTTTCACAATCATGCACTACTTTGTAGGGGTCTATCACATATGAACAATAAGGGTTATGGTTATAACGTGACAAAATGTGAAAAAGTTCTAGGGGTTACAATAGTTATGCAACAAACTTGAGGTAGGATTTAGAGTCTGCTTTGAGCCAAAGTTTCCTTGTATTATTTTTTTTAAAGGAATCAGCTACTAGTTGCGATTACAAAAGGAAAAACAATTGGATTTGTGGTCAGAAGAGGTTACTTAAAAGGTTGCTTATAACAGAGAAGGTCTAAAGTTCACAGACTGTGACCTTTGAATGCATATGGATCCTAAAGGTTTAGAGGGCAATCAGTCTGTAAATTGTTTAGAGATTTGAAAGTTAGCAATTGAAACTTTGTAGATTTGGTGTAGGAATTAATATAGGATATTATTCTTTTGCTCATCTGAAATGCAGATGGCGTGGTATACCTTTTTTGCTCCGACTCCAAGGACAGGACTCTATCAGCTGAACCAGCACACACGGCATATTGTGAGTGCACAGTATACGATTGATGACGCTGATGCTGAGGGAGAGGGAGAGAAAAAGGACACATTAGTTTTGTTATATGCATCTTGCCTCTCATCTGTGAAACGTTAAATGTTTTCATTTTACTTTGGAAAGTGGAGTTTGTGGTCAAAATGTAACTTCAAACCAATTCCTACATCATCTACCTGTCAGTATGATCGGCGATGTAGCTCAGCACAGATACAGCTTTCAGAGAAATTTCAAACTCAAGTGCAGCACACTGCACCTGCAGCTCCTTGAATAAGTAGAAATTAAAATGATGTAACTTTTATCCCGGTTTCAAATGGTGTTGCCGTGTGGAAAGGATACAAGAATGCACAGAGAAGTATTTAATTTTACCTCTATAGATGAAATCTGGTTCTGTTGACCATGAGCAACAATATAGTCCTTGGTTGCTTCACTGGCCAGCAGAGTGAGTTTACGATGGCAGTAATCCACCAAGTCCAGAAGAGAATCATCAGCTGCCTCACATGAATCCTGAACAATCAGACATACAACACATGTACAGTGACTTCCAAAAGCATTCACACACCCCGTATCTTCACAACCAAATTACATGTTGGTGGCAGCATCATACAGTGGGGGATGTCTCTATTTGAACATTGTAGTAGGTCAGAGTTGATGATTCTTGGAGCTAAATATAGATCAATGCATACTGGAAGAAAACCTGTTAGAGGATGCAAAAGACTTGAGAGGTTCACCTTCCAGAAAGATATCAACCCTAAAAATACAAGAGTTACAGGGAAAATAGTTTAGGTCAACGTATATCCATGTGTTAGAATGGCCCAGTCAAAGTCAGGGACTAAATCCATTTGACAATCTGGGCTAAGATCTGAATAAAAGTGATCAGAACCGATAACAAAATTCATCCAATCTAACCAAGCATGAGCTATTTTATGAAGAAAAATAGGGAAAACAAAGTGGGTTGAAACATTCCACTAAAGATTGTAATATAAATGATAGGTGGTTTCCTCTGGGCTTCCTCCCACAGTACAAAAACATGACTGTTAGGTTAACTAGTTACTCTAAATTAACCTTAGGTGTGAGTGCGTGCATGCATGGTTGTTTGTCCTGTGTGTCTCTATGCTGCCCTGCGATGAACTGGTGACCTGTGCAGGGTGTACCCCACCTCTCGCCCAATGAATGCTGGAGATAGGCACCAGCCCCTTGCATGGGATAGATAATGGATGAACCAATACAAAATATTTTTATTAGTAAAAAAATATGAAAACCAAACAGAGATTCCTGTTCTTCCACTTTCTTCCACTCTTTGTTTTGGTTTGTCTCATAAAATCTAAATAAAATACATTTTTGGTTGTGAAGACTAAAAAAAACAACATATGATACCACTGTATTAGAAATCATGAAGTCTATTGTATCTTGCTGAGTCAAATAAAATATCAATCAATAAAATTTAAACTATGTTGCAAATGATTTTAAGAATAGTGCCGCTCATGGTGGCAGCATGTTGGAGTAGCTCTGTTGCGTTAGTTCTGATCTGTTCTTTTTCTTGACTGTTGTTCATAATTGTTTTGATTGAGGCGCTGCATGTTCAGACAGTTATTCCTACTGGTTTTTGATGCTGTGCTGCTGAAAGGATTTTTGCTCTTACTTTTTTACTTTCGGACAGTTATGATACATAACCACGCCAACAAGGTTTTACAACTTGGGACAGTTGATTAGCCTCCTCAAAGTTCAAATAATACCTGAACTACAACCCCAACCAAAAGAGTTGAAAAGGAGGCTTCATGGATGCAGAGCAGGACCAAAAGAGCAGAGAGAGAAAGAGAAAGTTCAAATCATCAGCAAGGATAATTTTCCATACTCCAACATCTCTCTGCTTTTTAACCATACGGCCAGACAGAGATTTAAAGAGGGACAGCAAAAGCTAATGAGGTTGACTAGCAGTGCTTGCCAACAACTGATGGTGTCATCCAGGACATGCTACTGTAAAATGTTGTCTCTCCTGCCCTGATATTGAGCTGTTAGCATTTCATAACATGTCATACAACAAAAGACCCTTTAGTCAAAGGCTTCTTCGGATTTGTTGCGAGACCAACTGATATTGGAGATGCTTCCTGCCCACAGGATCACCATCGACAATGACTCTTTGAAGATAGATGGATGATATAATTTATGACATTCAGTTTCACATTGGGATGAACTGCATTGAAATAAACAGTGAAATATTGGAAATATTTAAGAACTTACGGACCTTATGAAACAATATTGTTTCAAGCAGGTTTATAATTGTAGCTTCATGGTGGATCTATGATAGAAAAAAGAAAATAAACAAACTAGCATGACCAGCTGATCGTTGATGTTGCATATCTGACCTTCATACTTACCAGCATGTAAAGATGAAACGTGCTCTTAGGGTTGAAGTCCTGCAGCTGGCATAAGATGGGAAACACTTTCTGCTTCCACACCTCCACAAGGATCAGCTCGTGGACCAGGACAGGTATCTGCAGAGAAATGTATCAATAACCACATTGAGTTGATATTTTTAGTATCCCACAGGTGTAGTAGCTGAAGGTCACCTTTCCAAAGGACACCAGGAGTTCCTTGACAAACTCATCATGCATGGCCGAAGCATTCAGTATGGCCTGCATGTTTAGTTTCTCAATATTCTCATGCTGTCTGAACCACCTGAGAAAAAAGGAGGATATTTTATAAACAGCGACAATATGATGGTTTTTCATAATGAAATCCATACATAGGTAATCAGTGCCAGCTTTTCTAGCTTAGACCCGCAAATGAAAAACAGCTATTTTTGATAAACATCTGCTATTAGCGTTGTGATAATTTAAAAACGTCATCCAACAAGATTTCCTTATGCCTTTCTTTCCGCTGAATTGAAATCACACACAGATGGACTCAATTTTCTAAAATTAATTCAATTAAATGCACTTATTTATTCAGGTGTATCAGAATGAGAAGTAATTTTTATGTTTTTGCATTATTTCTGAAAACCCATCTATCATTTTCCTTCCATGTCATTGTTATAATCTTTGGTCTATCACATCAATTATAATGAAGCTAATGGACCAAATTGAGTTCCTCTTCTTTGTTCAGTAGTTTTTCAGAAACGTTGTCCTTTTAGACCTCTTACTAAACACATATTTACATCAGCTTAGATTAGCTCATGCCAACGTTAGTTTCCGATTCTACCTCGCAGAGCCCACTTCTTTCAGGGAGAACGTTTCCAGACTTTGAATAAACCCCTCAGCTTCAACAGGCAGAATCACCGATGTATCCATTTTCGTAATCTTTTTATAATCCCGAAAGATTTGAGGTAATATCTTAGATCTGCAGCCACTTAAGCGAACTTCTCTGAAAGCGACCAGAAGCCAGAGGGAGCGAGACAGACGGTTGCCATGGTAACCGTAAACTGAGTGCAGTTTGCAGTGGTCGCCACGAAGGGGCGCCAGATTTTCATGTACATTTTAAAACACATTCTGCAAGATTTTCTCGAATGCTGAAGATTTGATTGGCTGTTACTATGTTGGCTCAGTTTAGCCAATCACAGCGTGGTAGCTCAGTCCAAAAACAAAGTTCAAGTTCAACGTGCATTGATTGAGAAAAAGTACTATGTAAATCACTAAGCCTTATTGAAATTCATCTCCTGATTAAACCTTTGTTTATTTTTTTTATTCTAAATAGTTTCTATAATATTTGCAAGTGTTCTTGAACATTTCCATCAATGTGGTGAGCATTTCCCTAGTAAACAAAGGTTTATTCCATTTAAAATACTTCATTCCTTAATGCTTTCTGAATGTCTACTAATTGTGAACTTTTTTTTGTTACTTCCCTCAAAGACACTATTTGTTGTCATTTCTTCCATTCCAAGGTTTTCAAGCAGTCCACATTTAGACACCGCTACTTGTGATTTTTAAATTCCCTAATTTTTTTAAGCTACAACAGGAGGTATTGGTCAGAAAGGAGAAAACGACAGAAAACAATTCATTCAAAAGTAGCCAAAAAATATAAAATTTTGAATTCATTTAGGAAGCCTGGATGAATACAGATCATTTTGACTTCATAAAATTGGTACCTTGGAAGCTACATAGAAATACAACAATCCAGACGCTTTAGGTTTAGGTTTGATTAGTGGTTGTATGTAAAACTTTAAGAGTATGGAGGACAATATTTGAAAATGATCCAGTGAGGTTTCTGGCTGTTGAACTGAAACTTGAAAAAGAACAACTGTAATGTAAAGTAAGACAAACATGTGAACAGAAACGTTTAGATTTCCGTTTGCTTACTCAAAGTCTTATAAAGACAAACGGTGTGCAGTTTCTTGTTCTACTGCAGGTTTCTAAAATGATCATGACATGTCATTTAAATGAGATTTTAAAAGCTTAGGTATTTTTTTATTAACCCAAAATTTTTCAGTTTGAGACCCAAGGGATGATGAATTATTTAAAAACAGTATGTACGCAATGACTAATACCACAAATTAAATATACATGTAAGCACATCCAGCTCTGCACTTGTGAAGTCTGGAGGCTATGTACCAATAGCTTTGTGTTGCTGCAAAGGTTAATGCTGCTTTGTATTTTCAGTAAATATGGACTTATTTTTGTCACAGTGTACACAGGATATGTAACAGCAATGGATATATTTACGTTTATTTAGACAATAACACTTAAAAAATAAAGACAACACAGTAAAACTGAGTATGAAACAGTTTAAACAGAATTTTAATATATATTCTAGCTGATAAACAGTCAAGCTCTGATATGGACTTCTGCTTACAAAAAAGGAGAAAACAATAACCAAACCCAAACTGAATTTAGTCACAGCCTTTTTAAGCTAGAAATATATAATACATTAAAAACTAAGCAAAGAAAATTACAAAGCATAACTCAATCTCTACTGCATCTCGTTCTTGGCAGTTTGGGTTAAGGCTTCCTGGTAGATGGCTTCATTTAACATCACTTCCAGCAGATGACAATATTAGGGTCATTTTCCAAACGTTCATCCAGCTCCTGGTAGCTAATCCCTGTAAAAATCAGCACATTTAAGGAAAAATGGTTTTGCACCATCAGACAGGAGATAAAGGGGACATATTAAGCAAATTTCACTTTTTTCATCCTTCTGTGTTGCCATTTGGGTCTTTGCTGCCTCCATAAACACTTCAAAACAAAACCATCCATCCATTTTCTTTTTGTAAATTTTTGTTGTCAGAAATCTTGCACTTCTACGAGCCATTTGAAAAAGTGCTTTTTTGTGACAACAGAATGAGTGGAAGTGGCATTTAAGTTATAAAAGCTTAGCCTAGTAACAGCATTGGTGGGCATGGTCTGCAACCAATACTTTGCATAAAAGTGACAGAGCCTTCAAACGGCTCATTCTGAAAGCGACTGAAATTGTCAAGAATTGAGCTGGTGAGATTGCTTTATGTGAGTGTGATTTTGTGCACAGAACTTAATTAACATGTTTTGTACGGGCCATAGACCTATTATAACTTGTTTAAAAAGAAGTGTAATATGTCCCCTTTAAAAAAACCAATTACATCCACTACATTGTATAATAAAACCCTGTTCCCCTTAGACTTTCAACATGGTTGTGATTAGTTGTTTAACGTCACATTTGCTCACAATTAATTAAAAAAAAACACAAACTCAAATTCATATCAGCTTAGAAGTGAAGAAGAGTAACGGTGGTTTAAGAACTGCAGTTCTCTAGGTCACTTCAAAATATTCTTGTCAAACATTTATTTTTTTGTCTATTTATTTTATGTCACGCAAGCAGAGTCAAGAGTTGTTCAAAATATAGACGTTTTTATGACCTCAACAGGTTTTGTCCTCAAAAGTCTGTCTAAATACCTGTCCAGAAAAGTGAGATTGCCTCAGGAGAATAATTTAGTTTTTTCAATTCAGATATTCAGAATTTAAAGTAATCTATACTTAGTTTTAACTTTAAACATTGATTAATGTTTTTTGTCACCTAGATTGTGTGGTATAGAAAATAATGACTCTTCAATAAGACATTTAGAGTTGCAGAAAAAGCAGTCTTCAAGCTAACAAATTTGTTCTGTTTTTGCTTTTGTCACACAAAATGTTTTAGATCAAAAAGCAAGTTTTGTTATTAAGCAAAGATAAACAGAGTACATTTTACGGATGTAAGAAAATATTGATACACCAATATATCGCAATATTTTATGTCACGATACTGTATTGATATTCAAAAGCAATGTATTGATTTTTTTATTTTATTTTTAATTTGAATGGAACCATTAATGATGACAGTAAATTTTGTAGTAAAATTAAAAGTATGACTGGTAACTGGTGGCTGTTTTCACCTTCTTCATTTCAGTGGATCAACTAGATCTAGAAATAAAACTGAATGTGTTAAAGTATGAAACAGGTTGGAGTGTTTAGAACGCTATGACAGTTTTTCTACAGTTAAATTAAGTTTTAAAAATCACAATATTTAGTCTTACTCATAGTATCACAATATATCGCAGTATATTGTATAGTCCTCCCTGTATTGTGATCCATATCGTAGCACCAGATTCTTGCCAATACACATCCCTAGTAAATATACTATGCAGTTTTAAAATGATTAATTAAACCCTTAATGGAAAAAAGTTATGCAAATGAACCTGGTTCTACATAAAAAAGTAACTAACCCCTAAACACAATGACCTGTTTTGCCACCCTTGGCTGCAGCATCTGCCATCAAGCATTTACGACAACTGTTGATAAGTATTTTATATAAATCTTTGTCCACTCGTCATTGCAGAATTGTCTTAAGTCAGCCCCATTTGTGAGTTTTAAAGCATGAATGGCCTGTTTAAGGGTATGTAACAGCATTTTAATTTAGATTTAAGTCCATACTTTAACTAGGCCACTACTAAACAGAATTTTTGTTTTATGTCATTTGGAGTTTAACTTGCAAGTTTGCTTCAGATTATTGTCCTGCTAAATAACCGGTCATTGAAATTAAGGCCACAAACCAGTGTTTAGTCATTCTCCATTTAGGATTTGATGCTCTAGTGCTGACTTCATGGTTTCTAACAATGACAGCAAGTGGAAGGTATGCTGTTCCCTTTTTGAAATGTTAGTTGTTCCGCTTTTGTCTTGGCAATAATAAAAAAATTCATCTTTTTGGCAAACTTAAGATGGGCCTTTTGGAGTTTTTTGGTCAGCATTTGTTTCCAACTTTGTACTCTCCCAACGATACCCCTTTTTGCCCAGTCTCTTTCTTATTGTTGAATAATGAGCACAGACCTGACCAGAGGCAAGTGAGGTCTCCAGTGTTTTAAATGTTATTTTATTAGTAACTCTATAGATATCCTTATTCCACTCTTGGAGTGATTTTGGTTGGCCAATGACTCCTGGGAGGATCATCACTGTTCTGTGTCATTTCCATTTTTAGATAAAAAGTAGCTTCCACTGGAGTTCTAAAGCTTTGTAAACCTTTCTAGACAGATTTATAAGACTTTGTTTGTCCCAAACTAAATATATTTAATTGGCTAATATCAGCAAATGTATAATTAACATTTAATTTCAATTAAAATACAGGAACACACATTTTCACATATAGCTAGGTTGAATAGCTTTTTGTTTTTTAATTGCTATTTTAAAATCTGCTTTTTGAATTTACTCACATTATATTTGTCATAAAATATTTAGGCTTAAGTGAAAATCAAAGCAGAAGAAATCTGTAACGGGGCAAATATTTTATCAAAGAATTCATTACCCTGAGTCTTCTAATTGGTTGATCTGCCTATTGTGACATCTTCCTTCCCTGAAGCTTCTGAGTTCAGATTCAGTAAAACAGAACATTAGAGCCCATTCAAGGAGCCTCGGCGTACCAAGCCAGAACAAGGTCTGATCACTCTGTTAGATTCAGTTGAGATCATTCTCGACCAAAGCTCGGGTGTGTGTTTTGCGTCATTCATTAGGTTTGTTTAAGCACCAAGGACAGGAACAATCAAAAGATATCTAAAAGAACTGTATTTGAAACAGCATCCTTCTAGTTTTTGTGTGACCTTCCAACAGCTGTTTGAGCAGGGATCTCCCTGCCTCTCATTTCAGATCATTGTAAGACACTTAAATCATTCTTTAGTGGTGGTTGTGGTGCTTAACGTTGACAGGTAAAGGTGGTTCATAGATTTTGAATATATCATATTTTATGCTCCCTGTTGGGGTAAAGTAAAAATTAGATCTCAGAATTTGGCTATGAAGCCTCTTTATTTAGGATCCTGACAGACCAACAAACATTTTATAACTGTTTTATCTTTAATCATCTTAGATCATTTTTTCTATGATATTTCCTTAGTCATACAACTCTGATTCTCACAGTTAGTAGTCATGTGTTCATTGGTCATGGGCAGAATATGTATGTAAGTCCGTATTATGTACTGCAGTGTAGCTGTAATCTGTGCTTTAAATAGTGTGATGAACTTTTGCAAAAAAAATTGAACAAGGAAATGTGTCAGCGTTTCTCGTGTCTGAGAGTACCAAAAAGGGGATCTGTAATAGGATGAGTTACATGGTACAGTCAATAATGGATGACTGAACTGCACTAGGTAAAAAGAACTGTGTTTAAAGAGAGCTTCTTAACTTGCCCGTTTTGCAGCAGATCTCATCATAACTATGACAACCAGTGTAGAGGCGAGGCGGCCTGCTTCTCTCATCCCGGACCACCTTCACAGGATACTTCTGCAGCCTTCGAATAAGAGATTTTATCAGCCCAAACTGGATTAGCCTCCTGGGTAAAACAACAACAAAAAACACAAATACACACACACACCCACACATCCACAATTAGTTAAACAACAGTCACTTTGACCTGATATTTTCAGAGCAGTAAAGTCACTTCAGGAACTGACACGGTGAGCTACGCTGACCTCTCATCAACCCTTTGAAGTTGCTGCGAGTAGCGGGAACAAAGGTCTCGCACTGTAGTTCCAGGACTGAGACCGCAGTAGAGCTGGAACACATCCCTGAGGCTGGCACGTTTCTGACCTGATCACAACCCCAAAAACAAAACTGTGAAAAAAACCTGGAAATTTATCAAAATGTCATTTTCAAGCAGGTGTTGTTCCTTACCTTGTTTGGAGACATAGGTGAGGCATTCGTCCTGAATTGACTTGTCATCAATGAGGCTCTGAACCTTTGGGGTTGTGCAGTAGACATTGGAATACTGTAGAAAGGAAGAAGATAATCACTGAAATGAATCAACCCAAAAACAGTCAAAGTCTGTAGAGTCTGTAAAGATGTAGATTATTGGGTTCCTACCAACATGCTTTTCCAAATTGAGATTTTCAGATCAATAAATACATTTTTGCCTCCCCCTTTTTTATTTTATTTAGTAATCTCTGTCCAAGCACTTTGAAACAGATGCTTGGACAATGAAAACAGTTTACATATATCTGTATGGCAGATTCAAAAACAACAAAATTTGACCAAAAGGTTTCACAATTTAGCCAGAAAAAACAACTATTCAAACAGAATAATAGAAAAGATAAAGTACTATTTAAGGTCTAACATACCCTAAAAATAAATAATACCAATGAAAACTATTAAGTTTAAAAACTTATACTCTACTCAACATAAGCCAAAAGTACAAGTGTGTTTTTAACACACCTTTAAATGAATCTATTTTCTGAGCAGTGAATATTTACAGCCATTCAGAACCAGGGCCATGTGTTCATGCTTTCTGGTACCAGTGAAAAGACAATCTTTCTGGATAGTTACACGCAACAGGGATGCTTGATCTAGATCAGCGTAATGACTATTAAATAATCAAGACCAGAAGTGATAAAAGAATGGATAACCTTCCCTCCTTTAAAGGCGGGACCGACTTCAGTAGTAACCAAAAGTTTGAAAAAGAGAGATTTTTTAAAGCATTTATCTGCATATCAAATTTAAGAGAACTGTCCAGTATTACGCCCCGAGTTTCTCACAGTAGTGACATTTCAGGGGCTAGGGAACTAAAGCATGCACTGAGCTGGGAATGGGGTTAAATATCTCTCATCAAATGACCCCCGACTCATTTTCATTTATGTTCCGAAAGCTTTGACCAGGTTTTGATTTCTTTCAGGCACTTCAGGAGTGATGACGGGATAACTGCTGTTCATCTTAACTGGAAAGTAAGTCTGAATAAAAATGAAAAACACCATTGTGTTCCTTTAAGATACATCACAGATACAACATATACAGTACAGGATGAAGAGCATTGGACCCAATATGGACCCCTGGAGGACCTCAAAGTGGAGAGGGAGTCTTGCCGTTGAGATATCATTAAACTGGGGCAGATCTGTAGCTTTCATATAAACACATTCTAAACATTTTATGAGGATATTATGATCCACCGCATAAAAGGATGAAGTTAAGTCTAAAAGCACATAAACAAAAAAGTTCCCAGAGCAAGCTGCTAACAGCGGAGGACATAACTGTACAAGGAAATGAAACATAATTTTCCAATATTTCCTATGGCTTTAATTACAGATTTAGTCTTCTTCAATAAATCGTTTGTTTTGTAAAATTAGCTTTTGATGTGGTGCAAAGGTTTCCAAATCACATATTGTAGTTTGACCTAATCAAACATATGTTTGGATCCAGATTAGTTATTAAGACTTCCTGTATCATGTGAAAGGCCTTGGGTATAAAAAGATTATGTGAAGAAAGTAATATTCTCTAACTGAATATAAAGGTAAATTGTGTGACACTTATTAGTTATGGCAATGCCTGAAATGTTGACCTTTTAAAAATGAAACAGGTAAAACAGTCTGGAAAAATATGTTTCCTAACATATACAAGCCTGGATAAGACTAAAAACCAATTACAGGCAAAACTACAAAATGTTCCATCAATCCTAGGAAATAGTAGGAACCCTTGTTAGTAGGAGCTAATCATTCTATTAAATATTAATATTTTCCATTTTTCCTTTGGGTTAATTTCATGAACAGGTTCACAACCCTAAATGTGCACAGAGTGACATAAAAAAACATGTTGTAACATTAGTTCAGTACCTGGAATATCGATACCAAAGTCACAACACCATAATACCTGGAAGGATAAGGAAGAAACAGATATTTAAGTTTTTATTGTGTCCTGGAAGACGTGAGAACATTAAAGAGCAACACAAACAGTTGCATAATTTAAAGCAAATAAACTGCACAAAAAATGTTTCATAATCAATAAGAACTATACCTGCTTTGTTGATCAAGTCATAAATGTGAATAATTCTGGCAAAATGGTATAACAGTGCTGTGTTACAGAAATTTACTCACAGCAAATTCTGCACAGCGATACGAACAAGATTCAGCTCGACGTCCGCTTCAGCAGAGATTTTCTGAATGTGCCTGAATCCATCGATGTAAGGCAATATCTAAATAAAACAACACTGCAGAAAATTAATAAGCTCTACGACCTCATTTGTTAGAAGAATGCAAAACTACATTTGCAATTAGCGTGAGAACGCGTTATTTTATTACTGCAATAACACTGTACTATAACAATAAAGAGACGATTTCCCTATAAGAGAAGCTCATTTCCACGCATAAAAAAAATGGAAATCAGAAATGTGTCCAGGTCACTTATTCCAACATGATAACAAGTGTTACACTCTAATCTTTTTACCGCTGCTTCTTGGAAACCTAGGATATGTCTTATCATAACGTGTTGATATTAGCAACAACACAGAGCTCATCCTGCCTGTTGAGTGGTGAGGTCCCACTGAGATTTAATAAAAAGCTCTTTGCATTCAGTGAAGACAGGCACATCATACTCCTGGACAGTGGGGGGGTCCTTTCGCTGCTGGATGAGCTTTAGCTGGATGGTGTTGGAGTCGTCTAGAGAAAGAAATAAAACATAAATAGACAAGATAAAAAATTAAAAAAAAACTCTAACCAACCCAAAAGTTGTTGTTCCTCTATTATGGCTTTGAAAAAAGAAATGAAAAATAAAACCATCAAGTTTAAGTTATAGATATCTATTGACGCCGTCAAGAAACCAACAGTGGGGAAAATAATCAAAGCAACAAGGCTGACAATACTGTCAGTTTTTGAGGTTTTTAAATTTGGTGACATTACAACTAATTAATACTGCTGTTATTGGCTAATAACTGGAATTTACCGATATTACTATATATTTTTTCCTACCGTTCCAACACCATAAAAAAGATGAACACACTGTTGACATCGCTTCTCTGCTTTAGCTAAACACTCCACAATCCTGCAATGCATCACTATCACTGTCACATGACCAAACAAATGTCATAAGACCAATCCCCTCCCCCTCCAGAAACAAATAGCAACAAGATGGAAACAAACATTAATATCAGGCCAGTTGTACTTATCAGACCAATACCGATATGTCAAAAAATGACCAACATCAGTCGATACCATGATACCGATATATCATTTATTCTAAATTAAAACCCCAAACTACAATGTTTGTTGTTGAGTTTTTAATCAAAGCTTTGCGCTACTTCTCAACCAGTATGCTTAATTAGTCTGATTACTAAACTTAATTAGCTTAATGTTTAATTACTGTGAATTTCATATTATTGTGAGTCTCCCATAACACTGAAAACACCGTATCAACATGAGCCAGGACTAATGTTACACTTTTTTGACCTTCACAAGATAAACAGTTTAAACAGGAGAACATCAGAGATAGTTAACGGCCTGAAAGACAGAGTGGAAGTAGACCACAAAAAGCACCTTTTTTTAAGATCACTGGGTTCGAGCCATTTGAGGGGTGGAGAAGTTGCTGGAAGAAGTTTCCAAAGGTTGGACCTCTTAACCGGTGAGCCTATATGTAACTGCTAAAAGCTAACACATGGCATTCCTCCAACAGTTTTAGCCAACAAGATAGTCGCACATTTCCTTTATACCACTGTGTAACATAAGCACAGATTTCGGAGGTCCATGTAGATCTACATGAGGTCAATGAATCCCTGTTTTATTTAATAAAAATTTGCTCATTTCGCTCAAACAGCCTAATAGTGAAGTAGAAGGAAAATGATGCATGCATGCTTTAAATTTTTTTCAAATCAGAAATCTGAAAAGTGTGGCATGTATTTGTACTCACACTTTACTCTTATAATCTTATAAAATCCAGCACTCCAACTGCTTAAACATCTTAACATCTTAAACATATGTCCATCCTTGTGTATTTTATCAGACCTTTCTGGAACAAGATCACGAAGAATATCAGTTTTGACAAGAAGCCATAAGAAGTCCAGTTTAAGCCATGAGGAAGATCATGCACTGGTCAGATGAGCTTAAATGTAACTTTTTGGCCTACGTGCCAAGACGTGGGAAAGCGACAGGAAAGCTGGTCCAAATTGTCATGCACACATGACTGCTTCTGTATATCTGCAAGTTTAGAAGACAATAAGTAAAAAGAAAAATGTCTATAGTGCAGCTTTAGCTCAAAATAACCACAAGTGTAATGACTGTTTTTCTTTCAATGTTTTATTACATTCCAATCATTTTAAGAACACCTGATGGGGACTGCAAAACAAATGCAAATTTGGCAGAGGTTCACCTTCCAGCAAAGCAACAGTAAAGATACAGCCATGGCGACAATGACATTATTTAGATTGAAGCCTATTTATGTGTTTGAATGGCCCAGTTAAAGTCTAGACCAAAATCCAGTTTTTAGACTCCAAAAGGCTTGCAGCTGTATTGGCAACAAATGGAGCTATTACAAAGTATTGACTCAGGGGGGCTTAATGTATCCCACACTTTCTCACATTTTAATTTGTAAAGCCATGTATCGTTTCCCTTCCCCTTCACTTCCTGCATCCTAAGGGCACAAAGGAGCATTAATGTAGATCTTTCCACCCAGCAGCTAAAAAGCTATATAACTATAAGTTGTTTACATCCCTGCTGTTATTTACAGTCTTCCATATTCTTGTAACTAGTCTGTTTTTTCCACACAAATGTATAAAAAACAGTTTATGCATTTTAAAGTTATTTTACAAAGCTGCACATTTCTAAGAATCTGCATGTTATTTTTAGAACTTTATATTTTTCTTTCAGTGTGTATTTGATCTTGCTGTAATCATATTTTATTCTAAGTAGCATTTATCTTTATGTGAATCTGCAGGTTTCCATTTGCCTTTCACTTTGCTGTATTAACACTTGAATTTCGCCCTCGAGAAACAATAAAATAATCTTTCTATTTCCATTCTACAATTTTGGAACGCTTCGTGTTGGTCCGTCCCATAAAATCCTGGTAAAACACATTATATTTTGTGGTTGTAATGTAACAAAATCTAAAAAAGGCTTAAGGAATGCAAACACTTTTGTAAAACACTGTTACTATATATTTACCAAAAATAGGTTATTTGCAATAAGTTGTAAATCATTGTTTCGCATATAAGAGTTTTAGTAGCTGGAAACTGAAGCAGAACAAGATTATATTCATTATAAAGACTTTATAGGCGGGTTATAAAACCACCAACCTATCATTACCTGGTGTAGTTGCAGGGGGAAAAGGACACACACCCTTTTCCTATTATAAGGTTTATTGTCTCAGCACATAAGTTATTAGCCCTTATCAAGTTTAAAACAAGCCAAATACAAAACACATTAAATGCCATCATTGCTTGTTAAGCAAATATCTATTTGTTTATGCCTATTTTTCTGCAGTTTTCACGATAGAATATCACTTCTGAATTATGAAATTAATCTTGAGTCACATATTTCACAAATATTGAACATCATACAACACACTACATACAGCCTTAGCTTAAGGCACTGATGACTATGTAAATGTGTGCAATAAATAAGCTTATCACAGTGAAATGCACACAATTAAAGTAGGACCATGTGACAATTAACAATTGGTTTACATTTGGAACGTGTAAGACATCTCTAGTCTGTTCCATCCTGTCAAATGCAACAAAAAACTGTTTTAAAACATAACTTCAGTTCAATATTTTTAAGATAAGCAGTTCTAGCTCTTATGGGGCTTTTATTTTAGTGGCATTTATAGGATGGTTGCAACATGAATGTCATATTGTATCATATTATATTATATTGTACCACAAATATATTCTAGAGATTTTTATAAAGAAGATTAAATGAATGCCATTAGGTGGTTAATGTAGAAAAGTAAAGCAGAGGCAGAAAAGTGTCCCAGGTGTCCTATGGAAGTTTAAAAGTGTGTTTACGTCGTTATCAGAAAGCTGTGAAAGCTGCTAAATCTAATTTCTTCTCTGATACAATCTTATCTCATTCTAATAATCCACATTTTCTTTATTTCACCCCGAAAGCAGTACTAAATGCTCAAGAACCTGTCAGCACTGAACCAGCCTCTGAAATGTGGAAACATTTTATTCAGCTCTTTCTAGAAAAGTGGTTCACATTAGGTCCCTGGTTACACCCCCTGCTAGAGATCCAACAATTTTACTTCCTTGTTTAACTGTTTGGACCATTTTGAACCAGTTTCTCCCTCCTTTTTAGAGAAACTGAGCCCTGGTGTGAACCTTTGAGGTTCTTCATTTGACATCATCCATTCTCGATTGATAAAATAAGTTTGAGAGTTTTTAAATAACATTATTTTTAAACAGAGTTGGGTGATACTGCACTCCTGGTTTAATTTGACTTAACAGTGGCTTTCGATACCATTGATCATGACATCCTCATCTCAAGGTTGGAGCGGTGCGTGGGTATCACAGGCTCTGCTCCTCAGTGGTTTCGGTCTTACCTCACAGACAGATGTTTCTGAGTTAGTTTCTGTGGTTTGAGCTTAAACTCTGCTGCGCTGCCCTGGGGTGTACCACAGGGCTCCATTCTTTGCTTATTTCTCTTTACCAGCTGCCATTAGGAGCTATTTTCAAAGGAAACATAGTATCTCTTTTTATCTTTATGCAGATGACTGTCATGTCTATTTCCCTTTGAAAAGCAGAGCACACTCTGTTAAGCCCCTCCCTCGACTGTCGTGCTAACATCAGAAACTAGTTGGTGGTAAATTTTTGGAATTTCAATTAGAATAAGACAGAAGTTATTCTGTGTAAGCAAAATGGCATAAATAGGATTACAAATTCAAAATTTTCATCTTTGGCACCAAAAAACCCCTGAAAACTAGGAGTAAAAATTAAAACTCTCCTGAAAATTAACAGTTAAGTGAACTCAATTTTGAAGACTTGTTTGTATCAGCTGAAGTGTTTAGCAAAGTTTAAAGGCTGGAAACAGTGATCCAAACTTTTAACTAAATTCAGCTCAATTACTGTCATGGACTTCTTTTTGGTGTTTCCCAGGCTGCTGTTGCTCACCTAGAGCCAGTTCAAAATGCTGTCGCCAGGATTTTAAAAGCAATAGCACATTACACCAATTCTAGCCTCACTTCATTGGCTTCCATTGGATTTTATGGTTAAATTTAAGATTGTCTTATTTCTTTTTAAGTCTCCTAATAACTTGGCTCCATCTTATCTCAGTAAACTTTTGCATCTTTATGTTCCAACTCGTACTCTCAGGTCTGCAGATCAGACGCTTTTAACAGTACCAAAGGTTTTCTGTAAATCCAGAGGTGAAAGAGCGTTTGCAGTGGCAGCTCTGACACTATTGAAAGGTTTGCCTCTACAGGTCAAGCAGGCTCCATCAATAACTGTTTTAGATCTCATGTAAAAACACATTTCTATTTCCTACCCATTAAGACAAAGTGAGTTGCTTTAATGCTTTAAAATTTTTCCTTTTTTGTTTTTGAGGGTTTCTTTTAATTTTACTATATTCTTTTAAAGCTGCTATGGCAAATCTGCACAACAAGCTAGCTTAAAACATTTTTTCATGCTTCTTAACAACTTTCTAACATAGTATAGCTATAAATATTTTGTGAAGATTAAGAAAAACATAAAATAAAATAACCAAGTGGTTCTGTCGCATTTGTCTAAAAACCTCAGCCAATAACATGGCTCGGTCCGAAACCAATGATTGGACCATCCAGTTGTCTATCTCACCGGACAAGGGCACTAACACATGTATGTGGGTCCTCCACTCATTACGCGCTCCCGCATTTTGCAACAGAACACCACTGGTGTGAGAGGTTCTCCGCTCAATAATGTCAGAGAACGAGAAACAGCCGGGTGCTACCACTTAAGCTTTAGGACAAACTACCAGAGTCCGGAAAAAAAAAGAAAAAAAAGCTATTTGAAGTTGCAGAAAACAAGACATTTCTTCCATATTACTTCACAAAACCTGCGACTGGTGTTTTACACTCTCTTTAATTTACAGTAGCAATGTGCGTTACCATATCAGGGGGGCGTGGCCTAGGGATGACAGCCGATGGGAGGGGTGAATGTTCTGTGACTGTTTATGTGGAAAAGCTAGCTTGTTTGGCAGATTCGGTATAGCAGCTTTAATGCTTTACTTTGCTTGTTGTACAGCACT
The DNA here is from genome assembly GCA_963556495.2 of Valencia hispanica. Classification (NCBI taxonomy): domain Eukaryota; kingdom Metazoa; phylum Chordata; class Actinopteri; order Cyprinodontiformes; family Valenciidae; genus Valencia; species Valencia hispanica. The sequence continues at coordinate 31,634,905 of OY747708.1, forward strand.
TTGGTCAAGCTTGTTGATTTTAAAGGTTCTTTATAAATAAATTTGATTTGATTTAAATGTTGGTTGAATATCCTTAAATATCAACAGAAAAATCAGTCCTAAGTAAGGATTTCCTTCTTCTGAGATATCTCCCATCCGGATGCTTCACAGTGTAGTAACAACAGATCTTTTCCTAACAGCACTTTCTGCACAATTTATATAAAAGCTGTTACTTTGTCACTGTATAAAATGGAAAACAAAAACTATTACCTATGGGTAATGTGCAGGCTCCTGTAGCATTAAGATCCTCTAACAGTGTCGACATTATGGGTAAAAGTTTCTGCTTGCTGTCCTCCTTTGATATAAAGCCACTTTCTAACTGCAACACGGCAGGGAAGGAAACACAAAAATATTACCTCAAAGTAATTTCACAATAAAACATGAAGAGCAAAAGATGAATATAGCTGTAACAATGGTATATTAGCAATGTATTACTCCTTGCCTCCAGAGTTGTGAGGTACCCAGCCAGCTTCTTGACAATTGGCTCAAGTGCGCATGTGTTGGTTTGAGCATCACAAACAAGGCCGAGGTTAAACAGGAGGGCATTTCGGCTGTATTTTTTATGCTCGATGCACACGGGACAGCCAATTAACTTCTTCTCCATAGCCGTGCTATAAAATATAAATGTTTAAAGATTAATAGTTACACTGAAACAGAAACAAATCAAACATTTTGAGACTGTGTTGAATGACATACACCGTTATTAATTTGTTCTGTAGCTCCGGCTTGGTGATTATATAAACCTGGACGGTGTCAAACAACTCCCGTGAAATGTACTCCTCTGGAACCTGCCACAAAGAATCAGTGAACACCACAATATTTTAGGATTAAGTCTTTTTTAAATTAACACACACACACACACACACACACAAACCACAAAAACAAAACAAGAAAACTCAAATAAGATGGGACAAAATTCACATTTATATATGGAAAACTAACTTTGATCCAGACTCCAACTTTTACACATGCTATTGTTTTTTTTTTCACAAATGTACACTGACCATTAAAACATGGTTAGTATAGATTTCAAAAACAGAACTTCACCAAATAAAGGGTCTTTTAGAAAGTGCACAGAAAAAAAGTGAAGGTCGATAAACTCAAAAGAAGCATATAAAATTGGTCTGATAAGCTGGCATCAGAAAAACATAAACAGAAATTAAAAAATACTTAATTAATCCCAAATGGAAATCAAATGTTGTAACTCATATATAATGTTTTCTAGAGTTGTTGTGGATGCTGATGGCTGTGGGCAGGAAGGATCTCCTGTAGTACTCTATGTTACAGCGGTTCTGAAGAAGCCTCTGACTGAAGACACACTGTTGTCTCATGGAGAGGAAGCTCAGGGTTGTCTGTAATGTTCTTGCTTTTACGAAGAATCCTTCTTTGCACAATAATCTTCAGATGTTCCAGCGAAATCACCACAACAGAACTAGCCTTCTTTATCAGCTTGTTTAGCCATTGTTTTGTTTGTTTAGACAAGCGAGGGTTGACAGTTTTTTTTATATATTCTCAAAAATCCCAGCACAATTTGAGTGGCAAAGGTTATTTGCAACCCATAATTAGCACTCGAGAACTACTATCCTGCACTTTTTAGATGCATCACCTGAATCAAATGGCTGAATCTATTTATCGACATGGCATTCAGCTCTGCAGAAGCCTGTTAATGACCCATTCATTCAGGTGTGTTGGAGGAGGGATGCATCTACAGGATGGTAGCTCACCAGAACTGGAGTTGTAGCTTTAACAGCCATGCTTGCTTACCTGATAAGTAATCTTTGGGCCCAAAGTCGGGTGAAACTCACTGAAGAATATGCACTCTATTCGCGTGGCCATGCTAATCATTGACTTTTTCGCAAGTCTGTTAGGTTAAAATAGAGATTAGTGGATCCTCCCCCTGAGTGTTATGCTAGCTTCTAGCTATAACGTTAAAAACTAGCAAGTGGGTTTGTCTAAAATAACTACAAACAGTTCTAATGTTGTGGGACGTCTACATAACGGTGATATCCAAGTGTTTTAGAGAGAAGTGTCGTCGCTCTGGTGTTAAACCATAAAAAAAAAACCTGCACATTTTAAGGGAAACTGACAGGTCGACGTTAACAACACTGCTGCGTTCAGGGACTCCACGGAATGTACACTTATACAAACTCTAACCAAGAAAACGGGAGCATGTGAATACTAAAAAATGGTTAAAGTGCATATTTTATTCGTTGAGTTTTATTCAATTAATTTTTAAAGGTATTTTAATGATTCTAATCCGGATCTGTCCCCTATAAGGATGGAAATATCTCATATAATCTGCGGAATTATAAGATAACAGTTCAATTTTCCGTATAATTTACATCAAACAACTGTACTATGAGAGTTTTGATACACGATTTAACGTTTTTTCCAGCTATTTGACCGAACTAGGACAACATAAGTCAATAAAGGTCAGAGTTACCACAGACTGTAAAGGATGCACCGTTCCTTCCTGCCCCTGCGTAGGGTCGTAGCGGGTAGAAACGTCTTTCGTCATAGGAACGCACATGATATTCTACGCCATACGTAAGACACACAACAAACGTGGTATTAGTTTTAGTAAATATTTGCTTATTTTTTAGGTTTTAAAGTGAGTTTAAGAATGTTTTTTTTAAGCTATAGTCGGGTAATGTACTGTTGCCTTAAGTGAGAGAACCAGAACACGTGGAACCCATAGAGGTTGTAGGTAACTGAACAAAGAGGTAGAGACTGCATGTGTTTAACCATGTGGTGGAGAAGAACCCTCAACTCAAGCTGCAGATACTGTTTGGAATGCACACGCAGTGGGGTAAAGGTAATTATGTGTTTTATGTATAAACTGCGCAGCAGAACATACCAAGGAAAGAGCGGAAGACAAATGAACAGTTTTACGAGCACTGTTGACAGTGGCTGGGAATGAGTCTAAAAAAAGAAGCACAGCAAATCTGTCGTTTTTTGAATAGTTTCTGCAGCCAAGCAACCCGGGCAGAAAATTATATAAACACACCTCATGCTTTAATTATTAACATTTTTTGATGTGTAGCTGGTTGCCTTTCTCAGTTGAACAAGATCATATTTGTGCAGAAAAAAATAAAAACACCCTGGAGCAGTAAGCGATTGTGCCATGATAATGTCAAGAACTAACAAGCATGTGTAGAGAACGTTTGACTTCCTATGAAAATCTGCATGTTTGGACAAAAGTATATTTCATATCAGTTTTAACAGTCCTGGAGAACTGAAGTAATGTAGGTATAAAGAAAATGGCTGGTAAATGTAATTAAAAAAATGGTTCCTGGTGAGGAATAAATTAGGACCCCCCCACATTTGTTCCTATTCAAAATTGCTATAATGACATTATTTTACATTTTGAAGAAGGTTTGTCCTGTCTAAATATTAGATATTTAGGTTGGTGCTCTCCAGACTGCTGAAGTGAGCGCAAACACCATGGTAAGATTGATCAAGGTGGGGGGAAATGCAACATTAAAATATGTATAATTGTTTATCTAAGTTAACCAATGTTTTAAAACATCGTTTGTCAGATATACTTATCTGTCTAAAGATTATGAGCCCTGATAGAGGATATGAAACAGCTCATCTGGTTACAAAACAATATTCTTTTGCACATCTGAAGATTACCCTAAATACACAATCCCTTCTCTGAAATGTGATTGTGGCATCATCATCTTGTGGGGGTGCTTTTTATTTACCAAGAATAGAAAAGCTAAGAAGTTGATCGGAATATGAATGGAGCTAAGTACAGGTGAATCATGGAGGAACATTTTGAGAATGGAGTGGAGGTTCACCCTTTAGGATCACCATGACCCTAAACCTACACCCAGAACTACAGTGGAAGTTTTTTGATTATTGCAAAATATAATTTTTCCCCCACTTCAAAATTGTGCTCTAATTTGTGTTTGTCTACCACATAAAGTCTGTCTAACATACATGGAAGCCTATCTACAACAACTTTTTTTTTAAATGTGGAAAATATGAACTAAAACAACATTTAATTTCCCTTTGGGATTAATAAACTATTTTTAATCTAATTTAACTGACTAAACAGCAAAAAAAAAAAAAAACAGTTTTCTGATTGAGTTTTCTGACATATTTTATGCTAAAAATTTGATATTGTATGCATTCACTAACATAACACTTTTAGGAGATTTGCAGCTCCCTCACCAGACCCATATGCAGCGTTCCAGCCTTACCTGCTGGCCAGATCACAGCTCTTCAGGCTCTGGATGTTTGGAAGAGACACTTTGTGGGGAAAGGTGTGACGGAGCCTGAACAGTCAAGCCAGTACATCATTGCTCATCTGCTTGGAGCTAAAACTGTAAGTCACCTACCATCACTATTTATATTTAATATTTTCAAGACCTGCTTTCAGACTGATTGTATTTCCTCCTGATCTATACCCAGATAGAAAGTGTCGAGCAGCAAAGGTTAACAGAGTTCCTCAGCAAGGAGAAAATGGAACATGTCTGGCACCTCTGCACCAAACGTCTGTCTAGGTGAGTGCCTACATGCAGTATGTCTGTGTAGAAATCACATTTTGCTAGTTATTTGTACAAACCATCATATGCTGATGTGCAGAATGCCGGTACAGTATATCATTGAGGAGTGGGACTTCAGAGACTTGACGCTGAAGCTGAGGCCTCCCGTTTTTATACCCAGGCCTGAAACTGAGGTTAGTAATACAATAAAAGAAGGCTGCACCCTGTAATACTTATCTTTATTAATTCTTCAGAAGAGAAGGTTGGAGATGTAAAAGGCGGTGGAAAAATGACAGGCTGCATGTCTCTTTGGAAGGTTTTTAAACAAGTTTGAAAGACTATTAGAAGGTGCTAAAGGCTGCCAAAAACAGTTGTTTTTCTAAATTCACATAACCCTTGTGTTTCATGTAACACAATAAATTCTGACTGCTTTTCAACCAATGGCTCTATCTCAATTAGAAAAGATTGTGTTAAACACTAAACCATGTAGCTGTCCGATTGATGTTTTCTTCCCTCATTTTTTGAAAGAGGTGATTTCTACTGTTGGACCATATATTCTAAAATTAATCAGTACTATAGTTTGTTGCTGTTGAATGCTGTTGTCCGTCTGTTAAGAAAAACAGGCTTAAACACCTCCATTATGGCAAACTTCTGACCCATTTCTAAGCTTCCTTTTCTCTGTAAGATTCTTAAAAATATTTTTCATACACAGCTTATGGACTATCTTAATGGTTTGCAAATTATTGAATCTCTTCAGTCCGGCTTTAAACCTTTTCATAGTACCAAGACAGTACTCATAAAGGTTATGAATGATCTTTTATTACCAATGGACTGTGGTAAGCATGTATTGCTTGTTCTGTTGGATCTGACTTCTTCTTTTGACACGGTGCATCATGACATGTTGATCTCTAGATTACAGCATTTTGTGGGAATCTACGGCAATGGCTTTTGTGGATAAAATCGTACCTCGCTAATAGGAGCTCTTGTGTTCAGCTGGGTTGGTACTCATCCGCTGTGGCCCCTTTGCCATGGGGTGTACCACAGGGATATATTCTTGGGCCTCTTTGGTTTTCATTATACCTCCTGCCTTTGGGAGCTAAATTCCAAAATAATGGAATTTCATTTCATTTATATGCTTACGATTGTCAGCTCTACTTACCCATTAATCACTGATAGCTCTTCTGTCAAACTCTTACTTGATTGTAGTGATGTAAAGTCATGGATGTTTTCAGTTTCATAAACATAAAACAGGGGCTATTTTATTTTATCCATACCACTCGGCTGGTCCCCAATATATTGACTTTGCTGCTCTGATACCTTACCTGTCCTTATAATCCTTGGGATAAAAATTGATTCTACTCTTGAGTTTTGACAGCCATATAAATGGGGTGGTGAAATCGTCTTGCTCTCACCTCAAATGGTTGTCAAATGTTAAGCCTTTTCTTTCCAGAATGTGATCTGGAAACTGTTATCCATGCTTTTATGACCTCACCTTTAGATTATAGCAACTCCCTTTTAATAGGGGTCGGCCAGGGTCGTTTGTCACGCCTGCAATCGGTGCAAAATGCTGTGTTGCGTGGGTGGGTGGTTCAGGACAACACAAATAAGTTATTTAAGAAACAGGTTGGATGTCACTGTTAAACAGTCTTATGGCTGCAGGAACAAACGATCTCCTGAACCTCTCAGTCCTGCACCTCAAAGAGATCAGTCTTTCACTGTAGCTGCTTCTCTGGCTGGTCAGGACATCATGGAGAGGATGTTTAGTATTACCCAGAATGCGCTGCAGCTTCTTCCTCATCTGCCGCTCCACCACAGTTCTTACAGGGCCCAGCTCCCGACCCAGCACAGAACTGGCCTTTTTGACCAGTTTGTCCAGACGTCTGTAGTCTTTGTGCACAGTGCTATTTCCCCAGCAGCAACAGCATACAGAAGCACACTTTCAATGACTGGTAGAACATCTGCAGCATGTCACTGCAGACGTCAAAGGACCATAGCTGCCTGAAGAAGAAAAGGCGACTCTGTCCCTTCCTGTATGCTGTGTCTGTGTTGGTGGTCCACTCCAGTTTCTGGTCCAGAACCACCCCCAGGTATCTATAGGACTTCACAATCTGTATTTCCTCCCCATCGATGCAGACTGGCTGTCTTGGTGGTTTATATCTCTTGAAGTCCACCACCAGCTCCTTAGGTTTTGGTGGTGTACAAAAGGAGACAGTTCTTTCGCTCCAGTCAGTGAAGGTCTCCACCAGGTCACTCTACTCCCCCTCCTGTCCACCGCTGACACATGCCACAACAGCTGTATCATCTGAATACTTCTGGATGTGGCAGGACTCTGAGTTGTCTGAATTCTGATGTGTAGAGCGTGAACAGAAAGGGAGCCAAAACAGTTCCCTGTGGGACTCCAGTGCTGCATTCCAGTGTCCCAGAAACACATCTCTCCACCCTGATGTATTGAGGTCTGGATTTTAGATAGTCAATAATCCAGGATGTCAGGGAGGGGGCTACACCCATACCCATAAGTTTGTTTTTCAGTATGGGAGGCTTTATGGTGTTAAAAGCGCCGGAGAAGTTGAAGAACATGATTCTGACATAAGAACCAGGCACATCCAGGTAGGAGTATGCCCAGTGCATCATGTAAAGGACCGCATATTCAACTCCTAAATGTTCTTGATAAGCAAACTGGAGGGGGTCTAGTTCCTCAGCAATCCGTAGTTTCATTTGATGGACAAGGAGCCGCTCCAAGGTCTTTATGATGTGAGATGTCAAAGCCACCGGTCTATAATCATTCAGCACTATCGGTCGCCCTATTTTGGGCACTGGTATAAGACATAAGGTCTTCCACAGCAACAAGACTTTTTCTATCTGAAGACTCAGATTGAAGAGCCTCTGCAGGGGAACTGCCAGTTGTACTGCACAGTCCTGCAGAAGCATTGAACAAATTCCATCCGGACCAACATCCTTGTCCGGTCGAAGTTTTCCTGAGCTCAACTCCCACCTCTTCTTCTGTTATTAACAGTTGGAGCAGCTCAGGATGCAGGGGAGGAGATAGGGTGGTCTCCACGAACCAGAAGTGATCCACCATAGAAACAGTGTTGTTTGCTTTTAAAACCATCTAAAGTTTCTGCTGCCTTCAGGTTTTCAGGAAGCCTGCTCCACAGCTGTGGGCCGAAGCAGGAGAAAGACGTCTTACAGTATGTTTTAGCTTTCACTCAAGGCTTCAACAGTAGACCCTTTCCATAAGACCTGAGTGGTCTGGAGGGCCTTTTAGACAAAAGCAAATGGCATACTTGGTTTGGCCAATACCCGTTGTAAATACCAACAAGAGACCTTTAAAATTACCCATATTTCATGGACAAATGGGCAATGCAGAAACTTTTAGCCTGTCAGAATTCTTGCAGCTGAGTACCTGTGATAGGGCTAAAGTTCTTTAAGGAAGACCATAATGCAGGAAATTACAATAATCTATTTTTTAAGTTATAAAAGTATGAACTAAAACATTTACATTGACCTGGAAGATAAACAGTCGCACTCTCGCAATGTTCTTCAGATGCTAAAATGATTCTTTTGTAACATTACTAATGTGTTTTTGTAAAATTTAAGTGTAGATCAGGTATGATCTAGAGATTTTTGACTTGCTCTGAAGGATTCATTGCCAGTTTTTGAAGTTGCTCTGTGAGTTTTCCTCTGTGAATGTTTGTACCATTAACTAAAACATCAGTTCTGTCCTGATTGAGTTGATGGAAATTATCTGTCAGTTAAAAAGTGCATTAATGGGTCTGAGGACATCAGGAGATGGTGCAGTGTGTATCATCAGCATAGCTATGACAATCCCTGAAACCACCAAGCTGTGGCTTATACAGATTTAAAGTGTGGGGAATAAGATCTAGCCTTATGGAACACAGTAATTTAAACCATAACTTTCCAATGAACAATTTCCTATATTTGCAAAGAAATTTCTTCACCTTATCTTATTGGTTTTTCCTTTGGGGCAGGAATTGGTTGAACTGGTGCTCACAGATCTGCATAAACTTGCTGAAGCTGCAGAGACGCAGCAGACTTGCTTGGAAGTTGGTTGCGGTTCTGGTGCTGTTTCCCTCAGTCTGCTGAAGAGTCTCCCTCAGGTGAGCTATAAGGTTATAATAAGAAACCGCTTTCAAGCCTCCTCTCACAGCAGCCATCATGCGTCATATTCCATGTAATCCCTGAAGGCTGTTGGCTGCACATTTAGGAATTACATAATCAGATTGTTCAGAGGCCTTTTTTTAAATACGAAACCGACCAGTGGATCAATCGGCAGGAAATTCAGTGAGGGCGTTCATAGTTCCACAACAGATAGGCCTTTTGACATTGGGGATTTCATATTATTGTGCAGTAGTGGCAGCTTCTCCATCAGGCTTAGATAAAGCAATTTAAAGCCCAGAGACTGAATCAAAGAAATATTTCTAAAGGCAGGTTTGTAGAAAAAACTTTTAGGAATGTATTTAGTCTTTTCAGTGCAGCTTTATAGCATAGCTGGCATGTGTGGTTGGAAAGTGTTACATTGAACCCTCCCCTGGCATATTAAATGCTCTGTCTGCAAACTGACACTTGTAGCTAAATATTTAGATGTCAGTTCAAGGTTAAAAAGTGCAATATTTAACACTGTTTTTCCTTTCACATAGGATAACACATTCTTGATCACCAAAGGTTTCTGTGCTTACATGCATTTACAACAACAGGAGCTATCAGACATATGTATTAAGTCATTAAAATATTTATAGACCGCTGTGGTAGTGCTACAATTAGTGTGCAAGAAAAGCAAGTACATGCGGATTTTTTCATAAATGAAAAATGAAACGGGACGTGAGTTCCTGTAAAAGAAATGTCCTTTTAAAATAACAAACAAAAATAAATGTAGCTGTGCTTAATGCACAGTTTAATACCTGCTACATGCTTTGAAGCAGACCTCTAAGAAATTTGACAAGAAATTGTCAAATTTAGAGCATTCTTATCTAATTTGGGAAAAAAGGAAGGTTTATTTTAAAATAAACATTTTAAAAGCTAGAATAGCATATTTATCTAAGAGGAGAACAAAAATAATCCTAGACTTGTTTTTAGTACTGTTAGCCAAACCAACAGAATCATGGCTATGTTGAGCAGGATTCACCTGTGCTTTCAGTAACAATGAGCAATAAAGCAGCCTTTTAGGAAATACAGAAAAAAATTGAACTCTACAATCTTAGATAGTTCATTCTTAATCTAGAAAATATACTGTAGTTAATAACTGTATAAAAAGCCTTCATAAGCTACAATTCTATTTCACTCATCATAAATAATGGAGAAAGGGATAATGTAATGTTTATTTTAGTACTGTATCTAAACTAACACAAACCCATAGCTCTGCCAAGCCGTGCACTTTTAGCTCTCTTTAGAAATAAAATAGTATCTATCAGAAGTAGTTGTTATAAAACGACTAATCCCGTTTGTGTGTGATCTGTAAAAGCATTAAGTGTAGCTAATTAAATGTTAATGCTGACCACCATTTTTAAAGCAAATATCACGACGATCCATCTGATACACATTTATTGATAGTCAGCTGATTTATGTGACTATCATCTTTAAATATATTTAGCCGATTCATAATGTTGCTTCTGTACAAGTAACACCTACTGCAAACCATTCACAATGTTTACTAATCATAAACGGAGGACAAAAGAATAATCCCAAATTTAGTACTGTTGCCAGACAAAAAAAACAGTCATAGCTCTGTTGAGCCTTTAGCTCCTGCAATTGTTGATATCTTGGACTAATTTATTCACTCACTCTGTCTGCTCCGATTTGATCACCTTTCTACTCCTATCAGAGGGCTGTTACTGGAATGTCTTTGTAGGAGACTCTCGAAGGACGGGTTAAGATGCCATAGTTTTCTCCCTTGCATTCCCCTTCCTTGTTAAAACCTGTCGGATCAGTGGGGCGTGTCACGTTTTGTTAAGAAGGTCGAGGCTCATGTTGGCTTCTGCCTGGAGTGGCGACTGCAGTCAGTGTGTAGGTTCACGTCTCTCCTGCTCCGCCTGACTTTCATTTTTAATTCTCTTCCCAAACTAACAAGGCCTTTTATCATGGAGTTGGTTAAAGAAAAGAGCTGCTTCTGTACTCTACACTGACATGACAAGATTCATTTTCATTTTAGCATTGGTGAAACAAGTGGATAAGATTTGATGTTTTCTATAATTAAAATGCATGTTAATACAGTAAATAAATTGTGGCTCATAATAAATATGGGGGAAATAACACTTTTTTCCCCTGTCTTTTAAAATGTAAGGGACATTCTTTGATGGAGAGCAGTCAAGGGAAGCACAGTTATGAGAAATCCCTCCCAAGAACACAACGTTTTTTTACTCTTTGTTTTTTCTCCTTTTCTAGCTCGAAGCCTTTGCCTTGGATCGAAGCCAGGATGCTGTTGATTTAAGCCGAGAGAATGCATTGAGGTAATTGCGACACAGCACACAGAAAACAAACTGTGACTGTCCAAGAGGTTAGAATTTACTCTTTCTATGTTTTTTTTTATTTTGTTGTAAGCATCATTGGCTGATAATAGTTTCCTCTACAGGTTGGGGCTTCAGGACAGACTAAAGGTTTATCATATGGATGTGATAGAAGGTATAAAAACACAGAGAGAAAATGCAGTGTTTTTCTCTAACTGAAATGAGAATCTTATAAGTCTGATTAATTAATGTGTTTTTTATTATTATTTTATTCCAGATGCAGAAAAGATTTTAGGTCTGTTTAGCTCCGTTTCAGTTTTGGTCAGTAACCCTCCATACCTGTTTTCAGAGGATATGGCATCGCTGGAGCCGGAAATCTTTAGGTAATGAAAACCCTGCAAACAAATCTTTACAACTGAGCGTCTGCAGCTGTTTACAAACTGCTTGTTCAAGCTGCTCACAGGTTGATTCTACCTAAACTCAGCAAAAAAAGAAGCGTCCTCTTTCAACTGTTTTTACTTTCAGTAAACTTAATGTGTGTAAATATTTTTATGAACACTAAAAGAGTCAACACCCTTAGACATAAACTAAAAATGTTTCACAGACATGTGACTAACAGAAATAGAATAATGTGTCCTTGAATGAAGGGAGGCTCAAAAGTACCAGTCAGTATCTGGTGTGGCCACCAGTTGCTTGAAGTACTGCAGTGCATCTCCTCCTCATGGACTGGACCAAATTTGTCAGTTCTTGCTGTGAGATGTTACCCCACTCTTCCACCAAGGCACTTGCAAGTTCCTGGAGATTTCTGGGGGGAATGGCCCTAGCCCTCACCCTGCGATCCAACAGGTCCCAGACGTGCTCAATGGGATTGAGATCCGGGCTCTTCGCTGGCCATGGCAGAACATTGACATTGCTGTCATGCAGAAACTCACGCACAGAAGGAGCAGTGTGGCTGGTGGCAATGTCCTGCTGGAGGATCATGTCCGGATGAGCATGCATAAAGGGTACCACATGATGGAGGAGGATGTCTTCCCTGTACCGCAAGGCATTGAGATTGCCTGCAATGACAACAAGCTCAGTCCGATGGTGATGTGATATACCGCCCCAGACCATGACGGACCTCCCACCTCCAAATCGATCCCGATCCAGGGTACAGGCCTCGGTGTAACGCTCATACCTTCGACGATAAACACGAATCCGTCCATCACCCCTGGTGAGACAAAACCGTGACTCATCAGTAAAGAGCACTTTTTGCCACTCCTGTCTGGTCCAGCAGAGGTGGGTTTGTGCCCATAGGCGGCGTTCTTGCTAGTGATGTCTGGTAAGGACCTGCCTTACAACAGGCCTACAAGCCCTCAGTCCAGCCTCTCTCACCCTATTGCGGACAGTCTGAGCACTGATGGAGGGATTGTGTGTACCCGGTGTGACTCGGGCAGTTGTTCTGACCATCCTGTACCTGTCACGCAGGTGTGATTTTCGGATGTGTTGTTACACGTGGTCTTCCACTGCGAGGATGATCAGCTGTCCTTCCTGTCTCCCTGTAGCGCTGTCTTAGGCGTCTTACAGTGCGGACATGGCAATTTATTGCCCTAGCCACATCAGCAGTCCTCATGCCTCCCTGCAGCATGCCTAATGCACGTTCACGCAGATGAGCAGGGACCCTGGGTATCTTTCTTTGGGTGTTTTTCACAGTCGGTAGACAAGTCTCTTTAGTGTCCTGCGTTTTTAGAACTGTGACCATAAATGCCTACTTTCTGTAAGCTGTTAAGGTCTTAACGACCATTCCACAGGTGCATGTTAATTAATTGATTATGGTTAATTGAACATGCATGGAAAACATTGTTTAAACCCTTTACAATGAAGATCTGTAAAGTTATTTGGATTTTTGCAACATTATTGTTGAAATACAGACCTGAAAAAGGGACGTTTCTTTTTTTGCTGAGTTTAGTTTGTTAGAGAAAAGGTAACTGCTCTCTGGAAATTCAGCTAGTAAAACTAATCAGTTCCGTTATAGATTTTCATTTACCACTAGTCAATAAATACATGGAAATCAGATCAGCATTGCCTGATTCATTTATTTTAAAGTACACATGATTTAAATTATGAATTGTCTGAGCTGTTCCGACGGGGTTGGTTTATGGTAGGTAGCCAAGATAACCAACTAATAACTATAAATAGCATTGTTATAGAATAAAGTAAGTTTATATGCTAGTGAAGATGTCAACACATCAGATTTAGTTCATGAAAAATTAAACTCCAGCCAAAACCAAGCTGAACGCAATATGCACTGACCACTGTTGACAGGGGAGTTTAATCATTTATGATTTATGAGCTGATTATCTACTCCAACCTAACAAGTCTGTAAAATTCGCCTTTTATTATTTTCAGTGTCTGGATACTTTTATTAAAAAAATAAAAGTATGGAACAATGTTAGTTTTCAGACTTATTCCTTTTTTAGAAAATAAAACTATTCATTACATTAATTTATATTTAAATTACCCATTGTGTTTGGACTTTGATTTCATGCCTTGCAGCTTGAGTTAAAAGATGGTTTCTTATCAGTGTTTTGAGTTTGTGACTCAGAACCTGAGCAAATATAATTGTAAAAAAAATTGCCATTTCATAGCGTCTGGGAGACTGAGCTGGTTCTGATGTCAAACAACAGTCCTTGAAACTTTGATTTTTGTTTTGTTTTACAAAACTAATAAAGATGTCAAAAATCATAATATGCACTTGAACTTTCACTTTAAAGCCACAAACTTCAGTGTGTTTTATTTGGATTTTATGTGACAGACCAACTATAACCCACTTACACTGCCATTACATCTTCTTACACATGTTTGCCACGATTCTTGTCAACAATCTCTTTTTAACTGCCATGCTTTAAAAAGGCCAGATTTGTGGAGTGCGTCCCTCATAGTTGACTCTCCCACCTGTGCTGTGGTTCTCTGCAGCTCATCCAGAGTTACCATGGGTCTCTTGACTGTATTTATACTGACATTACACACAGGTGGGTTTTATTTGTTGATGAAGTAAGTTCTAAAGACAACTGTTGCAACAAATTGTATTTAGAGGTGTGAGATTAAAAGGGGAAGAATAAAGATGAACGCAACACTTTTCAGGTTTTTATTTGTAAAAACCATTTATCGTATTCCTTCCACTTCAGAATTATGCACTAATTTGTGTTGGTATATCCAATAAAATCCAGATAAATTACATTTATGTTAGTTGTATTATGTGTTAAAATATGTAGAAATTCTAGTAAATTACTCCAGATGGTTAAAAAGGCAATAAAGTGACCCTTTACTACCAGTGAGTCAGAAGCCAATCCCAGCCGTATTGCTTCATGCTTTGTGAAACGCTACAGATCATTAAACCCAAATGCTGCACAGGTGAACTCAAACTGGATCCAAACTGCCGTTAAAAATTAACAAATAGTTTGAGTTTAGAAAATATATGGAAACGAAAATATTAACAATTCACAACACTGCTGCTCAAAGCTGTTCTTACTCTTGGCCGATTTATATCAAACATTAAATTCACTTAACCGAGAAGTTTTTTTCTGATAGGAAATTAGACAGCCATGATTTCGAAAACCTAATCTCAATACAGCAAACCAGATTTTTGCATGTTTTTTCTGGTATTTTGACGATTTTTCTTTGATGAGCTGCAAGTCATTGAGGTTGGAAGGCCTACTTGCCATCACCCTAATCTTTAGCTCCCTCCAGATTCCTTATGAGATTCAAGTTGGCTCTCTGGCTGGCTCACTCCAAAATATTACTAATCAGAAGAAGCTTGTTGGTAAAATAAAATTACTTTAAACCTAAACCTGGCAGGGGTTTGAAAACTTTTGGGCTAAACTGAATGTGTCAAATATTGTTTTTATGTATTTTTGTGGCTCCTAACTCACGGTTTTTTATCTCTTTGTATTCAGTAAAATGATATGGTCTGATTCGAAGTAGAAATCTTTTTAGAGAGGCATAAACAAATAAATTGCTTAAACGCATCAAACAGACTTCAAATATTGGCTTTCGGTTTATTTCCAGGTTTGAGGATCATGCTGCGTTAGATGGAGGTGAAGATGGACTAAATGTGATCAGACAGATTCTAACTCTGGCTCCAGACTTATTGTCAAATCGTGGGTAAGGTAGCCCATACATACACACACACACACACACACGTACACCTGGGTTTAATTTCTAATGGCACCTTGACGCAGAAACAGCCCTCTCTGAAAAACACGTATCATGTTGCCTGTTTAACGAGCTTTCTGCAAGGCTTCCTGTGAATACAGGCTTCCTGTGAATACAGTTCCAGGTATGACGCTGCCTCATATCAAGGTTACCTCCTTTAATCCTGTTGTGTTAATTTGATCTTTAGCCTTTTTCATGTTCTTCCTCCCTTTGATTAACAACAGTCGTGTTTACTTGGAGGTGGACCCCAGACACCCCCCACTCATTCGGCGGTGGGTGGAAACCGTGGAGGCCCTGCGGTACATGGAAACACGACACGACGTCAGCGGCAGGTCAGTGCTAAAACCCCCATAATTCAGTCCATTTCAGTTTAAATAAAAGCACCCACTGTGAATTGTAATAAATAAATAATCAATCTTTTGCATCTGGTGTATATTTGCATCTTAGGCCGCGATTCTGCATCCTCCAGAAAGAGGAGTCACATAAGGACCCCGAGGTGAATCAGGATTGAGAAACCCAGATCCTATTACGCTGGCTTTAGCTCAGGTCGCCACATCCTCTGCTCGCCTCCCCCCACCTGATTCCGTCTCCTCAAAATGAACAATGTCGCACAAATAGTTTCCATATCGGGACTGCACTTTTAACCCGTCGACAGTTAGCGATCACGCCCCATCTCACAATAAAAAAAAAAATGTGTGTGCAATAGCTCAAAAGCAGGCTCAGAGCTGAAGGTAATTACCAAAGCTTTTCTTAGAACGCTCCCTCTCAGAATCTGCCTCACTCCTCCCAGGAAGCATTCAGTAGTTCTGTGAATCCGCTGATGAACGGTCCTCCCCTTTCACTCGTCCACCCCGCTGACTCAGATGCTGGCCATATGCATTGTTGAGCAAAAGCACACAATACGGCCCTCACTTCTCTCACACGATCTGCCTCTCTCTTTGCTGAATTAAAGCTCAGAGGCTGCACAAAGCCTTTGTGTTTCACAGATGATTTACGGGCGAAAATATTTCGTAACAAGTGTCACAAGAGCAGTCAGCATGTGATTGTTAGTGATGAGGAGTTACTGTTTTGACCTAATAATAACTGCATGTTAAGCAGCACAGAAGATGCAAGTTCCAGTTTTAATAGAAAATAATGTACACATGTAAAAAGTACAAAAATGCATTGCTGTGAAAAATAAAATGGCATAAAAGGTGTCTCAATGAACTTAGTGTTATTTCTTACGAACAGTATGTACATCCAGAAGCAGTGACAAAGTCCACGTCCATATTAAAGGAGATTACAGTACTGTCCTTTTGTGGGGTGCTTCACCTCCCCCCTCTCCACAAGAGGGTTTGGGTCTGAAAACCAGACACGCCAGTCTTCGCTGAATTTAGTCCGAAACACTTCTGCGACTGGCCTCCACAGGCACAAGTTACCTGTTTGACTGTCATTTTTTTTTTCTCAGAATAAATGGGGTCCGTTTCACACACCCTTCCTCCTCCTCCCTTCCGTCTCATACCTTGAAGGGATACTCCTGTAAGTAACGCAACAGAGGCTTCGGGAGTGGCAGCTGCTCTGCGCAGTCAGTGTGTCTGTTAATGACGAGGCGTGTGAGGTGCTGCAAAGAGGGGAGGCTCTGGGGCTTGTACACGGCCCGCTTCAGTTTCAGTACCACGGACGTCTCCTGGGTGGAGAGCTCGGAGGGTTTTGCCGGGGCCGCCTGCTCCTCCACTTTCCTCTCCTCCTCTTTCCTCTCCGCCCCAATGTAGTGCTGCACCAAACTGGGCACGCTTGGGAAGGACGAGAGACTGGCCCTGGCCCCGGAGCTAGAGTCCAGCAGAAACTGGGCGCCACTGTACTGGATCCGTATGCTCGTTGGTCCCCGCGCCGTCCTGACGGACAGAGTCAGCATGTACAGAGGGTGGCTGCTGTCTCGTACCAAGAAGGCTCCCTCTGGGGCTTCCTGAAGGGCAGCGTGGGCCTGGGCTGCAGTTATAGCTCCCCAGTACCATCCTAAACACACACATTACCAAATGTTAGCCTTTGAGATTACATCTGCTCTGATCAAAAACAGAAAAAAACGAAAGAAAATCTACCATTTTAAAATGTATTTTCTTATTCAGTGGTTGCAATGACAATTTTACTGATTGTGCGGATGTATTTACTACCCTGCTGAAAGGATTTTTATAAATGCACAAACGAGAGAATTCTTAATTGTAAAGATTGAATGCAGACTTTTCCTATATACATCACTAACATTAAACACACCATACAGCAACTCAGTCAGATAAAATAATCTACAGCAAAACTCTGTAGTTCCTCTACTGGGAAAAAAAGGTGCAGCAGATAAAGAACACTACCTGAATTTTCTAGATAGCAAAAGTTGCTGGCAATCGCCTGTAGGTCCTTGGTGGGGTCCCATTTTGGAGGTGCGCTCTGAAAGCATGGGGCAGGGGTTGCGGTTCCCTCCCGCATGCCCCACGGGCCTTGAGTTGATGGACCAGCAGGGAGAATAGTCCTGGGACAGGGCAAAAAAAATAAACATGGTCAAATTATTATAACTGGCAGATAAATCCCACCACAAATACATCAAGCGCTACATTTCTACATCTTCGCTAAAGGGGGGGGGGGGGGGGGGGGGGGGTTGTGCTCCTATGTTGATCTTTTGTTCCCAGATAATTTGGTTGTACGGCGCTATGTGGTAGGATACTTATTTTTTACGTGCATATTTCTATAGATCAGAAGTCAAATTTAATTGAATTAATCTAGTTTCCTCTAGACACAATCATGGCGGGAAATGCATATAACACTATTGATCGGGTTGTAAATGATGCGGCAGGAGTGACAATTTCGCTGTTTATATATGTGTGTGTGTGTGTATATATATATGTGTGTGTATGTATGTATATATGTATATATATATATATATATATATATATATATATATATATATATATATATATATATATATATATATGTGTGTGTGTGTGTATACCCTATGTGATATATCATCCCCTCTAGGAGCTGAAGGAATATATATATATATAGCTTGTTATATTTGAAGTGAAATCGTTTTAGCTCAGGTATTTAATTAGGCGAGCCACTTTGGTGAATCTATTTGTTTTAATTGTGCCTTTCAAATAGACTTGGCATTCAGTTTAACCCGAAAATGTTTCGCTGCGGATAAACAAGCAGGGTAGATTTGTTCTCAGATATGCGCAAACAAAGAAAAGTCCACTCACCCTCGTTCACAAAGAATCATGCTATAAAATCCTCTGGGATAAAAATCGGATTTGTCTTTGTTTTCTCTTCAGAAAATAAACGCAACCATAAAAGACTCACTTTGTCTTTGGAGACAACTGCTTCTCTCTTAAAAAACAAAATCAAACCAGCAGTATCGGTTTTACATGAAGAGGTAGGCTGAAAGCGACGCGGCGAACACTAAGCCGACCAGGATATGTTGCTGTCATCAACGTGAAAAAAGCCACTTCCCCGTGAAGCCTAGAGGAGCAGGTTAAAGAAATACAACCGACTTTTGTTCAAATGTGTCGGTACAGCAGCGGCGGCGGATCGGAGTGTGTGTTGTCGCCACAGCGGGATCCTAATGTGTGAAGGACAGACGCTAAAGGCTTGGCTTTTAAAATTTGCCGTTTCCTAGAAGTCGATTCTGAGAACTCCTCACAGCGCCGGCGGTTCTGACGTCACAGCTGCCGCACCGCATGTCGCCTCTGCCGCGTGCCCGTCTCGACGCGCTCTGTACAGCCGTTTCTATTGGGGACATGCGCTCCGCCCGCGCGGGATTCGCTCTTTGGAACGTGCGCTCCTCCTCCCAGGGTCTCACGCGGCTCTGTTCTCTGCCCGGCCGGCTTCGCTGAAATAGGCGCGCGGTCGCTCCCAGGAACCGCGCGGCAGCTTCTACCTACTGGCTTTCCAGGAATAATTGCAGGGCCTGGCTCCGCCCCGCCGGGCGGCCCTGACAGAGCCCTTATTCTGGGAATTCACCGCCTCGACATTAAAGATAATAGGAATGCGCGCAGGCTTTTCCAGTTATATAGATTTCCCCCGATCCTGTTTGGAAAAATACGGCTAGAGCTTTTCGTGGAGCTTCAGAGCAAATACATGCGCGAAAACAGGTTGTTGTTGTAACAACAGTCTAAAGATGGCCTACAGTCTACTGTTAGGCCGGAGAAAATGTAGTTTTAGCTGTTATATGTACCACTTTGTGGGTTTTATTGGATTATGGTTTATGTATTAACACGTGTGGTCCATTCCTGGAAAGATTTAGGACTACTTGAAGTGGCACTTCTTCTCATTTTATCTCTCCTGACATTTCCTTCCTAAGTAATCTAGGATACCCATGCCTTAGGCTGTTAATTTAATCTTCTACAGTTGGTATCCACTATATTTTTTACTGTATCAAGCTAAATAAGCCCCAGATAGATATGTTCTTGATAGTTCTCTACCTTGACCCTTTGTCTGCAGAAGACATTTACTATATTTCTCACTGGGCAAAGCTAAACGAGATTCAAATAGGACTGTCCAGGATGTTCAGGATTCTTTCATTATTGTTATAAATCCAAGGGTGCTGTTGAGATCAAAGTAGTTAATTAGAATAGATATTCGTAACCCTTTCTTGCATGTAAAAATGTACGTCTGGAGCTGGGTCTGAAAATACACAACATCAGAATCACAGCCCTATTCAAGAAAAAGTCTCCTGACCCTATTGGGTGGAATCTTAACTTCGTCCCGGGAATTTTGGAATGAGTGTCTTTCCAAGAAGTCTTGTGGACTTTATCTATCCCTACTGGATGTCGCTGAGCAAATATTTTTTTGTGGCTCACAAAGGAATAAGAACATTAACATCTGGGGATAATGTACTAACCCCCCACAAAAAAAGTTCAATAGTTAAAGGAACGTGTCGGGGTTAAGTGTGCTCCATTTAAACAGGATTTAATAAAAAGCACAGATTTCATTCTAATTACATCAGCTTAATGTCATTTTTGAGTGAGTACTGTTAAACAAATAGTTGTACTCACAGGACAATGAGAGCCCCAAGCATGATAAAAGCAGACAGAGCGCCTCTGCACTTTAGGTTCAAGCAGGACGTTGTGGGGACTCTGGATCAGAGAACTCAGTGAATGTTTGCACAGAGTTCCCTGCATGTGGACAGTCTTTTTTTTTCCACTACTGAAACTAGTTTGTAGAAAGTCAGCAGGCAGCCAAAAAAAAGTCCATAAACGTTCCTCCGTCTTAAATTTTCTTCCTGTTCACGAAAATATTTAATGTGCTTTTCCTGGAAGACTGGAAAGAATCTGGCTCCAGCAACCTAAATGTCAACATCTGCCAGTTTTATTGTCTCCACATTTGAATCATGTTAAATCAGCAGGTAATGGATACTGACTAATCATTTCTGCTTCAGTTTAGACCTAAAGGAAATTGCATTGCTTATGATATGACAATGTATAGGTTAATGCTTGTGGTTGTTGTTATTTTGCTATAAAATATATACAGTTGTTCCAGGTTTGCAAGATATTCTTACTTATTATATTTGAATTAATGTTTATTTTCATTCTGTACAATAGTATCAGTAATAGTTTCTCACAAAATTACAGTGTTGCATAAGACAAATAAATAGATAGAAAAATGTTATGTTATGGTCTACACCATTATGGGGGTGGTCTGCTGACTTGATAGATGTCCACTGACAACCTCCACAAGTAAAGGTTAAGCAACAAAGAGCCCAAAACGTTGCCCATTCACAAACATATTAGTGGAAAGTTGTGTGGAGGGTAAAAGTGTGGTAAAAAGAAAGATGCACATGCAAAGGGGGTAGCTGCAGCCTTGAGAGGACTGCAAAAAAGGTACTTTTCCAATGATATTCAAATTTATTAAGATGCATTTAACTTCGTATTAGCAGTCTTCTACAGGAATTTATGACTTAAACTACTTGTTTATATGAGAAAGCTAATTTTTATTTACTCTGGGACGCCCTAAAGAAGACAAAAGCTAAAGAGCATACATCTTTTTTTTTAATCAAATTTTTCTCCCTCCTCTGAGAACTCCAGTACAGTCAACCAATTGGGCTTTTTATGTCCTAAAACATTTTGGGTGTATTAAAGTAATCATTTGATTTTATTTTGAATGTTGTATTAGCCCTGTACATCGCTTAATATATAAATAAATAAATATATATATATATATATATATATATATATATATATATATATATATATATATATATCACACACTAATCACCTTATAATTACATTATTCTAACAATTTAAGTATTGAATAAAACATTTTTACACTTGCCACACTAAGAGCCTCTTATATGATATATCTGTAATAGCTTATTATACATTTTCCACACAACCAACTTTCTATAACTTGTGACTAATATTTCTTCCACTTTGCACCACCAGACAGTTGTTGGTTGGGAGCCGCACAGCAACGCCACACAAAACCCAAGGCCAGACTGATTGCTCTTGAGCTAAATAAGTCTAATTTTCCTAGAGTAAACACCGTCCCTTTACGCAGAAGTTTCTGAGAACTGGGTGCTGTCAGGACAGAGTGAAGAACAGTTCTCCTCCCTCGTGTGTAAAAGGAAAAAAGAAAAGAAAATCAAGCCTATTCTGAGAAAATTGGTCTGTGCTCAGAATCTGCAGCAGAAATTCACCCTTTGTGAGTTAGAAGAGAAAAACGTATTCATCAGCAGATTTTTAATCTGAGGATTGACCTGGATTTAACTTCTTAGGTGGGGCTTTAGCAGCTTGACAAAGTGTTTGTTTACAAATTTTAGCTAACAGTGGCTTGTTTAATTCACAGAAGATGTGAAATATGTTATTTTTATCTTTGCTAAAATAGGTCTGACCTGCACAATAACTGAGCTTGTTGAAAATTACAGGTTTTGGGTGAAGTGTGGACATTTGTTTTCCACTAAAGCTGAAATTCTATGAGCTCTGTTATTATTATTACTATTATTATTTTTTCTCAAATTCTAAGTCGTAGCTGTTCTTTACAATATTACCCAGTGTTTATATCTCAGCATAAGGAATAAATTTGTTGATCTCTTTCTGACTAAAAACTATTGTTGGTGTTCAAGGTTTATAATAATAATAACACTTTATTTATATACCACTTTTCAAGATATATATCACAAAGGGCTGTACAAAAATAAAACATGATAAAATACATTAAAATCGAAAAGCGTTATTGATAAAAAGCCAGTTTAAACAAGTGAGTCTTAAGTTGTTTCCTGAAATCATCAGGAAGTTTGATTTCAGGATGTTTATAAATAATAATGGTTTATAAGGATGGTTTATAAAATTAATGGCATTCTCTGAAGCTGTTCTAGCGGCAAAACTTGAGTTCACAATCAAAAATCTGTTGTTTTTGATTACAGAGCTGTGCAAAAGTTTTAGACCACCTGTTTTTTTTACCTTGTTCTTCCAAGGATCCAGATTTTCTTGTAATCTTTTAAAGTACGGTAATCCCAATGAATTTTTTTGCAGACTTTTTCAAAGTCTTTTCATGTTTTCCTTTCTGATTTTTAATCTGTTTTCAGTCTTTTTAGCTTAATATACATAAAGGGGTTAGTGTTAGGACATAAAAGAAAAAATATAAGGACTAAAAACTGAAGTATATAACAGATAAGCATCTGAAAAAAAATTGTTTAGGAAATAGGAAAAACTTAGATCCTGAGAGATTCATCATATGTCAATGGATTATTGACTGTATTGAAACACTTTGTTGGTCCTAAGATATATCTTATGACAAATTATGTTATTTACCCAGTCTTCTTTTAGCTCCATCCACGTTCTAATAAAAATAGACCAACTTTTTTTTATCTATTAATGAAAAGCTTTTGCACAGCATGATGCTGCCCCTACTATTTCACCAAGAGCATAGTGTGTTATGAATGATGTAGTTTGTTTTCCACCACACTATGATCCTGGATGTATTCCAAAAAAGTTAAACTGTGGTCTCATCAAACTAGATCACCTTACGTTCATGTCTTTACTGTGTTCATTACATGTGAGGAACTGTAGAGGAAGCTTCTAATGGCTTTCTTTTAAAAGCTTGACAGTCTTGCCACTCTTCTAGACAAAATTTCAGGAATGCACAACTAATAGCTGTCAACAGATTCCCCCAACTGAGCTGAAGATCTCTGCAACTTTTCCAGACTTACCATGGGCCATTGGCTGCTCCTTTTTATTATTGCTCTCTTTCCCTGTCTGGTTCGGTGGACAACAACTCCCTGGTAGATTTGAAGCAGTGCAAGTCTTTTCCAATTTCAGATGATGGATTGAAAGGTGCTCTGTAAGATGTTCTCAGTTTGGTATATTTTTCAATGACCCAACAGCGCTTTAAACTTTTCCAGGACCTTATCCTTGATCCATCCGCTTTATTCATTTAGTTTCTTCGCTAGAATCATCTAAACAAACCTCTTACAAACAAGCCTTCACAAAACTGGAGATTAAATTACACACATGGACTCCACAAATTTGGTGACTTCCGAAGGCAGATGGTTGACTGGAATTTTATTTAGGGATATCAAAGAAGAGAAGGGCTCAGCTGCAACATTTTTATTTGTTAATTGCTTTTAATTTGTAAAAATTATTAAAAAACAGTGTATCCCTTTCCTTTAACTTCACAGTCACGCAGTACCTTGTGTTTTTAAAATCCTTATAAAATACAATCGCTGGAGAGAAAATGCATTAAAGGAGCCAAATTCCAAGGATAACCACTCAAAGACCTTCATAAAGCCTACAGAAATATTTATCAAGACTATTTTAAGACTGCAAGAAACTCTGACAACTTGAAAGCAAAGTTTACAGTTCTCTTTTGTATTTTCTATTTATATCTGTTTAAACTTAAGATATTTAGTCTTCTATCCCATGCAATATCTTTAATAATAAAGCTACATGGTTAGACTTTAGGCCAGCAAAACTTGCAACCCTGACCTTTATGCACCATCATTTGTTTAATAATATCAGGAACTGCAATGGAAAAAAAAAAACCTGCAAATGTCCTTCCATCCCTGAGGATCACTGACTTTTAAACGCTTCAGGTGGTTTCTCATTCATTTGTTGACAGACTGGAGTTTCTGCAAACTTTGCTCCTCGAAGACTTGGTCATGATGACAACAACCTGTGAACATCACCTCTTTTAAATGACGTGATTTGTTTTTAAGGTAAATGTCCCCTATTCCAATTTTCCTGTTGAATTAACCATTATTTAAGGGGGTAAAGTGTGAGATAGAGGGCAGATGGATCGTTTTTCAGGAGAAAAAGTAACTGATGCTACCGCCATGTTTGCATTCATTAAGTTCTATGTATAATTTAAAAAATATATTTTTTAGATCAGTCAATTGTTGTTTATTGTATTAAGATCCATCCTATTGTAGCTCTTGCTGTATTCTTGGGATTGTCCTGCTGGAAGGTGAAACTCTGCCCCAGTCCAGCTTTTACCCTGTATTAAGCTTCATCCATGGATCAAGCAGAAGTGGCTAGAGTAGTAAAAAATTGTACTCAAGTAAGAGTAGCCCTACTTCAATATATTTTTACTCAAGTAAAAGTAAAAAGTAGCCATCCAAAAAGTTAAGTAGGAGTAAAAAGGCTACTTGAGTAACATCTGATTTTATATATATTTTTATTCTCACAGCAGGTAGAGCATCTAGAAATTTTACTCAAGTAAAAGTAGTGATACTTCATAATATTACTCAAGTAAAAGTAGTGATACTTCATATTATTGCTCAAGTAAAAGTAGTTATACGTCATAATAATATTACTCAAGTAAAAGTTAAAAGTACAGTGTAGCAAAACTACTCTTAAGTGCACATTTCTTCCAAAAAGTTACTCAGGTAATTGTAACTGAGTAAATTGACTAGTTACTACACCTCTGGGATCAAGTGTTCCACTACATACACACAGCAATTTCCGAGTAGGCCAGTAGTTCCATTTTTTTCTCTTCTGACCAAAGGATCTTCTGTCTCAAAAGCACTTTTACTGAGGTGAGAGTCTCCTCCCTGAGGTAGGGATCTTTGCAGCTCCTCCAGAGAAACCTTGGGCCACTTGGCTGCTTCCTTGCCATACTTCCTCTCTAGTTTGGGTGAGCAGCCATGTCTTGGTAGGTTTGCAGTTCTGTTGTCTTTCCTTTTTCAGTTGAGGAATTAAACTGGACTCTGTGAGATGTTAAAACTCATGTATTTATAACCTAAACCGTATTTAAAATTCCAAATAAACTATTAATTTTTGTGGTTTTAACATGACATGTGAAAACAATTTAAATGGTATAAAAAGTTTGCACTCTACAGGGGCTTGCAAAAGAATTCGGCCCCCTGGAACTTTTCCACATTTTGTCACATTACGGCCACAAACATGAATCAATTTTATTGGAATTACACGTGAAAGACCAATACAGAGTGGTGTACACGTGAGAAGTGGAACGAAAATCATACATGATTCCAAACATTTTTTACAAATAAATAACTGAAAAGTGGGGTGTGTGTAATTATTCAGCCACTTTGGTCTGAGTGCAGTCAGTTGCCCATAGACATTGCCTGATGAGTGCTAATGACTAAATAGAGTGCACCTGTGTGTAATCTAATGTCAGTACAAATACAGCTGCCCTGTGACGGCCTCAGAGGTTGTCTAAGAGAATGTTGGGAGCAACAACACCATGAAGTCCAAAGAACACACCAGACAGGTCCGGGATAAAGTTATTGAGAAATTTAAAGCAGGCTTAGGCTACAAAAAGATTTCCCAAGCCTTGAACATCCCACGGAGCACTGTTCAAGTGATCATTCAGAAATGGAAGAAGTATGGCACAACTGTAAACCTACCAAGACAAGGTCGTCCACTTAAACTCACAGGCCGAACAAGGAGAGCGCTGATCAGAAATGCAGCCAAGAGGCCCATGGTGACTCTGGACGAGCTGCAGAGATCTACAGCTCAGGTGGGGGAATCTGTCCATAGGACAACTATTAGTCGTGCACTGCACAAAGTTGGCCTTTATGGAAGAGTGGAAGGTAGAAAGCCATTGTTAAAAGAAAACCATAAGAATCCGTTTGCAGTTTGCCACAAGCCATGTGGGGGACACAGCACACATGTGGAAGAAGGTGCTCTGGTCAGATGAGACCAAAATGGAACTTTTTGACCAAAATGCAAAATGCTATGTGTGGCGGAAAACTAACACTGCACATCACTCTGAACACACCATCCCCACTGTCAAATATGGTGGTGGCAGAATCATGCTCTGGGGGTGCTTCTCTTCAGCAGGGACAAGGAAGCCGGTCAGAGTTGATGGGAAGATGGATGGAGCCAAATACAGGGCAATCTTGGAAGAAAACCTCTTGGAGTCTGCAAAAGACTTGAGACTGGGACGGAGGTTCACCTTCCAGCAGGACAACAACCCTAAACATAAAGCCAGGGCAACAATGGAATGGTTTAAAACAAAACTTATCCATGTGTTAGAATGGCCCAGTCAAAGTCCAGATCTAAATCCAATCGAGAATCTGTGGTAAGATCTGAAAGCTGCTGTTCACAAACGCTGTCCATCTAATCTGACTGAGCTGGAGCAGTTTTGCAAAGAAGAATGGGCAAGAATTTCAGTCTCTAGATGTGCAAAGCTGGTAGAGACATACCCTAAAAGACTGACAGCTGGAATTGCAGCAAAAGGTGGTTCTACAAAGTATTGATTTAGGGGGCTGAATAATTACGCACACCCCACTTTTCAGTTATTTATTTGTAAAAAACGTTTGGAATCATGTATGATTTTCGTTCCACTTCTCACGTGTACACCACTTTGTATTGGTCTTTCACGTGGAATTCCAATAAAATTTATTCATGCTTGTGGCTGTAATGTGACAAAATGTGGAAAAGTTCAAGGGGGCCGAATACTTTTGCAAGCCACTGTATTTGCATTATTTTCTGCAGTTTGAATAGTTTTCTGGTTTTCTGTTGAAGCATTAAGATGCTCAGCTGCGGATATTCTGTTTATCACAATTTTCATTGCATAACAAATACTTTCAATAGTTGGTGTGGACTGTACATCTGATTTTATTTTATTTACTGCACAACCAAATGTACAGGGTGTGGTGTTTCATTGTGCGCCACAAAAAAAGGGCCTTTCTAGAAAACCTGTCTAATCTGAAAGGCAGAATTAATGTTACTCAGGGTTTTATATTTTGCTGTGGATGTATCATCAGTCAGTATCCAAGATGGAAAAGGATTACTCATGCGCCCTCATGCCTTGTCAGATGCTGGGTTTTAAACTCTGAGTGGGCAGATAGTCACTCTTCTCTCGAGGTTGGAGGGTTGAATTCAGGCTTTCCAAGAAGCCCATTAAATTTTGATGTAACAGACCGCTGAAGGGTTTTCAAAAAGGGTTTTCAGAAGTTGTACTGACCTCATGGTGTGCTTTCAGTTGTAAAGCAATTTCTGCTGTTTAGGTTTGCTTTTTCATTATTAGCCTTCAAACATTGTTTTCACCTCCATGCAATCCCTGTATTCTCTGAATCTTTTAATGGCATCTGCAATTTCTATGGCAATTTGACATGTTCAAAGTGTGAACCCATCTCCATTTTCAGTTTCTTTAGGTGCTCTTTTTGTATCCGCTGGTCTTACTGAAGTACTTCAAATGTAATTTTGTCTTAAGATGTTCTACTGCATGGCTTATTGTATTTGTTCTGCTGTATGATAATAGATTTTTACATTACTGTGTTCCAACAGGATTTCTCAGACTGGACCATGACTTCCATGAAATGATTATAATTTAGCTGCTCAGCAAAGCGCCAAACCAAATGACAAATCTCCTAAGAAGGAGTGACCGCACCATTCTGTAACATGACCAAGATACTGGATAACTTGCTGTCAAGCGCATAAATATTGACTGAGGTCTAAAATTAATGTGTGAGAGTTTAAAATGTGACATTTGTGTGCTTAGAAATACTGAAACAAGAGTAACATATCTGCAGCGTCCACTGGGGCTGGGCTATGCAGAGTGCAACCCCCCACCCCCTCAGAAATTAGTCTTGTAAATGACTATATTCGTTGCATATCATGCATGCAGACTGCCCTTTAGCAAGTGGCAGAGAAGCACTTTGCTTTTTGAACCCACCAACATGGTCCTGCTTTAATTCTGGCTGGATATTTCACCACTGTTCTTGACAGAAATTGTCAAGCTAATTTAAATTGCTGGGTTTTCAGGCACTGATTTTTAAACAGAGACCATTAATTTTAAATAGAATTATGCTCAGAGATATTCCAGATGTGTAGGCTTAGTTTTTTATTTCTGCATCAGAAGGGGTGCGGGGACACGCAGCGCCACCATCCGTTGACACAAGCGCTCTGCGGCTGGCCCGCAGAGGGGGACCGACGTAGACATAAGACACTTTTATTATGTCTGTGATGACGAAAACATGCCCAATCCTAAAAATGACTGTCGAAAGCTACGGGGAGCGCAAGCCTGTGATTGTTCAGCACACCACTTTCTTTAAATGCTCCTTAGCAGCAGACTTGCGGATCGAAGACAGTCTTCATATTTATGAGCGCTCATCAAATCAAATCAAACTTTATTTATAAAGCGCTTTTCATACAAGAAGTTGCATCACAAAGTGCTTTACAGATTAAAATGACCCCACATAAAACCACCTTCCCTTCCCTCCCCCACAGATTTAAAAGCATGGTCACAGTTATACCCCCCTCCCCCCAACCCATCTCCCATGCAGACACACAGTTAAAAGAAAAAGTAAAAAAGGACATTGGGCCAAGTGCAGATGAACCATGCAAGGAAACGCCGTCAGAGGAGCCATCTGCCCCGGCAGCAGTAGATCAACAGCAGCAACCGAGGCACCGACACAGGGCACCCAGTGGAGGCAAGGCCAAGACCCCCACCTCCACCCAAGCTCCACCTGGAGAGCACCCAGGCAGCCACAGCCGACCATCGCTCCCGGGGCAGAGGGCTCCCACAGAGGAAACACTGGAACGGGGATTAAGATAAATGCGTCCTTTACAATAGCGAATGATGAGCTTTTAATCATATTTGTGCACAAACAGCTCTTTTGAGTACTGAAGGAACCTCCTGACGACGGGGAAGTGTAAACTAGTCTTTAATAGGAGCATGTTTTATCTATTTGAGAGATTGCTTAGCCCAAATCTCAGCTATCTAGCAATCGGAGGTAGCGCTATGTTTTCATCTTTTCACTAACTTTGTGCAACACACTAGTAACACCTCCAGGCCGGGAAACAAACAGCCACGCAGCATTATGCTGAAGCCACCATATTTGACAGTCGGTACATTGTTCTACTTTTCCTCTCCTTCCCATCACTTTTTTGCTATATACATCATGACCACTTGCAGTGAAACCCACTATCAGCATATAATTGGTACTTTGCCTTTAGGTTTCAAAAACCTTAATTTGACCTTCACAAGCATTTTTACTTGTGGCCAAAAAGTTCAATTTTTGTCTTGTCTGACTCTAAAACATTTATTTAAAAGGTATGACAGAAGCCCACATGGGCAAACTAACCATGCAAACTGTGCTGGAGCTTTAGATGTGATTTTGGAGCAGGGGCCTATTAATTTACAGACTCCCTCTTAGCCCAAGGCAATGTGAAACTCACATCAGCGTGTGCAGTGGAGGTGTAGCTTGCTAAGGTACTTTTTTTAGCCAGATGGTTGTACGTCCCAGACCCTGTATGAATAGGCTGAGCTGAAGATTTTCTGAGTAGTTCTCTTTCATTATTTCACCCACATTGTGCAATGCACCAGTATTACAGGCAGCAAGGCAGTCCCATGGCATGATGGTACCACCACCATGCTGTTCATAGGTTTGAAAGCCTCATCTTGACTCCTCCAAACATTGTCCTCATATCTGTGGCCGAATAGCTCAACTGTTGTCTTGTCTGACCATGAAACCTTTCTTCGAAAGAGATTTCGCTTGTCAGCAGCTGTGTGGATTTAGAAAAATCCAAAACAAATTCAAACTTGTTAAAAAGCACTGAAGTTGGAAAAGAACAGTTCAAATGGATCAATAAAGGCTCATAATTAAGATAACATCCAAGCCCATGACAAGTTTAAACTTCATACTGTCTGACTGCAGAGGTGCTGGTCTGTTATACTTCCCCTCAAATAAAATGTCCAGTCTAGCATAACAGGTCAACATACTGTGTGTTTAATAAATATGTTGGATATCTGCAGACAATAAAAATGCAAAATTCTAAACGAAAATATCTCATCACTGTGTAAACAAAATGGTATGGTGAATTTCATTCCATATTGTTAAGTTCTTCTAAATATTAATGCAAATATTACATTTAAAGGCTTTTCTTAACATTTTGCAAATGACAAATCCTTAAGAGACAATTGTCTTGTATAAGTGACGATATGTCTGTGAAACATTATCACAAATACCAAGAGACTGACGAAAATAAATTATTCATAGCAAACAAAAATATTTTTAGATAGTTGGAGAAACAGGAAGGAAGGCCTGAAAATGCAGATGCTACTATAAGATACGCTTTGTTTTTATTATTATCTGCCTCTAGCTGTCCTGAATGGCCTCTCCTGCCCCCTTAATTAGACGCTTATGTCCCCTTTTTCCTGCAGGGCCCCGGGGCTTTGCAAAGGCCTGCTTGTGAGCGTACTGCTTGGGATGGACCTCGTCATACAGAAATTCCTCCGTCAGCTCCTCTCCATCATCGATCTCCAACTGCACGACGACACCAAACAAGGGAAAAATAAATCACAGAGACATGTAGGTGGCAAAGTGCATGATTTAGAATGCAGATTTATCCTTTTATAATTCATTATAAACCACTACACATACATAGCTTTGCCATAAATAAATCATCGTCTGATTGCTATAGTTTTAGCTGATCTGTCACTAGGATTTTTCTACAATGAGTTGATGTAAATCCGGAAATCTTGAGCCTCAATATGCAGCTACAGTTTAAGAAGTTCCGACTCATAAACGCTCACCATGTGGGAGAAACCTACACAGCATGATCCGAGTTATGAATCTGCGTATGAAGCTATGTTATCTAATGTTCTGGCCCCTCCCCCCCTCCCCTCGCCCTTTCTATCCATCTGTTACCTTTTTGGCTATTTCCAAATGGTAATCCCTCTCCACTTCCTCCAGTAGTCGACTCTTGCAGCTGGAATACAGCATCCGCTCCTTAATGCTGCAGCTGTATCCTGGCATGGAGTATATAAACACTGCAGAGAGGAGAGCATCGCAACAGTCAGAAATACACACTGCTGTAGGGCTATTTTTTAAGTTCCAATGTATTTCTTTGTGTTTAAATTAAACTTGGAAAACTAAATATATAAATGATCTATGGACAGGAAAGGTTGCAACAGTAGACACAAAAGAATAAGAACATGGACATAAAATAATTGAGAAATGCAACAGGATAAACATTAATCTCCTATTCAACTTTAGGTTCAAAAGGGCCAGGGTATTAGTTAAAGCATTTAGGACTGACGAGTGACCAAGAAGAGAGACAAGTGAAAATATGTAAGTAGTTTAAGAATCTAAGCTATATAATGGAAGTGAAGGATGAAGAGAATCCAGAGAAAATTGAAAAATTGTCCTGAAAGACCAAAATCTTTTACCTTTTGATCCTGCGGAGGATTACAATCACAAATGTTTATGGGGGAAAAATGGATTCAGGGACCATTCAGAAAGCAATCTTTGGCTTGAAAAGTTTCTTGTCAATAATGTTAGGTGTTAGGGCTTAGTGGTGTATTCTTGATGGATATCCTGTACCTTAGTGAAACCTTAGTTAATAGTGAATAATATATGCAGACTTTAAATTGCCAGTGGCTCTAAAAAGTGTGCATACTCCTGTTAAAACGTTGTGTTTTGGGATGTAAAATGATGAGACCATTATTAATCAAGACTCCACATGTAATGTAGCCTTTGTCTCTTGAGTGAAAAACAAACAAATCTCTTAGATGGAAAATAATAACCCAGTTGGATAAATATGCACAACTTTGAATTAGCACTTTGTTAAAAGCACCTTTTGATTTCAACAGTCCATTTTCTTTGATGTCTTTGCCTCTTGATTTGGCAATATTTGCTCACTCTGCTGTGCTCTTCAGGTGACCCTGCCTGTTCTGTCATGATACATTAAACCTTTGGGCTAAAACTGAGAGATATTTAGAACTGTTCAGAAATTTAGCAACTTTAACAAAAAAATTAAATTTCATCTAAAAAAAAGAAAGTAACCCCAGATCATGATGCTGCAACCACCGTATTTCCCTGTGGGTATTGTGTTTTAATAGGGATCTGTTGCTTTTGTGGCAAACATACATTATGGAAAGGCAACCCAGAGGCTCTAGTGTGGTTTCATCAAATCCTAACACATTCTCATGCAGGGTTTTGGGAGAATTTTCCCTAGCCGGGGAATTTTCTTTGGAAGATAAATGGAGAACAGAGGAGAGTGTTATCACATCGTCATTGCTACCCATACTTGATAAAAATTCTTCTTCTTTTTTTATCGGTTTTGGAGAAATGTCTGCTTTTTGTAAAGGCATGGTTGTCCCACATTTTCCCCCTTATTGATAACCATCACCTCTGTGCCATGGTGCATAATGCTGTAGGGTTTTTGATCTTTGTTGGCCCTTCTGTAAGAATTGGCTTTAGCTGAAGGATGTAAACTGAGTAAAACGCTTCTAGGAGCACAGCTGAACTTTATTTCCTGTTAATCAGATTCTCTATAATTGATGGCAGGTGTGAACTCACAAAGACTGAATGCTGTCATTGTATCAAAATGTGTTTCAACCAAGTACAAGTATGAAATACTACTGCTGCTTTTTTATGATATATTTTTGTCTTACAAATTAGTTTTTTGTTGGATTGCACAGAATATTTGTCACATTTTGTGGAAAAAATGTAGAAAAAAGGTTTTTGCATCCCAGTACCTTTCATTTTACACTTCTGAAAGCCACTTTACCTTTGGACCATAAAAGTGGAATCCTAATAAAATGTGAGGTTTTCCAAAACTAAAATCTGATGCTATCATAAATAATTAAACCATTACACTTTAAATGTGAATTTTTTTTCCTGTACAATATTTTAGGTGGAATATGTACATGCTCATCCTTAACCGAATACTTTCGAATCCATCATTTATGCTTCTTGATTTTACTCCTGCCATTACTTGCAGAGAATCGGATTACATGGAAATAAAGTTCTGTAGTTGGAGTGGGATTTTCCTGGAAATCTCTTATTTGCGTACTTTCGCTACAGCCATAATTGGCAGAGAGGTTACTAAACATTGAAAGGATCCCATTGCACAAATATATCAGTCAGAAAAAGGGTACAAATAATCCAAAACAAGCGTAACTTTTCAAAAACTGGATGTTTCTCTGTAATTGGTGAAAACACTGAAGCAGGTAAGGGAGGCTGCCAAGAAGCCGACAGGAACACAGAAAAAGCTGCAAGAATTTCTGGCAAGTGCTGGCCATGATCTTCCTGCGAAAACTGTCATCTGTGTTCTATGCATAGCTACACATAGGAATGGGGTTGCATTGCAGAAAGAAAACATCCGGGCATAGCCTACATCTCCTGGAACCTTGTGGGAGAATGTGTTGTAGTCTGGTGAAAACTTTAACATTTGGGACATTATTTCAGAAAGTATGTTTGGTACCAAAACAACACAGACAAAAGAGCACAATACTGGCAGAAAACATGGAGGTGGCAGCATCATGTTGAGGAATTACTTTTCTTGAGATTCCTTGGAATTGGGGGTTTTCTGTCAACGGGGATGAAATTATTAACAGCTTCAAATACCAGTCAGTTTTTAGTCATAACCTTTATATGTCTGCTAGAATGGTGAAGATCTTTTTATTTATTTAAAAGTAGCGTGAGCGGATATTACCAAGTGAAGACGTGGGATGCTGATAGACCTCTAGATAGATATGTTTCTTTTATCAGTTGCATTACAAAGGAAACATATTAGATTAAACAAGTAAGAAATACGTTTTTAAATAATAATCATGGTCTCATTTTTTCACATCAAAGAAACCTGGCATGTTAACAGGGATGTGCAGACCTTTTCAGATCCGCTGGATGCAATCAGAACCTTTTTTTTTTACCTAAACATTTCAAACATTGCAAATAAAGCTTTTGAAATTGATGTGTTAAAACTGCAAATATACCTGTTTGTCCACTTTGTAGTAACAAGTTGCTGCAATAATTATGATTATAATTATTAATTTTAATTATAATTACTCATTAAAATGAATAATGTTCTCACTTGGCTTACTTTTCTTTTGTTTTATTAATTGCCACAAAGTGATGACGGGAGAAGAACGCAAACTACATTTACGCAGATGTTTAGATAGGACACTGCTGTTAAAACAGAATTATTACGGTACAATGATCAGTAGCATACCAACGGATTCCAGGTAATCTCCTTCATGGGAGTGCTTGTAAAGGAAGAAGTGGTATCTGGGAGTGTCTTTGGGAACCCTGTGGGGTAAATCACAAGTTTCTGTTGGGTTGGAGTGGACCAGTTCTATCTTCTCCTTTTCCACATCCAGCCTCTAAAAAACACAACAACAAACAAAAGGTCTAAGTTCTTGTGTTTAAACTACTAAACTAGTTTTTAATTGTAAAAACACTAAAGGCCTCATGCTGGAGCATGTATAAGTGTCATGTTTTAGAGAGGCAGCTCTTCCTGCTCACCAGTTGTACATAGTTGATGCGTTTCTGGGCCAGTAGATGTAGGCTTCTTTTGGCTGACTCTTGCAGAGGAAAAGAGAGGCCCTGAAGTGTCTGGTGCTTGCTCTCCATACTGATTTCTGTCTTCACCTGCAGGGGGCAGCACAGTATTAGCAGGAATCGTGAAATGCCTCTAAAAGTGTTTACAGGAATAATGAAACTTTCATTTTCCCAATAATCAGAGCCATTGGTCTTTAAAAGCATACAGATATAGTAAAATTAGTGAGCATACCTGTTTAACCCGGTCCAAGAAAGGAAATCATAACAAAGATTTACCTTTCAAATAAAACGGGATATATTCTGAGAACAAGAATTTTCCTCCTTAAACATTTTTTTCTTGCTTAAATGTTTCAGATCAACTTTAATATCAGACAGAAATATACAAAAATACTAAAAATATCAAATCCCAGCCGGGGTCTTTCTGCGTGGAGTTTGGATGTTTTCCCTGTGCATGTGTGGGTTATCCTCCCACAATCCAAAAACATGACTGGTAAGTTAATTGGTCTATCTAAAATCTGCTTAGGTGTGTGTTCATGGTTATTTGTTCTGTGTGTTTCAATGTTGCCCTGTGATGGACTGATTAAGCTATCCAAACTAACCTGGTCCTATGTGAAAATGTATGTGCACCCCTTGTTAAATCATGAATGAGACATTAAAAGACCTATCTAGCAAAATGCAGTAGGCCAAAACATCTAAAAAAACAAACACATCATGTCCTCATCTGAAGAAATTTAAGACAGACAGATGAGAAACAAGGTCACTGACATTTATCAGTCTGGAAAGGGTTACAAGGTCACTTTTAAAACCTTCACAGGAGAAGATGGTTTACCCAAATTACTCCAAAAGTGTATAATCCCATCATCCAGGAGGTTACAAAAGAACCCATAAAGCACTTTAGGCCTCACCTGGACAGAAAGGTGTGTGTCCCGCTACATCTGGCATTAAACTAACAGCACTTTGCTCAAGCACACTTGAGTTATACAAAAGGGTAATGATCCAAAATAACCAACAACACCATCTCTGAATGGCTCAAAAGGAGAAGGCTTTGGATTGCCAAGTCAAAGTCCAGATTTAAGAGCTGTTAATACGCTGTACTAAAAGCAAGCCATTAATGCTTTAAAAAAAAAAACACAGTCGTAAAAGACTCATTGCCAGTAATTGCAGTTACTTTTTGAAAAAGTGATTAACAAAAACCATAATTTGAAAACAGTTGTCTTTTACAATTACTCAAATAATGTTTTTTTGATTATCTGAAACATTTGATTGAGACAAAATGAAGCAAAAAGGGGGCTTTTTCACAGCACTATAATAAAAACACAAGGAGACCACTGCATACAGTAAAAAAGGGAAGCTGGTCATACATAAAGCTATGTGCAGCGATGATGGCACCGCCGAACACATGCCGACATCTCACCTCTGTGATTTTGATCCTCCGCAGCTCCTGCTCAGCTAACGTGAGAGGGGCTGGACCTGAACAGGACGACACATAATGCTGGTAACCCTGCAAACAGATGTCCTCCTAGAGTTCCAAAGGAAGGAAGCAGGAGGCCATAAAAACACACACACATTGTCAAAGCAGCGGTGAATATAAAAGGTTCCTCACCTCTGCGGTGCCAAATATCTCATACTTCACGTGGCCACCGCCGAACTCCTTCTTCACTGTGGCACGAGTGGCAGCGTACAACATCTTCTGCTTCACCTTCAAACATCAGAGATGAGCATGCATTCACTGATTAATCTCCTTCTTTTATTGAGCTTTATAATTGTAGGCATTATGCATTTAGAATATCTAGTTGGTTTTATTCTATTCATGTATTTTACAAGAACATGACCAATAACTCTTAAGGTGAGGTATGGTTACAGTGGTTAATTTGTATCTTTACTTTTATTTTCTCATTCCTTCACTAATAAGCATAAACGATCTGAGTAAACAGTGCCATCATTGTGACATTCTGTTAAGTTTGAGGAATTCTGTAGTCTGATTTTTCTCTTTAAGACTGGAGAGTATTAGCACTGACACGTTTTGTGTTAACTGATCAGGAATGCTTTGAAATTGTTTAAAGGTAACCTCAAGAGCACCAAACCACACAACCGATACCTGCCACTATTCATCAAACAAAAGTGAAGCAAAAATGGAAAAGGTGCACCCCATGATTTAACCTTTTACTGTTGTAGATTTGCTGTTGTGTTTGGGATCATGATTCAGTTTGTGTCAAGTTTCAGTTCTTTGACAGATGGCATCTTATTTGATACAAAAATATTTCAACATAGAGAGGAGTTCAGGGTTTACTCAATGACTGCAAAATGCCTGGGTCATTTGGTTGCAAAACAAGCCCATATCATCACCCCTCCACCACCGTGCTTAGTAAGTGGTACAAAGTGTTTGTTTTGATCTGCTGTGTTTGATTTTCCCTAAGCATGACGCTGCACATTAAAAACAAAATATTTCTACTTTGGTATCATTTGCTGGGCTGGGGTCTGGGGTCTTTCTGCATGGAGTTTGCATTTTCTCCCTGTGCATGCATGGTTTTTCTCCAGATACTCTGGCTTCACAGCCAATTCACCTAACTGTCCATGACTGTTAGGTGAATTGGTCTCTCTAAATGGCCCTTAGGTATGAGTGTGTGCGTGCATGGTTGTTTGTCCTGTATGTCTCTGTGTTGCCCTGTGATGGACTGGCGACCTGTCCAGGGTGTACAATGCCTCTCGCCCCGCTGAAGATAGGCACCATGTGCAAACATAGGTTGTGCACTTGAATTTGAATTGGGCATCGCTACTGGCTAAGCTTGGTTTACTGACATCAGCAGTTATAACTGACGTCAGCCTTCCTGCCGCTGTGGAGTATAAAACAAGCCCAAATTACTCCTCCTCACTAAATGCCAAAATCATAAGTGAGTTCGTTTTTTTAAATTCAGTTCTTAACTTCTTTCCAAATTGATGAATTTACATACATTTTTGTAGTACTTAGTATTGTCTTTTAAGCTCCAAGGGTTGGATCAAATGTTTAGGATGTCTTTAAACAACTTTCTCGCAATAGTTTGCTGAAATTCTGGCCCATTCCTCTTGACAAAACAGGTGTAACTGTGCCAGGTTGGTCGGCCGCCTTGCTCACAAACTGACTGACATAAGGGCTTTGTGATGGCCTTAACTTTGTTGTCCTCAAGTCGCTTTGTAATTTGTAAGTAAACTAAGAGTCATTGTCCATTTGGAAGACACATTTCTGTCCAGGCTTTAACTTGCTGGATTATGTCAAATAATGTTGCTTTAGTATTTACACAG
Source organism: Valencia hispanica (assembly GCA_963556495.2). Lineage (NCBI taxonomy): Eukaryota > Metazoa > Chordata > Actinopteri > Cyprinodontiformes > Valenciidae > Valencia > Valencia hispanica. The sequence goes on from OY747708.1 coordinate 31,673,085, forward strand.
AATTTTTTTTTTTGTTATGCCAGTTATTTTTGGCAAAAAAACCAGGCCCTTCCACCAACAACATACCTGCAAAACAATTATCTGTTTTCTCTCAAAGTTATAAAGGTCACCGTGCTCAAGCACTTTGATAGGATCACGGGACATGTCTCCAAAAATAAAAATCTTGGTTCTTGAAATTGAGAAATTCTCTGAAGTTATCTTTCTTGTTAATCTGGCATTTAGCACATATGTCTAGTTTTGGTAATCTGAACTGACCTCACATAGGAAATGTTTAGTCTGATGTAATATCAGGCAGTAAAAAATAAAAGGTTTTTTATCTCATTATACAATGTGCTGTATGTAAACATCTGGTTTCAACTGGCTGTAAACTCAGAAATAAGATACACCTCTAAACAAGACTTTATAATGGTTCCAGACGCTTAAAAAAAACAGCAGATAGTTTTTAGCAAAGCATAAAAATGTGATGGCTTAAGATGAATTTACACCTTAAACAACGTCCAATTGATTCAGAACCAATGCTTAGGGTTAGAGTGTTGGCCTCAGCTGTTAAGAACATGTTTTGTGCCTTACTGGAGATTGGTCAGGTGACCAGGAGATGAAAATCCACTCGTAGCCCAAAGCATTCTGGGAGTCGAGGCGGTACAGGATGTAGCAGGGCTCCTGGTCATCCAGCAGAGGAAGCAGGAAGTGGTCATAATCCTGGTCCCAGTCTTGTTGAGGCTCTCTGTAAGCCCCTAGCACCAGCTGCTCTGAAAATTAGACCACTACTCATCACATACCAGAACTTCTCTATATACAGCAACAAATACAGAGAAAGAAAATAACCAAGCTGAGGCTGGTCCTGTTGATCTATTTAAATAAAATGATATAATCAAGTTAACTCAGATGTACTTTAAAAAATAATTATATTGAAGAAACAAAGGAAAATTAAACATAAAACAAAAATATTAAAGCCTTGTACCCAAAACATGTTTTGTTTAAAAGCTCGAAAAAGCCAAGTCTTGAATGTTTTTTACAGTTTTTCTGAATTGCTAAAACACATTCATTGAAACCTCCACCCATTTTCTCAAAACATTAAACACAAGCCCAAAAATATTAACTACATTCAGAAAACCCCAGACTTTTCTGTTTAAATCAACCTATCACCTCGAAACCAGTCATTATGTGTTCAAAACCAAACAATGTGTTCACCTCATACACACTGCAAGTAAAATATATTCACCACAGAACATTCGTAAGACACTACATAAAATAAGTGAAGACACAGCATCCAGGCCATCTATTTAACACTCAGGTATTTTAGGTGTATTTATCAAAAATATATTTCCATGATTGGAGTGATATGAAGTGCTGAATGTACATAACAAAAAACATGAATAAATAAAACAAAAAAACACCAAGAGGAAAAGCACATTACTGTAATTTACACATTCACAATAGTGTAATACATGGATGCATGCAATGGATGCAATGTCCGGTGCAGGTGTTGGTAAACTCTGCTTTCATAAATCCAAGGTCACCGCATCAGTGTACCAGAATGTTTTAGAGGATTTCATGATTCCTGAGGACGGGTATGGAGATGCAGATTTCGACTTCCAGCAGGACTTGCCCATACCGCCAAAAGCCCCAAAACCTGGTTTGATGCCCATGCCATCACAGTGCTTGACTGGCCAGCAAACTCGCCGGACCTAAACCTCATTGAGAATCTATGGAGTATTATAAAGAGCAAAATGAGGGCCACCAGACCCAAAAACAAAGAAGAGCTGACAGCAAGCATCAAGGAAATCTGGGCTTCCATAACTCCCAGGCAATGCCACAGGCTGATGGCCTCAATGCCACGGCGCATCGAGGCAGTGATTATGGCAAAGGGATTGATATATAGTTTTGAAAGTACCATATTTTGATTGATTTGATGTGATCCTAATTTCTTTCTTTTTTTCTGCAAAAACTGAGAGGTAAATGGTGATTTCTTCACAGTATTCTATTGTTCGGAATTCCTGTTTTCGTGGGTTTTATGAGCTGTACGCCCAAATTATGTACAAATAAACAACTAAATACTTGAAATCATTTAAGTTGTTGGCCCTGAATCTATAATCTATGGAAGTTTTACGTTATGAATGGAATTATGGAAATAAATACACTTTTCCATTATATTATAATTTTTTTGAAAAGGGTCTGTACAGTTGGCCAAATTTAATCTGTAATGTCTGGTCTTGGTCGTCCTCGTTCCCTTCCTCTCTGTATGTGTCTATCCATTGTAGATGCGTATGTGCCACCTGTGACCTCTGAACTGACTTTGGTCCTGTCCAGTTGGTCTGATCACATCACTAGATACATGTGTGTTGAATTGTGAGTTGCTGTGTGTAAAAAAATTCTTGCTGAGTTTTAGCTGTGTTCACATTTTGCTGCCCGTGTTTGCTATACACGTGTGAAATGTGTTTAGTGACAGAATGTGTTTAAGGTTAAAAAAAATAGTGGATGAGTTTAGTAAATTCTAAGTACCTGGACAGGTTTGGCCAAAGGTCTTTTAGCAATTCAGAAGAAACTGTAACACATTTCTATGTAAAATATCTGTTTTCCATATTTGTAACCACAATATAAAAAAATCTTAATTACTTTACATATTTAAGTATCTCAAACCTTTTAAAGAAGACCAAGAGCATTTTCCAAATATGAAGTTTTTGAGCTGGAAAATTATATGAAAAATAAAAAAAGATTAAACTAATAGAAATGTGTATTTGTTTTCCATATATCTCCTGCACAGGTTGCATTACTAAAACGTTTCCAAAAGCCTCGGTCACAGTGATAAAAAAATAAATAAAGGAAAGATAAGGTTCGGAGTTAAAAATACTACTGGAATAATTTGTGGCTGAGTAAAACCTCTGAGATCACTAGTGAAGAAAAAACACAGACAGATACCCAAAGTCTGGTGTCCTTTGTTGGGTGCAGGGGGGATTTTCCCCCTCTGACTCTCTTGGGGCAAGTTTCTATTCTGAGCTGCAACACATTCCAGCTCTGCATGCACATACTTTCCATTAGCCATTCTCTCCTCTCTTTATAGGGCTAAATAGGTATAAAACTAAGTGCTAACCATTTTTTTCTCACTTAGTTTTAAAAGTTGTTTTATTTGGTTTCTAAAGGGACAACTTGTTGAAAAGGAATCAATCTTTAGGCTGATGCAATCAGATACAGTGATCCCGTTTTACCTTTGACCTGGAACAGGCAGCAGAACATGTCATGTGTTAGTTCAAATAGCCAAGTCACGACCAGTGAAATCAAAGTTATCTGGGGTAGATTTAGTAAGAAGTCTCGTCGTCCAGGGGAGTGCTTTTGTTTTCATTACTGGTACCACCCGACCTAAATATTCATGTTTAGATCATTCATGAAACTCCTAAAGCATCATCTATGCTTTAAAATGTTTTATTTACTGGCACCTACACTAAAGACTAAATATCAAGATGGAGCCTATGGCATTCATTTGCTCAGAGATAGTCTAAGCATTGCTTTTTTCCAACCATATTTACTTTGATTATAACATGTGATATGATTGTGATTATTAAGAAAAAGGATGTTTCACCCCCACAGTTTTTAATTACTACAAACCACAATGCATCTTCTTGGGATTTTTACTCAAAACTCAAAAGGGAAAGGAATGTAGTTTTAAACATTTTATACATAAGAATCTAAAATGTTTGGCTTGAATTTGTAATCAGCTCCCTTCACTCACACACAATGAAATCTAGTAAATTTCCTTTAGACATTACTTTATTAGTAAATAGTGTGTATATCTGTGTAATTCTTTTTTTGAAAAGATTGTCAGTGAACAAAAAGCATCATGAAGACCAACGAACACACTGGAAATGTCAGGGAGAAAGTTGTGCATAAATTTAAAGCAGAATAAGGTAATTAAACAATATACCAAGCGTTAAAAATCTCAGAGATCACTGTTAAATCCATTAAAGTGAAAAGAGTACTGTATATCAAACTGCAAACCCACCAACAAATGGCTGTCTCGCTAAACTGGCTGGCCAGACAGGAAAAGTACTAACCAGAGAAGCAGCAAAAACACCTATGGTAACTTGGAAGAGCTGCAGAGATCCGGTCAGGTGGGTAAATATGTTGACAGGACAGCCATTACTTTAGCGCTCTTGAAATCTTTTAGGAAAAAGTGGCAACAAGGAATCCATTATTGAAAGAACGCCATAAGAAGTCCTGTTGGCAGCAAAACATGTAGGCGATGCAGTAAACATGTCGTATAAAGTGCTCTATAATCAAGTTATTCTTGATTATTTTGGCCTAAATGCAAGAGCTACACATCACTCTGAATCCATCATGAGCCCTGGTGGTGGCAGCATAATGAGGTAGGGATTCTTTTTGTTCAGCGGGGATTTAAAAGCTAGTCAAAGATGATGAAATGATGAATGGAGCTCAATAGATCACAATCCTGGAAGAAAATATGTAGAGGCTGCAAAAGACTTGAAACCAAAGTGAGGTTCGCCTTCCAGCAGGACAAACACCCCAAACATACGACTATGGAGCTACAATGATCTAGTCAAAGTCCAGACTTGAAAAATTAGCTGTTTTGGAAAGATTGGGTGAAATATCTTTGGATGTGCAACAATTCATGCAGCTCTAACCACAGAAAATGTTTTACAGTGTTGATTCAGAGGGCTGAACACAAATGGACATCTTTCACATTTTATCTAAAAAAATCTCAAAGTGATTTATAATTTTCCTTCCACTATGTCTTGGTCTGTCACATTAAATCCCAATAGTGATTTGAATACTTTACCAAGAACCTGTATGCCCATATAGCCTACTACATGAACGCTGTCCGTCAAAGTCAAATTAAAGCCCAAACCATTCTCCCAGACAGCGTCTGACATCAACCCTATATGTGACCAAATATTTAGTGATCGCTTCGGTTCACAAAGATAGCCCCCAAAAGTTCCCACATTGCATCTGACATGAATCAGATTACATCGCGACATTGGCTTGATGCAAAAACATGATGTAAACACCTCGTGAATAAACTGTAGCCTACAAAGCTCTTGCTTCATCCAGGCTGCTTTCAGACATAGTCAATGTTTCAGACGACAGCTGCTCCGTTTTATTTTTATTCACCGCGGTGAAGTTAGTTTTAAGTTGGATATTCGACGGACATTCGTTTCATTAAAGCGGAGACTCCCTCCAACGTCTCCCCGACAACCGCTCTCATGGAGCGGATACATCGCAGCTGAAGACTCGCTCCTAAAGGCGGTGGTTTCGGTTAGGAACCATCAATACATTTCCAGACATCCCAGAAAATAAGACAATACCTTTGAGATCTCCTGACAAAGTAACGCCCAAATATTGATACGTTGTTGCTCGACACCTGAGATACACGACACACCGATTGATTGATAAAAAAAATCATATGTAATATTTGTTATTAATTTTTTACTGTAATAGTGAGGGGTCTTCTTCAATAGCTTCCAGGTCATGTGACTGAGTGACACCAAATCAATCTTAAAATGTCTTACTATATCTAAATAACCAGACACAACAATTTATTTCCAATTTGAATGCAAATCATATTTTAGATTAATATTTTACTGTATTATTTCATGTTTGTCTTTAATAGCTTCCAGGTCATGTGACTGAGTGACACCAAATCAATCTTAAAATGTCTTACTATATCTAAATAACCAGACACAACAATTTATTTCCAATTTGAATGCAAATCATATTTTAGATTAATATTTTACTGTATTATTTCATGTTTGTCTTTAATAGCTTCCAGGTCATGTGACTGAGTGACACCAAATCAAACTTAAAATGTCTTAATGCATCTAAATAACCAGACACAACAATTTATTTCCAATTTGAATGCAAATCATATTTTATATTAATATTTTACTGTAATATTTCATGTTTTTCTTCAATAGCTTCCAGGTCATGTGACTGACACCAAATCAATCTTAAAATGTCTTACTATATCTAAATAACCAGACACAACAATTTATTTCCAATTTGAATGGAAATCATATTTTAGATTAATATTTTACTGTAATATTTCAGGTTTCCCTTCAATAGCTTCCAGGTCATGTGACTGACACCAAATCAAACTTAAAATGTCTTAATACATCTAAATAACCAGACACAACAATTTATTTCCAATTTGAATGCACATGATATTTTATATTAATATTTTACTGTAATATTTCAGGTTTTTCTTCAATAGCTTCCAGTTCATGTGACAAGGTGACACCAAATCAATGTTGAAACTGAACTTTTGTTTTGAATTCCACAATCACCTTTACACGTGGAGCTTTTTACCTATTAATCTTTTAGCCAGTTGCTAAAGCAAACTAACTGGTTTACATTTTCTGAATGTAAAGCTGACTGTTTCTTATTCCATTTTGGACAACACTGAGCATCCTCTTCATGGGACTATCCTACAACAACGGCTTCTTCAGTTTTGCTGCGACACAGACTGCTACAGGAGATCATTCCGGCTTACAGCCATCACAATCTACAATAGCTCCTTGAAAAATTAAATAATATTAGCTACAATAACACTTAATTTCTCCCTGGGAGGAATTAAGTATTTTTTAATTGAATTTTTCTGACTAATAGAGGGATTATTTGTTTATCAACACCGAACCTTTACAGTACTCCCTGGTTCCCACTGTTATTTGCAGTTATCAAACAGTTGTCATGCTGTTTACGTGACAAGCGACCACTGAAAGCAGCGCTGGTTTAATTGTGGGGTCAACAGGGCAGGTCATTCTGTGCATGCGTTAATTGCATTAAAAAAAAAAATGGCATTAATTCCACAAATTAATCGACCCGCATTAATGCATTAATTTTCACAGCCCTAATGAAGACATTTTAAGATTGATTTGGTGTCACTCAGTCACATGACCTGGAAGCTATTGAAAGAACCCCTGAAATATTACGGTAAAATATTAATATAAAATGTAATATGCATTCAAATTGGAAATAAATTTTGTCTGGTTATTTAGATGTAGTTAGACATTTTAAAATTAATTTGGTGTCACTCAGTCACATGACCTGGAAGCTATTGAAGAAGACCCCTCACTATTACAGTAAAAAATTAATAACAAATATTACATATGATTTTTTTTATCAATCAATCGGTGTGTCGTGTATCTCAGGTGTCGAGCAACAACGTATCAATATTTGGGCGTTACTTTGTCAGGAGATCTCAAAGGTATTGTCTTATTTTCTGGGATGTCTGGAAATGTATTGATGGTTCCTAACCGAAACCACCGCCTTTAGGAGCGAGTCTTCAGCTGCGATGTATCCGCTCCATGAGAGCGGTTGTCGGGGAGACGTTGGAGGGAGTCTCCGCTTTAATGAAACGAATGTCCGTCGAATATCCAACTTAAAACTAACTTCACCGGGGTTATTTTTTCCTGAGGATGAGACTAGCTTTTCACCGCTTTTTCCACTTTTCTTTTTTCATCTCGTCACTCACTTGAATGCTCTCAATACATGCTCTGTTGCCGTCATTAAAACGGAATATAATTTGGAGCCGGTGTTACATTCGAGTCAGAGATTTGTTGGTTTAAGATCAAAAAATAATTTTACAAGGCTATTTTAAATGAAAAGTCACAGTTGGATCTTTGAACTCAGATTTATCGCCGGACTTTATAAAGGTCAGCACTAGCCTACTAAAATAAGGAAAAAAGCTAAAACTGCACGAAATTTTAAATGCAATAGTATGGATGAATGAACCCCATTTGTGACCTTAAAGTCCATCTTAGTTTTGGTCGGACAAATTAGAAGCAACAGGCCTTTTGGGATCTTCCAATGGAGCAGATAAACCCAGGCTTTGCAGCATCGTCCCTAAAGAATCACTTCAGTCAGAGTTAAAGCAATCTCTGTCAACCATCCAGCCAACCTGACCGTCCGCTGGGTGTCACTCACCGTCCTGGATGCAGACTTTGATGAGGCGCGCGCCGCCGCCTCTTGCCCTAACCAGGAACTGCCTCAGCTCCGGCGTCACCACCAGTGCGAGAAACATGGCGGGTTAAGTTCCGTCTTGCTCCCGCCAGGGGTAACAGGGTGGTGGGGTGTTGGATGAAGGGAGGCGACGATGGACGAAGGCGAAGCAGTTGGAATTAAACAGGAACCTCACAACTAAATCGTTCCAAAATAAGACAAAGTATGAAGAGTCCTTCTTTGATCAGAACCGGTGCCTGCAGGGTCTCTGTATGTGTCTGGACTCAGTGTGACAGTATGAGACGGGACACTGCTCAAGTAACTGGGACAGTGTCATGTGGACACAGAGGTGGAACCTGATCACCTCTCTACCAAATTTAGCTCAATCTCTGAGTGTCCGGACATGGCTGCTGGCCTGTGAAGAGCCAGAGCAAGAGACCCAAAACTTAAGTGATGTAAGTCTAAGGGCTATAGATCAAGTTAGACTAATCTGGGCTAAGAATGTGGTTACAGACACTAAATAAGACCGAAAAAACAGGTGTTCCGTGAGTTAGAGTAAAAACAGTGGATCAAAGGAAACTTAATGCAGTGGAAACTTTACCCAACTAATTTAACTCAAACATTTCAAACATGAGACGATTACGAAGGTCAACAGATTGTGTAAGATGTTTATGCACTCGTAAAAAAAACAAACCCCGTCATACTGGGTTTCAACATAACTATATCTCTAACCTTACCAAGAAAAACATTTAAACCATTCTTAACTGTAAAAAGATATTTCCTTCTTTAAAAAACAAAAACCCCACTCAATTCATAAATGGAAATAACTTTACATCGTTTTATACTAATCAAAAAAATACCAGACAACTAAATTAAATACGAAATACAAAAAAGTCCAAACCATCATTTTTACAAAGAAAATCAATTTAATGTTAAATAAAAAATATATATATAAAAAACAAACGTTTTATTTCTACAACTGCTTATTTACAATTTGAACTTGATTTTGGGACCTTCACACCGCCCCCTGCTGGTCAGCTGCTCCTCAGTCATCAATGGTTGGCAGCCAGAAAGCCTGAAAGATTACAACAAAATCACATTTAAGTCACTTCAGTAATACTTTACGGATGAAGACTTAACTGTGTTTACGCCTGCATAAAGACGAAGATAATCTTAAGTATTATTAGAATTTTGGCTGAAATATAATTTCAATTCTATTCAGTTAAAACATTATGTTTCAATAGGGAATCACACTTAGATTACTTTTACATTTTAGTTTTCCTCATCTAGAGGGGACAAAAAGGAAAGTTTTTTCCTGTTTTAATTTCTACAAAGTCTGGATCCAAACTAAATAGAAGAAAGCTACTCATATAGAGGTGAAGTAAGAAAAATGAAATCTATAAATGTATAAACACATGAGCAAAATGTAATGTTAATCTGTTTCCCTCAAAAATTAACTGGTATATCTAACTGATAAAGCCTAAGCCTTTTTCTTGGTGGATAAAAAAAAAAAATGTCTGTCTTTGTTAAACCCGAGACAACGTTCCCTTCCCACACTCACCATGTTGGAGCAGGCACTGGCAAATGTCATGAACTTTGGATTGAACTGCAGACAGGTAATTGGGCCTGTGTGCTTTCCATCCAACAACGCCACCTTCATCCCGCTTTCAGCATTCCACACATGGATCTTCCCATCTTCGGAGCCTAAGACACATCAATCGGGGATAATCATTTACATAAAATAGTAAGCAGGTGACTTCTTAGAATCGTGAAACTGATTTTGGTTAACCAACACTATCTCCACCACGCTCACCGAGCTTTCACATTTCATCCTATAAGACTTTGATCAGGTGCAGTCATATGGGACAGTGAAAGTCATACAGCTGAAATATTGCGTTGGCAAGCAGTTTAAATAGATTGCACATTAAATATTACAGTCTACCAAACATTGTATCAAAGCCATCTTTGACACTTATATTCTACTACAACAATAAAATAAGCTTAACTGCAATATGCATGCATTTCTAAAAGCCAGATATGTTCAAGTGAAGCACAATGCCACAATTGTTAGCCCGGTTTATTGACAGCAAAAAGGTTCTGGGTTTGAATCCCTGCCCAGGATCCTTATGAGTGGTGTTGCTTTCCCTGTGCGTGTGGGAGTCTCACCAGGTACTCCAGCTTCCTCTCAAAGTTCAAAAACATGTTTTTTTGGTTAATTGGTTACTCTAAAGCCTACTTTAAACTTCTCCGTCTAAGGAGGTGTGGAGAAATGCAGCACTATTATCCATCGATGCAAGGACCCACACAAGCACACAGTAGAGCCCAATTGAACGCAACAGAGAGCGCACGTCTGTGATTGGTCAGCCCAACATCACCCCAGATCATTTCACCAGAACGGTATAGTTGATGTAATTAGTAGTCAATGCAGCTTTTGGGCACAAGATGCTTTATATTGTAAGGCAAGTTGATCTAATATGGTCTTTTGGCAATTTTGAACACCAGGAGGTGTAGAGAACAACAAAACAGACCGCTGTGTTTGTTTACATGTGTTTTTAAGAGTATTCTATGAGCTGCACTTCTGATAAAAAAAGCTTTCCAACTCGATCAAAACTCACTCTTTCGGCCATTGCTCCTTGAGTGGATGTGTGTTTACAAGCCAAAGTACATAAAGTGTCGTCGATCACAGACGTCGCTGCAATGATAGCCAGACCCGCCACAAAAGGTTTGCCCCCCCCCTGCTGTCCTGGCAGATAATCGCTTTGCAACAGTGACAACAACGGACAAGTATAAAAGCAAAACGTCTCCGTCAACATGTGTGGGTGCAAACTTGCTGACGTAGAAGTATAAACTAGGCTTAAGTTGCCCTTAGGAGTTAGTGTGTGTGGAATGTGGTTTGCACAGTCCGTCTTTGTTGCCTCTCGTCCAATAATCACTAGAGATGGGAACAAACTAAAATAAAACAGTAAAGCACCAAGCAATCTGACAGCTTCCCATTGATCAACCCTCAAGGACTCAGGCAAATCCTGAAAATACAGAAAATGTTCTTATAACTAATCTGGTAATAGCTTCATTAATTACTGGTACCTCTGACAAACTTTCATCTGTTAGTTAATATTTGTTCAATTTTATTGTAAAATTGAATCATAATAAACAAACTACCTTGTGTTTAGAATTAAAGAAAATTCCTGGGTCAGAGCCCCCCCAGGTGTAGAACCTCAATTGATTGTATTATATGATCCAAAGAACAGTTCAAATGTGTTTATCCTTTTTAATGTCTTCATATCATCATGCGAGGTGAAGTAATGTGATAAAATCTGACTAAATCTGATCTGTGCTTAGGCTGAAAAGCTTTTCAAATCAAATGTTCATTGCTAATTTAAGTTAAAGTATGAAACGTGAAATAATTTTATTTTTAGCCATAACGTGACTAATAAATACATGCTTCCCTGAACTTACCGATCATCACAAACTGAGAATCTGGAGTGAAAGAGGCCTCTAAGGTTACACCTTTACTGTTGTTGTAGCCCTGTGGATAAAAACAAAAAACAAAAAAACCTTAGTAGTGGCCCAAACTACTTAACATGGACCAAATAACTCGCATTGAAGAAATTGTTTATTAGTTCTCTTATTTTAGCAGCTTTGTTGTTTTACCATGTTTCTATTCTGTTTCACAGTAACTCTTCCCTTACCCCAAATGAATGCAGCACAGCCCCCTTAAAAGCATCCAAGATGCGAAGGGCCCCGCCGTTAGTTGAAAGAAGAATAAGTTTTCCGTCGTTGCTAAACTTGAGCCCAGTCCACTCACATGTCCGGTCGTACTGAAGCTTGAAAGTTGCAAAAGGACCCTGTTGGTGAGAGGGATCGATTTAGTTCTTGTTGCACTTTTTGCATTAATGTAATTCGTGGAGAATCAAGCCTCCTTCCATACCTTATCAAATGATCGCAGATCATAGAGTTTAACCATCTCTGAATTTATTCCAGCAGCAAAAATGAGACCCTCGGGATCAAAGGAGCACACAGGCTTTCCTTGCAGGTGCATCAAGCCCTAAAAAAGCAAAAAAATTACAAGAAATTCAGCATCAGTTGTTTCCTATATTTACAGTGTAAAACTACAGATAACGTAACCAGCTAAAAATCAAAACAGTTAGGGAGTATTGATGCATAGATAGAAATTTGGGCTGATAACGATATTAACATTGCAGTTATGGCTGATAACTAACATTTACCGATATATACAATTCTCCACCCTTATAACAGTGTTAAAACGACCATACCATTGACATTGCTTCTCAATGCTATGCTGAATCACCGTCACATGACCAAACAATCACCACATGGCCAACTCGGGACTTGCCTCATCTTTGACTCGACTTGACTCGGGACTCGAGGACAAAGACTTGAGACTTACTTGTGACTTGCAAAACAATGACTTTGTCCCACCTCTGCTTTGAATAGAAAAATACTTATTTTCTTAGAATACAATTTGAGATTTTTGTGTAATTTTTGTCCTGTTTGACTTAAAGCGAGCTATTATTGTTATATGTTTATTTTCTAATGAAAAAAAGGTTTCTATTTAGATTTTAAAGTAATTTCTGCATTGGTTGACTTGCAAAAGCTGATTTTAAGTTTATTTCACTTTTCTTTAACTACATAGAGCAGGAATACTTTAAATATGTTAAAATCAAAAGTCTTAAGTGAACAGAATATGATTGATGTTTAAGGATTAGACCAAGTTTCCTCTTTTATGGAAATCAAAATAGAGTCACCCTTTGTTATATTTAAACTGCCAACGCACATTTCCTTTAGCCTTCACTGAAAATATGATGGATGGATTTAAGAGTAGAAAGTAGCCATGGAAGGAATGCAGGAAAAACCCTAAATGGGGGATAAATATGCAACAAAAATAATTGTTTCATAATCGTAGCACCAAATCGTAAATGAATCGGAATCGTGAGGCAGCAAAGATGGCACACCCCTAGAAATGACCCTCTGGTAATATTGGCCCAGTTCTAATTCTCTGGCCGATACCAGAATGTTAAAAAACGACCAACATTGGTCATTGGCCGATATATCGTGCATCCCCATTAAAAAGTCAAATTTTTTCATGAACAAATGCAAAATGCGGAGAACTATTACTAACAACTGACTAAAACTAGACACCAACCTGGCAGTTCGGTGAGCGCAGATCCCACAATCTGATAGTTTTGTCTAATGAGCCGGAAATAAACGTGTCATCCACAGGAGACATGGACAGAGAAGTCACTCTGATCAAAACACACAGAAAAAACATGAACAGAGAAACTTCGAACATGAATCAATCATGGAAAAATTAGAATAGCCTTTACCTTTTGTTGTGTCCAGGAAAATACCGGATATATTTGTTGTCATGAAGAGACAAATACCGGATCGTGTCTTAAAGACAAAAAAAAACAAAATAAGCAACACCAATAGACTGAAATGAAATTGATTATTTCATGCACTGAAAATTACCGACATAAAAAGAAAAGAAAAACACTTCCAAACTCGTCTGAAGATTACACTCAACCGTAGGCAAGGCAGTCACTTGTACAGTTAGCTCCTGTATGGGGTAGAATCACAGACCCTCAAACTGTACAAACAACTACCTCAGGCTACAGTGAGCAGCATGATGAGCAGCTATGCAACAGAAATCACCAGCGGTTTTGCATCGTAAGCCAATACAACATGAAGTTATGTTACAAAACAGAAATTTAAATAAAAAAATCCCTTTATACATTTTAACCCAATTTTTCAGAATACATACCATCGATTTTGTTTGAACTGTAGACCACTGTGTTTGCAGCATGTGTGTACCTAATCAGATCCACTCCATACTTCTTACTGTAGAGAGTTCTTTTGGGTCTGTCAAAAACGAGAAGCAAAAAATAAGTGCCTAAATTGGGACATTAAACAATAGCAATAACCAACAGAACAGTTTTCTGTTCATTTAATGGCTTTACAGTAAGATTGGAGGGAGAAGCATTACTTTTTGCTGAAGATCTACAAAGCTGCTCATGTAAATCACAACCTCTTGCCAGACTATTCATTAACCTTGGAATTTTTTCATATTTCTAACAGCTCATTAAAGAGGAACTCTTCCCCTACCGGAGTCTAACTCTGCCCACATTTCATGTTTTAAAAATGCACCAAAAAGAGACATTGCCTGGTAGACCGAGGGACGGCGAGTTGAGAGGGCTGGGCGGCGTGAACACTTCCTTGCCATTTCTCCAACTCACTACGTAAGTGTGGCCGACACTTGGCTGTTTTTATATTCCACAGTGGGCAGCGCAGCTGATATAGTTCAGAGCTCACCGCAGAGCCAATGGGAATGGCTGATTCAAATCCACGTGTAGTGAATACTTTAAATCTGAAATTGGCGCTACACTAAGTTTCAGGCAGAAAATTTAATTTTAAATAAAATGGACATTATACAGTTTAGGGGGAAAAAACGATTTGCACTTTAATGTGAATGCATTTTACCTGCTAAATTGCCCTTAGGTATGAGTGTGTGGATGTTTGTCCTGTGTGTCTACATGTTCCCCTTTGATGGACTGGCAACGTGTCCAGGGTGTACCTGCCTTTTGCCCAATTAACGCTGAATATAGGCACCAAGAACCATAGATAGAGAGCTCCTTCAGTGACAGACTGCTGCCTACTAGGCACACAAAGGAGCTATACCGCAGGTCCTTCCTCCCAGCAGCTTAGACTTCATCGCCATCACTGCTCCCACACAAACTCAATAGGTTTTAGAACTCATTTGCAGTTTTCTCATTTCAAGTAACATCACTGCTGTTTTTTGCACCGTTATTTCACTTACTGAAATACAGTATTATTTTTATGCAAATACAAGTCCATGCACATTTTTCTCTAAATTTAACTACTCAGCTGCACAATACCTTTAATGAGTACGCTATTTTTTTAAAATAACTGCCCAATATCATTATACTTAGGATCAGACTGCCAAGTTGACTGCCTTCAGCCAAGGACCCCTTTGACCCCTCCCACAAGTGGAGAGCCCATGGGAAAGGGGACCCATGTTTCATCATGGCCTGGCTGGGACCTATGGGTAAAAGTCCAGCTACCAGGTGCCTGCCCTTGTGCCCCACCCCCAGGCCTGGCCCCAGAGGTAGGCCCTTGTGACCCGCGTCCAGGCGACAGGAACGCTGAAACCCTTGTTGCTGATCATCACAAGAGGTCTTTAGGAAATACATTTCATATGCAGGGTGTCTAGTCTCTTTACGAGAGATGGGGCAAAAACCTAGGTCATCCAGGAAGGGCTCAGAGTAGAGCCACTGCTCCTCTACACCAAGAGGAGCCAGTTGAGGTGGCTCAGACATCTGGTCTGGGTGCCTCCTGGACACCTCCCTGGTGAGATGTCCTAAACACAGTTCCACCTCGAGGAAACCAGAGGGAAGACCCGGGACACGCTGGAGGGACTACAATTTTTGGCTGACCTGGGAAACCCTTGCAATTCATCTGGGGGAAGCTGGCCCAAGTGGCTGGAGAGAGGGAAGTCAGAGTCTCTCTGCTTAAGCTGCTGCCCCCGCAACCCCATCCCAGCTCAAGCAAAAGATAGTGGATGGGTGTATTGTACCATCTCCTATTTTTATATCGTTTTTTGTCACTGTGTGACTGTGGATGTTCCGACTCACCTTAACTGGCTACTGTGAGACCTGAATTTACCCACTGTGGGAAATAAAATATATTTCTAATCTAAACATGTGGTGTTGGACAGTTGGTCCCTTTTTGAGCAAAAGGAGAAATGGCGTCAATTAGCTCAAATACTAAAAATTGAGCTCCTCAGCACTGACTAGCACCAGTTTTTTCGTCTTCATCGTTCGATTTGGTCTTGAAACTCTTTAAATATTAGCTCAAATTAAAGCGCATTTTCTCCGTTTACTTCCCACTTAAACACAGGTATAACGTTAATCTAATAACTGTGCTTGTAATAAATATAAAGCTGAATATCTGACAATTTTGGAAAACCCACGGAATTAATACTGGACCAGTTTTACCCAGTAGCCTCATATTTTTCATTTCATCCTGCACCGCTCTACGCACCGCAGTAAGGCCTCCGCGGTTAGCTTAGCAAGCAGCTAATAAAAAATAAAAAATAAAACTAAACTGAAGAGAAACCGGTCTTACTTTCCCTCCTGGCAGTCGTACAACACCAACGAGTCGTCGTCGCTGCTGGAAATGATCGCCTCCCCGTTGGAGCAGAAGTCGAAGCAGTTAATTTTGTCGGAGTTTTCTCGGAACACCTTAGCAACCCTGAAGCTCCGAAGCACATTGTCTGTTAGCTTCATGGTGGCCCGCCTGTGTCTGAGGGGGAAGCTGGCCCTCGCCTCGCTTTAAAGCGACTAAGGGGTCACAGTTACGGTGCTTTGTGAGGGTATATGGGAAAAAGGCGCAGCTAAAAAGTAGTTGGGTAAATAAATCCCCCAAAAACGGCGACAAAATCCCGCCTTGGGTTGTGAGTCCACAGCAGAGGAGGAACGAAACGCACCGCCTTCGCCACGTCTGTGACGCACAAATCAACACCTGACATACACGCTCAGGGGTCAGACGCTAGCTCTTATCGCGAGAGTTGCATGGAACTAGAACCAAAACATGATAAACGCCACATTTTGAACAATCAAATAACCCTATAGTGTATAGTTTTGCTGCTTTGTTTTAAATGTCTCAGATAGCTGCCACGCTGTGTGTTCACTACCAGCGCTTTTTGTCACATACAAGGACTGCATGTTGTTTTACTGCCAGCCTCTAAATAAACACATGATGAAGAAAGTGCTGGGTGGACTTTTGACCCCACAAAAAGGAAACTCCAAGGTATGAACCACGTATAACTGTTCTGCTTGTTTGTGTCTTTTTGTTGAATGGCTTGAAAATATCAAATAATAATAATTATTATTATATAACCGCTTAGACCAGGGGGTCTGCAGCCCTTACAATCCACTGAGACATTTTTACCCTCAGTCCGCTGCTGGTAGAAAGGATCTGCGATAAGGTTCCTTTGTGCACCTAGGATGCAGCAGTCTGTCACTGAATGGGCTCGCTATCTAATTTTGAATTAGGAGCTTTTTAGTGGGTATCTGTCAACTTTATTGGATTTCGTTTTGAGTACGGTGTTTTTGCTCGTGTAAATGGGTTCAGGTTTTTACTGAGCCAGGCAAATGTATTGAACATTTTTGCATTACAATCAGAAATGTTATACACCATAAGTTTGCAACCTTTACAATCCAAGAAGCCATTTTTTCCCTCAGTCCATCTAAGTAAAAGTCGTTTAGAGCCACAAATATTACATGGCCTCTTGAAAAAAAAGACCACATAATTTTTTTTAAATATCTAAAACTAGAAAAGTTGTAATGTTTAAAGATTCATAATTTTATTTCGATTTTATTTCAGTTGTTTTTCTTTTTAAACATTTTAAAATAAAGAAAAACCACAGTTTTGCAAAAAAAAGTGATATATTTTCTTCTATAGGATGTTGACATTAGTGGAAATAATGAAATAAATAAAAGGACATAGTTGTCAACCTAATGACAAGAAAAATAGATCTAAACATATTATTGGTATATTTAGTGTCATTCTGTTGTGGAAATTCAAAGCAATTATTTCATGAAAAAAGGGAAAAACTGCAAAAAACTCCATTTGTTGTCATATCTATATTTAAAAACAAGAGTCAAGGTCCAAAGAGCCACAGGTTGCAGACCCCTGGTCACCGTAACTCTATTTAATACACTTTACTGGTATTGGGTTAGGCCTAATTTTGCCTTCAAAGCTGCCTTCATTTTTTGTGGCATACATTCAGAAATTCATTCAGGGAGTCAGTGTCATGTTCAAGAAACTAATTTTAGCTTTGTGGCATTTTGCATTATCCTACTGGAAGTACCTATTATCAAAAGATTGGCAAGGTCAGCAATACTCAGGTCTTGGTCTTTAAATAATTGGTACTAAGCAATCTTCAAGTGTGTCAAGAAAATATCCCCCACACCATTACACCATCACCACCAGTCTGACATAAGGAAGGATGGCTTGTCACTTAATTCTCCTTTCTTCTTAAAGTATGTTGATAAGAAGTTTTTCCAGTGTGTAAAACGGTATTGCATCAATGTAATTATGTACTTTAGTATATTGTTTAGTACGACTAAAGCATTATATTTATCATTTTTTAGGACGTGTAAATAAAGAATGGATAAAAGGAAAGCTGAAATGCATGTTCACATGGGCAGTGATCTCTTGAAATTAATCATTAAACACAGTTTAAACAAGTCTAGTCACTGTTTGGTTAGATTTTTGCTTCGCTGGTGACCTGGAACACACACAACGGGCTGCCGCAGGAATATGCTGGCTTTAATCGCCCCGCACAACCCATGCAGGTAGGCAGACTTAAAACCAGATTTGAAGGGAGTCACAGTAGCTGGGTTTGTATGACAAATACAATAATTATAATTATTGTTTATTTAAAGATGAACCTAGTAAATGTATATTCATTTTATCCATACTTTCTAAACTAAATTGACATGTAAAGCATTTGAAGTGTTTTTCTGTGTGAGTGTAAGTAAACACTGTATGATGCACATTTTAACTAGAAATTTGTTTCCAACTTGTCTTACATCTGGAGATCTTTGGAAGAGTGGTAATGAGTACAATAATGGATCGTTTTAAATCTATGTACATTTTTATAATTAACCCTCTAATATAAAACTTGGCATGCATATAGTTTGATTGTAAGGTTTTAAATGTGAAACATCTTTTGAATTTTACTTGCATATAGTATTATGCAAGTTTCATCTTCCTAAATTAACATGCTTTTCTCACTCTACACATCTTGATGTATCAATTCCTCAGACCCATTAGGTTTTCAATGGCCCGCATCCTTTCCTTGTTCCGGCCTCAGCCTTTTCTGGCCCTCGCGGGCAGAACAAATCCTACCTTCCGCCAAATGTCCATGGACTCACGGGCACGGGAAGTCTTCAGGACCGCAGTGGAAGCTGTGCAGCCAGACCGTGTGGTCAGGCAGAGCATAGAGCGCAAGGAGGACTCTGTCATTTTTGATGGACGCAGCTTCATGCTCAGACACAACCTGCACCTCGTGGGCTTCGGGAAAGCAGTTCTGGGAATGGCTGCAGAGGTAGAGAGGATTCTGGGTGATCATTTAGTCAAAGGAGTCGTCAGTGTGCCTCATGGGATACAGCAGACGTTACAGCAGCATGGAAAAAGGTGAGCAAGTGATGTACAATCCACAGTGCTTTGCAGAAATATTCTTACTGGTGTTTTTAATATTTTGTAACAACCACCAACTTAATTTACTTTCCAACTCTTTTGTATTTTTGGTATTGTACATGATAAAACAACACAAATTATGCATAATTGTGAATCCAACCAGCCACTTATAAGTGAATAATGTCCACCATGGTGTAATTTCATTTCAGTATAAATACAGCTTTTCTGTGAATGCCTCAGAAGTTTCTCTGAAACTCTGGAGGAGCTGCAGAGATCCACAGCTCATAACAATGACTATTAGTTGTGCACTTTACGAATCCGGCCTTTATGGAAGAGTGGTAGAGATAAGGCTGCTTTAAAAAACAAAAACATACAAAGTCCAGTTTGCTGTTCGCCACACACAATGTAGGGGTCCCAGCAAACCCCTAGAAGAAGGGGCTCTGGGCAGGTGAAACTATAATTAAAGAAAACTAACACTGAACAACATTTTGAACTCACCATCCCCACAATGAAACATGGTGTTGAGAGAATCATGCTGTAGGGATCCTGTTTTTCAGCTGGACAGGAAAGCTGGTCAGAGTTAAAAAGAAAATGGATTGAGCTAAATGCAGGGCAATCCTGGAATAGAATATTTTAAAGGCTGCAAAAGAAGCTTTTTAAGAACTCTGCTGTGTAAGGATGGTTTAAATGAATGTTTTTTTTCTGCTGCTGGGCATTTGTCCCACTTTAATAATACTTGTCATACTATTCCTGACAAGGTTGCTCCATTAAAAATTTGGCCCCTAAAGCCTAAACCGGAGCAAAATGATGTAACTCGTGCATCCAGAAATGCTTGGAGAAAGGCTGAACGAAGATGGAGGGAGGATAAGTTGCATGTATCTTTTGACATTTTGAAGAACTCCTGGCGGGATTTTTAGAAGACTGTGAAGAAAACAAAATTGACATATTTGGCAGGTGTTATCCTGTCAAATTCTCAGAACCCCCGTATGTTGTTTAGCAATATGAAAAGTATCCTGAATCCTCTGCGTCCTGATGGTCTGGACGCCTCATTAGCTGTTCGCGAGGAATTTCAGACCTTTTTCATTGAAAAGGTTGAGATTATATGGTCACAAATCTTGTCCCAGTCACTTGCACCACCTGATGTCTGCCATTGCTCTGCCGCCTTTCAGCAGTTTGAAATTGTATCCATCCAGGTGCTAGAGGATGTAGCCTAAACCATCGGGGTCCTGTATGGATGCTGTGCCCCCCAAAGTGTGTCGTTTTACTTCCTGGTGAGACTGTTCTCCTTATGATACTGGACCTGACTGCAGTTTTTGACACGACTGACCATAAAATTTTACTATCCTGCTTAGATAATTATCTTGGTGTATAAAGTTCTCCCGTAAGCTGGTTCAGGTCATATTTGTCTGAAATTAGCTTTTCTGTAAGTCTCTAAAAGATTTTCTTTCTTCATCTGCCCCTCTTAATTGTGGTGTCCCACCGGGTTCAATTTTGGGCCTTTTCTTTTTAGTCTCTATTTGCTTCCCCTTGGTGTCATTTTTCTCAGTTATGAATTGTCATTTTATTTTTATGCAGATGACTGCCAGATATGTGCTCCATTAATAAAGACAAAAGAGGGTGTCATACAGTTCCTTAAGCATATTCAAATTCAAATTCAATTCAAAATTACTTTATTAATCCCAAAGGGAAATTAAATGTTGTTGTAACTCCTTATGCAAGTTCCTTCAAAGGTTTGTTGTAGATGCTGATGGCTGTGGGTAGGGATGATCTCCTGTAGCGCTCTGCAGAACTGAAGAAGCCTCTGACTGAAGACGCTCTGTAGCTGTCTGACAGTCTGATGTAGAGGATACTCTGGATCTATGGCCTCTTCTTTTCAACTCATCAGGGTTTTGTGGTTGTAGTTGAGGTATTATTTGAGCTTTTGTGATGTTAATCAGCTGCTGCCAGTTGTAAACCACCTTGTTGCCATGGTTATGCATCATAACAAATGTCCAAAAATAAAAAGTATCAGCAAAAATCCTTCCAGCTGCACAGCATTAAAAACCAGAGAGAACAGTTGTCCACAAAAACAACGTCTGTACCAAAAATGGAAGAATTAAAGCTTAAAAAAAGAAAAACATATGAACAAAAACATATGAACCAAAGTAACAGAGCCCCTCCAACATGCTGCCACCTTGAGCGGCGCAATTCCGGAATATCAAAGAGTGGATGGCCTCAAATTTCTTAAGTATTAATGAACAGATATTTGCTTGCTCCTAGTGGTTCATCGAGTGCTCTTTCTGCACCTCTGGATTTATTGTCCTCTTTTGTAAAACCCATGATTTCTAACTTGGGTGTTAAAGGGATATTCCCCCCCTAAGTGAAATTTAGTATTTCCATCTTCCCCAGACTTAGATTAGTGTGAAAAAGCATTTTGGAACCAGCCCAGTCTTTCTCCTAATCTGGCAGTAGTCTGTATACTTTTGCTTAGCATAAACAATGTAAGTAAATGGCTAACATTTCATGTGCAAAAGTCATAAAAATTATTCAACAACAATCCAAATTATTCCTGGTGACCTCATCATATCGATTGCAAATGAAAATAATACATAACACAAGAATTACAGGATTACTGGATGGGACTGCCGTATTCTTCGGACCCAGTACCATCTTTCTGGTAATATTGTTTTTTTTTCTTCATAGTCCTCTAGTGTGAAATGCTCCTCGCAAACCAGATAGTGATACATTTTCTCCATGTGTGTTGTTTCCCAGGGCAGTGAGTTATCGTATTCATTCCACATTAGATGGAATTCCGTGAAACATAGTGTCGCTGTTTGTCTTCTGCTGGTTTTTGCAACCCATTGCTACACTACCAAGAACCATTTTCTTGCATTAGACTTAACGTACTCAAACTAAGGCAGTCAAAACTCAGTGCAGCTCACGCGTTTGTGTTTACAGAAGTAGGTGTCTTCTGCTGGCGCTGCGTCATGTCCTTGTGCCTTGAAACGGCGCCTTACAGTGGTGCTTTGTCGTAAAGTCCCAAATCTAAATCTGCTTCTGTAATTTTTTTGTGTTACTTATAATTTTCATTTGCAATCGATGTGATTTTTGAGGCCACCAGGAATAATTAGGATCATTATTTAGTAATTTTCATTACTTTTGTACACGAAATGTTAGTCGTTACCATTCACTTACATTGTTTATGCTAAGCTAAAGCAAACAGTCTGCTGCCAGATTAGAAGAATGAATGGGCTGGTTAAAAAACACGTTTTCCCACTAATCCTGGGGAAGATGGCAACTGACTAAATTTCACTTAGGGGTGGAATATCCCTTTAAGGTTGACAATGAACTAAAATTTGACAAACAAATTAATAGTTATGTTAAATCCAGTTTTTTAAACTAAAGCAATTGACAAAAATTAAACCAGTCTTAATAAAGAAGGACTTTGAAAGCCTCATTCACACATTCATAACAACAAGGTTAGACTGCTGTAATGCTCTGTATGTTGGGGTTAGTCAGGTATCTCTCTTCTGCCTGCTTGCTTGCTGATGGGCACCCGCAAGTCAAAGGAATGGAAAAGAGTGGAGATTCACCTTCCAGTGGGACATTAACTCCAATGTGACATCAACACCAATTATATTCTTGTGTTAGAATGGCCCATAGATCTAAATAAAGGGTAATAATGGAAGAAAGCCTATTCTTTAGGCTAACTTTTAATGTTTAACTTTATGTTTCCTTCCACTTCACAATTATGTGCCATTTTGTGTTGGAAGATGTAGAAAGTTAAAGGACTACTTGTCCTAATACTGTAAGCAACCTCAAATATCACGAGGGGTATCAATATGTCCACATTTTATGCTTTACATCTATCACAGCCATCTGTTGCTAAAAGAAGACAGTCAGATCAAAGTCATGGAGGGAGCCAAACACAACCTGCCTGATGATGACTCTCAGAAGGCAGCTGAAAGGATCAAGCAGTTAGCCAGTGAACTGACAGAAAAAGATTTGCTGCTTGTGTTAATATCAGGTAAAAGCGCATGATTTTTAAAAAAAAGAGTCACACTGATTGTTCTGCCCTCAAACAGCAGGTTTGTTTCCGTCTAGGTGGAGGCTCTGCACTGCTACCAGCACCAATACCTCCGATCTCGCTGCAGGAGAAGCTTGATGTTACTCGCAGACTTGCAGCTGCTGGTGCTACCATCCAAGAACTCAACAAAGTACGTCGAGCCCTCTCTTTTTTGAAGGGTGGAGGGCTTGCACACCATGCTCACCCTGCACAGGTAACTGGCAGTAATGATTTAAAAATGACTTTTTATCAATGAAAGAGCCTATTTCTAAACGGTGATCTTCTAATCATTTCATCGAAGGTGGTTTCACTCATATTGTCGGATGTGATTGGGGACCCTCTTGATCTGGTAGCAAGTGGTCCAACAGTGACATGCGAGGTGTGGCCAGAGGAGGTTTTATCCATCCTTGAACGATACAAGCTCCTCAATTCCATGCCAGCTTCAGTAAAAGAAGTCCTTGCAAGACAGGGTCCTCGTTGGAAAGAGAATAAGGAGGTCTCGGATTCATCTGCAGAGGCTCTCAATGCTGTGATTGGCTCTAACACCGTTGCGCTTACATGCGCTGGGCGGCGTGCCCGAGAGCTAGGTTTCCGTCCTGTTGTGCTTTCACCGGGAGTCTGTGGCGACGTGAGGCTGGTCTCCAGATTGTATGGCCTTCTGGCTCGCTTTGCTTGTTCCCGAGAGGAACCACCCCCAGAGATCGCAGCCGAAGTGCTGAGGCTCGGGCCGGAGGTGGGCGTGGAGAGCTGGGACCTGTGCCGAACCATGCAGGTGTTGGGTGAAGGGCGTATCGAGGGCTGGGGCGCCACATGTGTGTTAGCTGGAGGAGAGCCCACCGTGGAGTTGACGGGGAAAGGACGAGGTGGTCGAAACCAGGAGCTGGCTCTCCGAGTGGGACTGGAACTGAGAGGCCTGGAGCTCCCACCGCAGGGGCCCGTGTTTCTGAGCGGTGGCACTGATGGTCAGGACGGACCCACGGAGGCTGCGGGAGCAGTCACTGATGGGGGGCTGTATGATGAAGCACGAGCCCAAGGATTAGACGTCGACAGCTTCCTCAGTAATAATGACTCGTATACCTTCTTTTCTCAACTCTCAGCTGCAAAGCGTTTACTTGTACCTGGCCTGACCTGCACTAATGTCATGGATGTACATGTGCTACTTATCCCAGCAATTCCCATTAAAGTAAGTTAATGCAAAACAGTGTAAAAAAAATGCAGATCATGTCAGGTTTTTAGTTTTATAGACATTATTTTATTTTATTTTTTTAAGAGTTTGCTATGTTTAAATTTCACAGTCATGGAGTAACAAGTTGCAGCAGATGGCAGCTCAGACAGGGCCCAGTTCTCCTGGAGGTTTATTCCTGCCAAAAGAGAGTTGTTTCCAGGGTTGCAAAATTCCCAGAATTTCTCAAATTGAAAGCTTTCAAGAGGGATTTACCTTGAATTAATGTAAATAAACAGTAATTGACCTGGAATTTAAAATATTGAAATTTGGCAGCTAACAGGATTTTTTAAACCAGATTTTATGCATACACACTTTAGTATATCTATGCTGTTCTTCAATAACATGCACACTGCTTACTGCAGGGTCATTGAGGCCACGCTTCCTACATGCCCTGTGCATTCCTCCATCACATGCACAGATGAGTTCTGGACATGGACTATTGGGTCCACATTTTTCAGCCCAGAGTACAAGATTACTGGTAGGCTACATACAATTAAGTACGTTTTTATTATAGTATTAGGTAAATATATTTAACATAAAATATTCATATTTATTTGCAAATTCAGTTCAATTCAAAAATACTTCATTAATCCCAAATGGAAATTAAATAAAAAAATATCACATTTATGTCTGCCAATAACAAACAAAATATGGTTGTTTGTTTTGATGAATACCATACCATACCATTTTATTCATATATTACTTTCAATATGACAAGTACAGTCAGTCAAAGTGCTGTACAGTAGGAATAAATGCAGACATGTAAATAAATATAAGATGTGTATATACCTACACGTACAGATACGTAAAAGAGTAAAAAGGGGGTAAGAAACAATAAAATAGTTAAAAGGAGATAATAAAATAAAAGATCATATCAATAATAAAATACAAAAAAGTCATGAATACCCCTAAATTCCACACAATCCCTTTGTGTTCAGAGGATTTCCATCGAAAGCTTCCAATTAGGAATTTTTACCAAATACCTTATCTTAGTTTCCCATAGGTTTGGGGAAAGCTTCTAAAGATAAGAAAAAAATTCCACCCTTTGTATACTTCATGGGTCCTCTCCACTGTCACCATGTGCTTGCTCAGGAGGAGAATGCTGCAAAATGGATGGAAACAGTTGGCCTTTCTTAGATGGATTACTTTTTACCAATTGGCATTGTACAATCAATTGAATTAGTTTTAACTTTATTACAATTAGAGTTCAGTTGGACTGCATGTCAGTGGATCTAAATCTGTCTATGCCTTAATTGTTTTTTGAACGAAACGGTGAGATTTTAGTTACATTTTGACTGAATTAGGTTCCGTTTTGTGACACTATAATGGAGATTACATTTTTGTTGTGAATTGCACTATTTAAATCCTCCACTGATGTATCAAATAAACGTTAAAGATGTTTAAGTAATATGTATTTCAGCCATATTGTACAGTAAAACCTTTGCCTCAACATTTTAATGTAAAGACAATCAAACTTTATATTTGCTAGCTGACAGCATTCTAGCTAGCTAGCTGAATATCATTCTGACCTCATCTTGCTTATCATTAAAGATGAAGTGACTATGGATTTAATTTTTTATTAAATTATTAACTGAAAAAAACTAAACAATGTGTTTATTCCCACAGAAATGTGTCTTGGATTTTGTTTTAGGATATTTTACACAATTATTTGTTGTCTAAGCACTATGCATAATCATCTACGGTGATGTCCTTTGATATTACAAATTAGACTGATAGGGAACACTGAACAGGGTTGGGCCCAGCTATGATCCCTCTTGTTATTTGGGATGTTTCTGAACATGTAGAAAAAAGTTGCATACACAATTCCCCCCTTTTGTCAAATAAACTGACAGTAACAGGAAAGCAATGTTCCCCTTACTAACTTATTTCCACTTTATAACTGTGCACTGTTTTGTTCTTGTAAGTCATGAGATCCTAATAAAGTACACTCAATTTTGTGGTAATGTCAAAAAAATTTGAAAATGTTGCAAAACAGAAAAAGAACCATGAAGGTTGGTAACAAACACAATGAAACAGTGATTTAGAGAGGATAATTTATTCAACAAATTGCATAAATAAAACTGGCCACATCTACCGTTCAATAGTAATCTGGCTATAACTATTTACACACAGCCAATGCTGTCACGACTCATCCAGCTCCACCAATGCCAAGCGTATTCATAATTTTGTATTATTATTTTGACTTCAAAAATACATTTGTTGAACCATATAAGGTCCATGTTAAGACATTTTACTTTAGTCCTTCCAGCAGAGAAAGTGTCCTGCTATGTGACCGTTGCCGACTGGCTGAAGTAAATATGCCAAAAATCGTTGTTCAACACCAATCCAGGAGAACTGATAGATCTTCTTATCTACAAATGATAAAAACTGATCATGTTCATTTAGTGTCTGAAGTATTTAAAAAAAATCAGTCCAAATTTCAGAATGAGTGTCACTTTAATCCCGATGGCTCTTCAGAGGGTCTCCAGGTTTACTCTCCCTACACGACAACAGAAACCACAACAATGCAATACTTGAAGAATAACACATAAACGGCATAGTTAGGTGTTCAGCTCCTCGGTAAGCAGGCTATATAAAAGCACTGTCTGTGGTCCAGCGAGCCGAGTCAAACTCTCTCTTAAAGAATAGCTTCACGCATATAGGGTGCATTACGGTAACAGAGCAGTACGGGTGCCTTTGCAGGCTAGAAAATAATAAAAAAAATAAAAAATAAAATGAGAGCCATAACTACTAAAATGTATATTTATGACATACATATTACTTAATCACACATGCTATATTCAGAATATTTCATGATTTTACAGTAGATTCAGAGAAATGCACATGAGGTACTTTGACGTGGTGTTCCTCAAAAATATCTACAGTAAAATTATGAAACATTTATTCTGGTTATAGTATAGATGACCCGTTAATATAATCCAAAGAGAGTTTGTTGTCACCTCTCAGGATTTGGCAGAAATTCATTTCTGAAAATCAGATAAACGCCTATCCTGGATGAGCATTATGAGGTACTTTGACTGAGTTTATCTCCAAAAATCGTCAGTACAATTAGGAAATATTTATTTCTGCATCTAGTATTTATGTGAAAGTAGTAAGTATGTCATAAATACACATTTTAGATAGTTACCTATAACATTTCCCTTCTTTCCCATTTTTCTTTAACCTGCAAGGCCCCCCCTGCTGCTTTATTACTGTAAAGCATGTAAGTGCGAAGCTAATTTTAAGAGCGCGCTAACGTCGGCTGACTATCTCCATGGCAACAAATGTCACCTCTAACTGAATGTATCTAATTAAACTAAAGCTGTTTGGCAAATACAGTTACATACTTCCAACATCGGACACTCACCATCCGCCCAGGTGAGGAGCTGCCTCGGGTGTCCCTCCGTTCTGCCCAGCCCCTGGATGTAAACACAGAGCATGCTAATGTGGCTAGCTTAGCTTTACACAGCAAAGTGTCCCTGTGCGGAACGAATAACACCCACCTTGTCGGTGATACATGTCGTTTACAGTGTTCCCGTAGACTTTCCATGCAAAGTGAATCGCGATGAGACTAAAAATCAGCCAGCTGAGTAGGATTTTGAATATGGAGACCCTCATGTCGTTGGCAAGCCAATCGTCTACGAACTCGGAGAGGAACGACAGGCAGATGTCAGCGATGCGGGACAGAAACTCAAAATCCCACGACTCCTCCATACTGTCCGCTTAATGCAGAAAGAAATGGGTCAGCTGTTCGTTTAGTCACTCTGGAGACATCACTTTGGTTAGGTAGGATGCGTTATCTACACGTCCTACTACTATTGGCTTTGTTTACGCAGGAGAACATCTTCTTCTTCTTCTGCTTTTTGTTTAAAAGGCGGGTGGCATCCAACTTAAGGTGCATTACCGCCACCTACTGTGCAGGAGTGTGATTCAGGAGAACATTCTTCTTCTGTTGGTTTTTGGTGGTTTCTAATCGGCATACAGATGCAGTTCCGCCACCTATTGGACTAGAGGGTTGAACTGTGTTTTTTGGAGTTTTTGAAGGTGCATGGTATCATATATATATATATATATATATATATATATATATATATATATATATATATATATATATATATATATATATATATATATGAGAAAGAGGAATTAAATGTTGTAACTCATATCCAGTATTTTCAAAGAGTTGTTGTGGATGGTGATGCTGTTAGCAAAAGGGATCTCCAGTGGCAGTCAGTCTCGCAATTAATCTGTAGAGGCCTCTGACTGAAGACTGTTGCTGAATGACAGCCTCCTGACAATCATGAAATGATAACAGCTCAATTTAAAGGCAGCAGAGACAATATTCCACTGTTACACGTCTTTGATGACACCATTACATCCAAGCACTGCTAATCCACCTCATTTGCTTTTGCTGCTCCTCTTTAAATCTCTGTCAAGTTGCATATAAAAGTTTTTTTTTTTCAGTAACTCGTTTATAATACATAGATTCATTACACACAACGCAATACATTTCAGGCAGTTTTTGTCTGGTATATATAATTTCTTCAAATTTCATAATAAAATGTATTACATTATTTTTTTTATCTTGATACCTATGGCTTACATCTAGTAAAAACCCAGCATTCAGTTTCTCTGAAAGTCAGAATCTAGGACTAATAAAAAAGGATTTTTTTAAGACCAAAACATTAAAGCATATTGATGAAAAATTTAGTGGAAAATAAATATGGAGGAAAAAGCATACACAAGCAACAAAGATAAGTGAAGCGGTGAGAGGTTTATGGAGCAGAGCCCATTCAAGAGCTGGGCGGATATTGGGCTGGACTGCTGCCAGAGTCATGATCTACAACTGTTGTATTTCTTGTGTTAAAGCCACTCTTAAACCAGAGTCAGTACTTAATACATGAATTTTTTATTTAAAAACTGAAACTAATCACATTTTGATGAAACTCAAATATATTGAATACACTTTACACAGTTTGAGAAACCTTTCTCAATTAATTATTGCAAGATAATGTTATGTTTTTTTCTTCATCAGTTGTAACGGTTCTACTCTTTCTTTTTGTTGTTGTTGATTGTTGATGTTTGATTGTTTCTGGTTGTTTGATGTATGAAGATCAGGACAGGTACATCTTTGCATGTTAGATGTGTTGTTCAATCCCACTTCTCCTATCCTGAGTCTAATAAGGATTCTGATTCATACCACGTACTTAACTTGTAACTAAATGTTGTTAAATAAATATAAAAGCAGCTTCTTTTATCACTGAACTTCGCCTTTCTTTCATGACTCCCATGAGTATAGTAAATGGTAAATGGACTGCATTTATATAGAGCTTTTCCAGTCATACTGACCCCTTAAAGTGCTTTCCACAAGAGCCATATTTACTTGGTATGTAAGAAAATATCGATACACCGATATATAGCAATATTTTTTCCCAATATTGTATCAATATTCAAAACAAAAATATCGATTTTGTTTAAGGATTTGAATGGAACCATTAATGATGACAGTAATTTTTGTACTAAAATTAAAAGTATAACTGGTAGTTTGTGGCTGTTTTCACCTTCTTTGTTCCAGTGGATCAATTAGATCTAGTAATAAAACTGAATGTGTTAAAGTATGAAACAGGTTGTAGTGTTTAGAACGCTGTGACAGTTTTCCTACAGTTAAATTCAGTTTTAAAAATCACAATATATTGTCTTACTCATAGTATCGCGATAAATCGTATTGTCTCCCCTGTATTGCGATACATATCGTATTGCCAGATTTTTGCCAATACACATCCCTAATATTTACCCATTCAACCACAAATGCAAACACGTTGATACACCAATACACTTATCACTAGGCAACTGGGGGTTAGATGCCCTTCCCAGGAGTACCTTAACATGTGACAGAAAGAAGCTGGAACCTACAACCTCACGATTGACGCCACAGCCACCCCAGTATACAGTGTCCCTCCAGTGCACAGGGTTTCATTTCAGATTGAAACTCTGGATACAAGAGGTAGTCAAAAGCAAATTAGTCTGTCAGAGAAATTCTCAATCTTCACAAACTAAGTAAAGTTTTCATGTTTAAAATACACTTTAACCCAATTGCTATTGAGTTATTAAAATCATAAACTCAGGGAAATGACTTGTCCCAATAGTTAACTCTAAAATATGTCTTAAATGCACAATGTGCAAACACTTAAATAGGTTGGTGCCTTCAGGCATGGTAAATTCTGCATGGGCACCGAGTACACCTCGAACCGGCCCTGTTATGTTTTTATTTTGTTCAATGTAAGGTTTCCTGAGAGGGCGGGAATGACCCACTCCTACCAGCTTCCTGATTGGCCAGCTGAACTCGTCATCGCCGATTCCGGAAGTTCTCTGTGGTAAGAGCAAGATTTGTTTTCGGCTTCAGATTCTTGACAGCTCATTTGCCACCGGGCTTGCAGAGGGAACTTCAGGTAGCAGATTGTGGGTTTTAAAGGCAACATTTTGATATTTTACAAACGTAAGTGTTGTTTTTTGTGTTTGTCTAATTTAAGAAGAGGAGCTCGTCTAAGCCAAGGCCACAAAATGTATCTGTGTTTCGCTTGTTAGCACCGGGCTCTGTTAGCTTCATGTCTACAGTCCCAGCCTTTACTGAGTTTTTTTTTTAATTGACCGCCACACTTTTGTCATTATAAAGAGGCTAACTGCATTAAATGTGTTTGTGGTATCAGTTATGGCGGTGGTTACTGTTCAGAAACTTATTTTAAAACACACGTTAGCTTCCCCTCGCTCTGTCTTCGACCGCTGTTGGTGTGTAACATTAGATCGGCTGAAGCTGTAATCAGGTTTGAATTCCAGTGTCTGATTGTCTTCTCTGTAATCATGTGACCTTCAGAATAAATCCCTCATTCATCAGGTTCTCACATCTCAGTGCAAATGTACTTTAATCGTGAACCTGCACGTGGATTCTTGTATTTATTTCTAGTGACTGGGATGGTATCATGGAGGGAGATCATCATCAACACAGACAGACGCAGGCAGTGAAGATTTCTGATCCTCCAGCAGAGAGCAATCCGTCGGGTAACTATGAATTCACTCTGAACAGTGTCTACAGTGACCCAGCTTTTGTTTGTCATATTTAGCATATTCAAATTCACAGTCAAATTCAGATTAGATAAAAAAAGAGTGTTATCATGAGTGCTACAACTAAGGAGGATCAGAAGCGGAATTTTCCATCTTTTCACTTAGCAAATCAAGTTTTGGATGTGGCAAGTAAAGTGAAATATTTTGGCTATATTCTAAGGAGTGACAATGATGATGTAAAGCGAAAGTGGCCCTTTTTAGAACCTGTAGTACATCTTTTTATACTATTAACTGGTGGAGTAACTACAGTAAAGCCATGATGAAAAAACTGCAAGTAAGGATTTAGAATGCTCCTCTGGTTTCCAAGATGGAGATCTGCAAGTCAAACGTTTGTCATGAGTAATGCTTTTCTCAACATTGGAACAACTGTTTGTATGCACTATGAAGGTCATGTTTGTCCTTTTTCTTTTGTTGTTTTTCTTTTTTGTTTTCATAGAATATGAACTATTTTTGTTTGTAACAAATATTTTATTATTTGAGGTTTGCATTGGTTGCGTTTGAGCTTCATAGCTTTTTAAAATAAACTTTAGGATTTAGATTGTATCCAAAATTTACAGAAAAAGAATGTTGCTTTTAAGTGAACTAAGGAGAGGTGGATGGGTGATTTAAAATATCTTTCATTTCACTGGGGTTAAACTTTTATTATTGGCCATAAATTACACAAACCAAGCTATGAATACAAAATAACAATAAAAAAAATGAGCAATTATTTCAAAGTTCTACAAATTGAAATATGTTAAATTATTAAAATGTTAAATAATATTTGAATTATTAGAGTAAATAAAGATGTAAATAAACAATACAAAATAAATTTAGTACATGTAAAAATTAATTTAGACAAGGTAGTTTTTGTGTGTATTACACATTTTCAGTAATAAGGGAATTTAAAGTGCTTTACATGATTAGAAGAAAAATCCATACGCCCAACTGGGGCTATCAGTGTTATAATCAAAGGCGGTCAGTCTGAAGTTGCTGTTCAGAGTTCAGTTGGATGTTCAGTGTCTAATTCATTGATAGTTTGAAATATTTCATGATGATTTGTTGTGGAAGAACTATAAAATAATTTCAATTTTTATTTCACTTTCATTTAACCAGATAAAAACCCATCTGGACCTCTTTTTCCAAGGGGTGACCTGGCCAAGAACGGCTACAACACGTCATTCACAAGGCACTACTGCAAAAATCCCCAAGTTCTGACATCCAACCAAAATACAAAATTGTCAGCAAAATACATATAAAACTAATCAGTTAGCATAATTAAAATTAGTTCACACCAAAACCAGTCACTATAAAATTGTATCTATGGAAATACATAAGCTTTGAACCAGGTTTAGACACACAACCTTGATAGATAAATATGCAGCATGAATAACAGTGATCCATAGAAAACTCTTCATTATTACAACACTGACATTCTGAGAGTAATTTTTGTCCAGCATTTTGGAAGATGCAACATGATTGATTCAATAATATTGACAAGGATAAGTTGAAATATAGCTGTGCTTCATTTCAAAGTGTAATCTAAATATCTATTTTATAACTGCTCATTAAAGCTCATCTGTTTGTGGTTAGAATTTTTCTTTCTTTCTTTTTATAATTTAGTTTTTCTTTCATTCCAGCAGACACTGTGGCCACTTCTCTCTGTCTCTTGGGCAACCACATGTTTCCTGATCCAGTGGTGACAAATGCTTGCAGCAGCATTAACAGGAGCGAGCCTGCCAGCCTGCAGCCGTCTGATGTTACGGCAGAGGATCCTGGTCTGGATGCAGCGCCTCCTTCCAACCTGGAAACAGAGTCGGAGACACAAGACTCGGACTTTCAGAACAACCTGCCGACGCGCTCAGCTGAAACAGGGACAGAGGATGCTGGCATCGGCAATGATCAGAGTGACTCGGGGCACTTTGTTGTTACAATGCTGGCCAAGGCCAAGCTGGAAGAGCAAGGTTTAGGCGTAAAGGGGAGATCGTCTCCTTTACTGGAGGCGGGAATCCAGGAGTCTCCTTCGTTTACAACCCATCGAGATGAGGATGTCACAGGTGACAGCTGGCGGCGACACAGGAAGCATGTTTTTGTGCTGAGTGAAGCAGGAAAGCCTATTTATTCCAGATATGGCAGCGAAGAGGCTCTTTCTTCCACGATGGGCGTCATGATGGCGCTGGTGTCTTTTGTCCAGAGTGGGGATAACATCATCCGCTCCGTGTATTCAGGTGAGAGCTCTGACATTCTTGGTAAAGTTCAGGAAAGTCCCATCTGTGTTATTATTATTTAAGCTCCCTGGTTCGACAGATACTTTGACATTAGCCATTTGTGATTAACATCCAGATCTTTTTTATTTTTTGTTTATTTATAGCAATATTATAGTTGAGGTCATTGCCACATGGTGAAGCTAATTTTTAAAATAACCACAGCTATATTTAGAGGGAATAATGCACACGTAGGAAGTACTTCTTTTATTTTGCAACTCAAAAATATCAATAAATAATCAAATGGCATCATCTTAAACCAGCAGGTATCCCGTGTCCACTGTAATAATGACAACACTGACAAAGTTTTGGGTTTTATATACAATTTTTGTCACACTACGACCAGAAACTTACACCAATTGCTTTCTGAATGCATGTAATTGGTGAATGGAGTACATTTCTTTGTAATTTAATCTCAGTGTAAATCCATGTGTTCTGTCAAGGCCTCAGAGGTTTGTTAGAGAACATTAAAGAACAAACAGCATCCTGAAGACCAACGAACACAGCAGACAGCTCAGGGAGAACGTTTAAATTTTTTTTAAAGGAGGGTTAGGTCCATCCATCCGTTCATCATCTTTCACTTAATCTGGGATTGGCTCCCACTGGCAGCAGTCTAAGCAGGGAATTCCAGGAGCCAGCTGCTCTGGGGGAATTCCAAGGTTTTCCCAGTCCAGCCGAGAAGCGTAGTCCCTCCAGCGTATCCTGTGTTCTCCTGCCGGGTTAGTTTATAAAGCAATGTCCTAGCCTTTTAACATCTTACCAATCATCTGAAAGTAAAGTACGGCACAACCGCAAGCCTCCCAAGACATGACCTTCTGCAGAAACTGTCAGGCTGGGAAAGGAGAGCTGTAATCAGAGAAGCAGCCAATAGAGCCATGATACCTTTAGAGGAACTGCAGAGTTCTACAGCTCAGGTGGGAGAATGTGTTGAGAAGACATCTAAAAAGCTTATACTGTAAGTTTGTTGTAACTCAAAATGTGAAGAATCTAAGGCAGGATAATACCCGTGCAAAGTGTGGTATTTAAGGATAAGTCTAAGTATAAATCCTTTCAAAAGCCTTCATATGGGTATTGATCACATGTTTTATCCCCCCCCCCCCATATTTTGTCTCCATTTAATCAGAGGAGCACACGGTGGTGTTCTTACAGAAAGGACCCCTGGTTTTGGTGTGTGTCTCCAGCAGTCGTCAGTCTGAGCAACAGCTGCGCGGGGAACTCCTCTATGTGTATTACCAGATCATCAGTATGCTCACCCAGGCCAGCATATCCCGCATCTTTGAGCACAAGAAAAACTACGACCTGAGGAGACTCCTCGCAGGCTCGGAGAAGATTCTGGACGGCCTTCTCAACCTGATGGATTCTGACCCGAGCTTTTTGCTCGCAGCGGTGCATTGCTTGCCTCTGGCTTCCTCTCTCAGGGACTCTCTCAGCCAGATCCTGCTAAAAGCAATCACCCCCAACCTGGTTTTCTCCATCCTCATCGCCAAAAACCAGCTGCTAACCATCGTCCAGGAGAAGACTGTGATCGAGGATGCGAGACTGGCGTCGGCTGACGTCCACCTTCTGCTCAATCTCATTGGAGCCTCCTCTGCGTTTCAGGCCGGGGAGATCTGGACTCCGATCTGCCTGCCCCTCTTTAATCCTGACTGTTACTTTTATGCATATATCTCTTACCTGGACCCTCCGGAGTGTACTGTTTGTTTGCTGCTGCTCTCCACAGACAAGGAGGCTTTTTACGCTGTAGCCGAGTGCAAGAGGAAAATCGAGGATGCCATGGTGGCTCAGAACTCTCTTAGCCTCATCGCCAAAGCTCAGTCGTACAGTGTGAGCCAGGTTGGCGTCTCAGACCTCAGGCACTTCATGTACAAGCCCTTCGACGTGCCAGACAACCACCGCCAGCTCACTCAATTCACCAGGTATGTGTTGGTAAATGTAGTTTTTTAATCTTTTTTTGCATATATGATATAAATTATATCCTAATTCATTTTAGTTGCTTTGCGATAAGACTTTCTGAATAGAGGGATACATCAAAGTTAGGAGTTGGAGGTTTTGTCATTTCAGAACATTTACTCAACTCAAGATGATATTTTCTACATTTGTTTCCTCTTCCTGTCAAACTTGCTTCTTACTATCACCTGTGAAACGGTAGTTATTAAGAGTGTGTGAGCTTCATCTGACTTTGTGTGTTTAACCTGACTGTAGTCCGGAGATGGAGGCTCCATACAGCAGCGATGAGGAGAAAATGCGACTCCTGGATCTGTACCGTTACATGCACAGCCGCATCCACAGCACCTCACGACCCCTCAAGCTCATCTACCACGTCGCTGAGAGGGAAACTCTGCTAGCCTGGGTAGGGAGCCTCATTGTTGTCATGCATAATATATATGTAGCTTTAGAAGTTCATGGATAGTGGTGTTCAAATTGATTTATTTTAAGACCTCTAGCTTGCATCTTTTCTTGTTTTTATATGTGATTGAAAATGTAGTTCACTCATCATCGATATGAGTTTATCAGTATCCAGCACTGGATAGTTTTCTGAAGCGAGTAGTAAGTAGCAGGAGGTTTTAGCATAGCATTTTGCTGTGCAAAATAATTTATACCAACAACTGGGTCATTCGGTCATAGAAAATGGCGGGGAACTCCTCTATGTGTAAAAAAAGGTTCCTAAGTTCAAGGGTTGAACCAATAACTAAATGAAGAACCAGTTTTACATTTTAACTTTAGATTCTTTGTTTCTAGCAGGCTGTCACAAAGACACAAATATCTGCTGTTTGTTGGTAAAGATCAAGAAAATTAGAAGTTGCTCAGTACTCTTGTTAATTGTAGGTTTACTGTTAAAAACATATAAAGTAAAACATCTTAGTTCCTGGAAACTCATATTCATGTTACTACTTAAAATATGAGATGCATTTTTGTAATGAAATGTTTCTGATTATTTTGATCCTCTGACATTGCTGTTTCATGCTTGTTGTGAGAATAAATATAAAGATTGATTAGCTTAAATCTCTGCCCGACTTTCCCAACATACACCCAGAGAGAGATTTAAAGAGGAACGGCAAAAGCAAATGAGGTGGGTTAGCAGTGCCTGCTCCAATCTGACTGTGTCAATTAGGGACATGTTGCTGTGAATATCATCTCTTTAGATTCATTGCAAGACTGCCTGCTACTGTAGATGCTTCCTTCCCACAGCATCACCATCCACTACAACTCTTTGAATATACTTGGAAAGGGTTTGAACATTTAATTGGTTTGGTTTCCTGACCAAGCCCGATCATAGTCGGTACATTTTTAATAGGACAGTCCTCCAGGACCGGAGTCCTGCATCTTTGAGATGGTCTCTGCTTAAACCAGCAGTGCCAAAGTCCAGTCTTGCTACTTTCCTGCAACTTTTAGATGCGTCACCTGAATGAAATGGCTGAATCCCCTGACCAGCGTTCATTTAGGTCTGCAGAGGTCTGTTAATGAGCCATTCATTTCATTCTGATGTTTTGGGAAAAGGATGCATCCAAAGGTTGCAGAATAGTAGCTCTCCAGAACTGGATTTTGGCAACTCTGATAGAAATGCCCCTCAATAAAATATGACGTCATTGTTAGGTCTCCATTTCAATTTATTAATTTGATTCAGGTGTATTGGACCAGGAAAACATCTAAAAGCTGCAGGACACCAACCTTTAAGGACTGGAATTTGAACCCCCTGAACTCAGGTCTGGGACGACCATTACAGTAGAGTTTCATTGTGTCCAAGTTTTCACCATCTAGCCTGGTGATGGTGATCAAAAATATTTTTAAACTAATCCCAAAGGAAAGTTTAATACTGTTGTAACTCATTATCAAGGGCTTTTCAAAGACTTGTTATTGTAGATGCTGATGGCTGTGGGCAGGATCTGAAGAAGCCTCAGACTGAAGACACTCTGTTGTTGCAAAGCAGTTTCATGAACAACCTCAGATGAAAATGAAGACTTAGAAGAGGTTCTATTTTCATTATCCCATCTAAGCACCAGAACCACTAGCAGTGGCACAGTCCTCCACCATGATGCCACCACCATGCTTGACAGTTTGTATATTGTGCTTATGTTTGATCACCTTACCTGGACAAACATACCTCTTGTCGTTTGAGAATAGCAGCTCAGTCTTTGCCCCGTCTGATGGTAAAACTTGCCATGCTGGAAATCTAAGTGGATCTTGGATGCATTGGCATTAGAGCAGGAACGGTTCTAATGTGAACTTCTCGTTGGTGCTGTATCCGGTCTGTCCTAATATCTGAACTGGCAAGGCAGGAGATTAACGAATCTCCTCCAACATGGTACTCTCAAGCTCCTAATTTGAACAAGTCAGACCGTTCCACACCTTAAATTAAAATCTGTATTTATAATTTTTTTCAGGTGACCAGCAAATTTGAGCTATACACCTGCTTCAGCCCTCTGGTGACAAAGACCTGTGCCATTACTGCCATCACGAAGCTTCTGAGATGGATTAAAAAGGAGGAGGACCGCCTCTTCATCAGATACCCTCCGAAGTATTCAACTACTCCGAACCCCAGCAAGAGTTCAAAAAGCAGCAGATCAGACCAGCAAGACTCCACAGATAATGGCTTCTTATCTCTTCTATAGGACTGATGTAAA
Source organism: Valencia hispanica (assembly GCA_963556495.2). NCBI lineage: Eukaryota > Metazoa > Chordata > Actinopteri > Cyprinodontiformes > Valenciidae > Valencia > Valencia hispanica. Next base: position 31,711,533 of record OY747708.1, read on the forward strand.
CTGACAAGTAAAATCAAACACTACGTTTTAGGCTATTTAAAAAGTCTCTAGTATTCTTCCCTTACCTGGGAACGAGAGCATGTTGTATTACTGCTTTCATTTAGAGACGATCAGGGCGAAGCGGCACTCGTACATTTTACTTTGAACTGTGGTAGAAAATCTTTGGGAAAAAAAAAATATTTAAGTGAAAAAGTTTTTATATTGTTTTATTACAGAAAGAGAATTTTTTTCTCACGGACTGAATGTATCACTCAGATGACAGTTCGATCATAAGCTACATCAGATCATCTTATTGTTTAAGTTAATTTGATTTAAAAAAAAAAGTCACATGTAAGCATTTTGGGGAGCTGGGAGTATGCAATAATTTGTTGGTTTTTTGTTTCTGTTTTTAAGAGTGACATAAACTGGAACAGCCACAACAAGTTTGAGTCTCCTGGATTGTTTTAAAACCAATGGCAGGGTTTTGCTACTACTGAGATTTACATTCAACTGTGAGAAGTTACACACTTTATTCATGTTACATTTTCTTCTGAAGACAAGCAATCCCATCCTGGTTTCTGCTCATCATCATTACTCACGGGCAACTTCATAAGTTTGTTCACAGCTACAGTAAGCAAAAGATTCAGACTTCATGTTTATCTGCAGATTATCTCAGCCATGAAGAGTTCGGCTGCTTTATCTTTCTCGATGACTTGTCTTCTCAAGGGTCTATACATGATATCTTCATATTTGTCTTCTGAGCTATTTTCCTTCACTTCAAGTCTTAACAGTATGTTTTGTTTCATGAAATAAATTTCAGAGTGCGCACAGTTTTGCACGTTTCTTTCAGTGATCTTACATGTTGCGTAAAAAAAAAAGGGGGAAAAAAACTATTTTTCAGAGTTCTCCTTTCAGTTTATTTTGAAATATAAAATACTAAAATTAACTATTTAAGAAATTTCTGTAGTGGACAGGCTTAAAATACTTTACCTGGGAGATAGGACATAGGGAAACGGAATGAGGAATGACGGAAGGAAGGACTTATGGAAGGGTTTGAGTGAAATGAAAATACACAAATAAGCCAAGACAAACAAATTGGATAGGGAAAAAAGTTTTGAAATTCTAAGGACGTAAGCTATGATTTAAGGAAGGACACAAGGAGGCAACAAGGATACAGAAAAAAAGGAGCCATTCAGACTACATAAAGTCTTTAAGTACAAATATTTTTTTCCACACTTAAAAACTAAATACTCACCAGGACATGAAAAATACTGAGATCACTTTTCAAACTTTTGCAGACCGCATGGAAACCCTACTATTTAAAGAGGTGAGCCTTAAGCAGCTCTTAATCTGATTTCACTCCTGTGTTTCGACAGCAAAAAACTAATTTAGCTCATAGAAAATTAGAGAATCAGAATTTTTCAACACGTAAAAGGACTTCATTAGAATAATTCATAATTAGATGAACCCCATTTATCTTTGATTTTCTGCATCAAAACCTGGTCGTTTCTGTTTGAGTCATTTGCAGAACCCCAGGACACTTTTTACCTCAAGCTCTGATGTTTCATTGGAATACCACACATATGACAGACCAATCCCAAAATATTGCCCAATTGTCTACTTATGAAGTGAAATAAATGTGATTTTTGAATTTGTTTTTACAAATTTAAATCTGAAACGTGTGGCCTTCATTTGTTCTGCCCCCTGTACTCAGATACCCCCCACCACATCACCTGTTACATACATTAGGTCCTTGCATTCTTCCTTAAAATAATGGCCAAGAGAGCGAAAAAAGGAATTTCAGTGACACCGAGATCAAGGTGAAACATAGGTGGGGCAATAAAAAAGAATTCATGATGAAAAGACTTAAAAAATGTTTTTGTCATAGTTAATACCAATTCATTTCAACACCGATAGCGTTTGCCATCAGAGGTTTCTCTGCTTCATTTCCCCAGCACGCAGCCATTATATTTCTGCTGCAGAGCAGACATAAAAAAATGTGGCAACGAATCATTTCATTAGCTGTTATTACCTTCTTTTGAAACCCTTAACTTTTTTGAACAAAATTAAGTAAAATTCGTACTGAACATTATTGTTTGGTTCCATCAGCTCGGGGAAAACCAATAAAAAATATATAACTGCTTGGGAGAAAGTGACAAGCAGTACATGCTGCGAGTACAGTGGAGATGTTCCTGTTGGAAATAAAGGAAAAATGATTTGATATCAAACTGAATACAATAAAAGCACACAGCTTGGCCAGATCTCCTACTGAGGGTGCACCGGTCATCATATTTGACACGTGTGTGGCCATGCGTAATTGGAGACACTGCTTTGGCTAACATCAGTACGCAAGAAAAAGGGACAACCTGCTTCACTGATAAGTGGGACCATTGTCAGTACAGCTTGCAAACCTTTTAATTTAACGTCCCAACATCCCATTAAACTGAAGGGGGTAAACTGCTGAGAGAAATATGTCAAACTGTTTCAGTGTTGCAGTTCCTCCGTTCTAACAGTAGCTGCTGTGCGTACGCACGATTAGAAGTGTACTTGTATTTAGGAACATTTCTACGCACAAGTACAAATTGATAAATACCACACAATGCATAGAATTGTTCCTACCCACGAAATACGCACAGATCTGTGCGTAAGTGTGGTTGATAAATGAGGGCCCTGGACTTCCAACAACACATCGTGAGCAGGGGAAACCTAACACTGCACTGACATAAAGCATGCTGGAGGCAGCACCATGCTGTGGGGATGCTGATGGGAAGATAGACCAGTGCTGTCCAAAATCAGTCCTCGGAGGCTGGTATCCTGGTTCAGTACACCTGAATCAAATGATGGTTAAAGGGAAGAACCTCTGCAGAACATTATGACATGCTGAGGAGGTAGTTGGACCATTTGAATCAGCTTGGAACAGGGACACATCTGAAACTGGTGGGACAGCAGCCCTTGAGGACTGGATCTGGACACCCATGCCCTAAGCATACAGCTAGAGCTATGATGCAATCATAACTGGTGCTACAAATAGGTACAGATTCTGGAAGCTGACTACAAATAGAAAGTACAGCTTTCAGAGTTTTATTTATTAAAAAAGAAAAACCTACTGGTTTAAATGACATCCAAATTGGTGTGAATACAGGGAACAAAAGGTCATAAGTCTTTCTAAATGCCACAGATTCTCATGAAAAACGCCACAAGCAGTTGTTTGAAACAGCATTTATTCCTGTGAGAAAATATTGTCTCAGGCAGACAATAGATCTTGCGGTAGACTAAATAACAAGATCAAAAAAAATCTGTATCACTGAGAAAAAAAAGAGAAAAAAAATCAAAACAATCTGTAGGCTGCTGTCCACAGACGTGCCACCTCGTCTCCATTTGCTGCTGACATGTTGGTAAACACTACTATAAAGAGCTACTCAGCATCATACATAAATCTTTTCAATAATTCAGTTTTTAAATAACTCCCTCTACAGCAACAAATTATAAATTAAATTCTATATTTGATTTTTGCATTCCTTAAATTACTTCATGTAAGCGAATATAAACATACATTTACATATTTACAAAACTATACACATGCACTTTTACCACACTGAGATTGTATACATAGATGTATAAGCTGTACATGAACAAACAGTAGGTTTTGCCACATTATGGCTCCAGGAAACACCAATCGTATAGATTTTTGCTTTTAAAAACTAGACCATTTGTGCTTTTCAAGTCTTTCCAGCCAGATTTACTAACAAACTTCTTCGGTAGGTAATCGCAGTGGGCTTTTCTGAAGCAGTGCTGTAGTGGTATCTGCTCCGACCGCTTTCAAACTACTATCATGTTACAGTTTCACAATATGGAAAATAATCAAACACGGACAAAGTTTCACCAAAAGTGTGTCATAACTGGACTTTAAGTTGCAAAAATATTGGCACTGTCAGCTGGAACAAAACCATTTCAGCTAGTGTTGGAAACTTAACGCAACGTGGAGTGAGGGTGATTTGCATCAGGAGGGAATGGTGCACTCCACAAAACAGAAAGAATCATGAGGAGGAAAATTACGACATTTTCCATAAGGGTACTGCCAACTAAAACAGTTTATAAACCAAAGCAAGCCTCATGTAATGTCAGTGAGCACAGTGTATGTAAATATCTGGTTTCAACTATGTAAAAGTCCAGGTCCAGGTCTGACACGCCTGTTAAGGTAAATCTTTCACACTTCAAAGATACACAGTGACATTTCTAGAGCAAATACAATCTAAATATGTTTTGAACCATAAACAATCCCTTTGACAGATAAACCATCTCACATCTCTCGGTCAGGTCTCCACCAACTTTGGCCTGATACACAAACTTCATATCAACACACAGCAACAGTGGTTGTGGAAAACGTCTTTTTAAAAATGTACATAGAAAATAATTAACAAATCGATTTATGAAAACATTTATGGAACCTCTTCCTTCTCCAGTTTAAAAACCAAGCACAATAGTTTTATGCAGAAACCTTCAAATACCCTCACCATTAACTTTTTTAAGAACTTCAAAGAAGCCTCTGTAGATTTCTACAGTTGGCAAGTTTAAGATGATAAAATCTTCCTAAAATAAACTTTATATAAAATTGGAGGGAGTGAAGTTAAGATTTCGTCTCACGTGGTTTAAATGCACCATGGCCCGGTCGTACGCTGTGTGAACAGACTTGCGAACGCTGGGTTTCCTGCCCTCCATCAGGCGCAGTTTGTCTACAGTATCATCCATCCCCAGCGGCACTAGTTTGTTTCGAGGGAGCCACTGCCTAAAAACCAACACAAAGCTTTTAGACCTAGCCTTTTACATTCGGGCTAAAATGCTGGGGTTTTACTATTGTGTCGAAAAACTTACCAAGTTCTTTTTGTGTCAAAGAAGAGCACTAAGAAGAGCTTGTGGCCTTCTTCAGTGTGCCTCCATTCACCCAGTTTGAGCACCTCTCCAGGAGGCACTGGGATGGGGATGCCATTATGGAGGAGTCCTTCCTGCGGCATGTCGGGATCAACAATCTGTAACAATGACTTAGGTCAGCTACATGGCTGTGAATTTTAATTCAGTCTTTAGTCATCTGCACATAATAAAACAGTAGGAACTCACCATTGCTGGATATGAGGGGTATCCACGACATTTTGCCCAAACTAGGTCCAGTGGTGAAAGTTCAGTCTCACTATCTATAGACAGAAGCGTAGACTTGCCTGTGAACAGGATGCTCCATTAATAATGTTCATCTCTATTCACTGTGGCTTAATAATGTGAATTTGTTCAAACTGTATGACATGCAATCATATTTGATACAACATGATACACACCAGAACTGGAGATGTCTCCATTTTCTTTGCTGGGAATCTTGGCCAAAGCTGGTTTACCTCGACTACGTTTGGGAGGGGAAGCACTACAGATCAAAGAATTGGTAAAGATGTCATTTTTACCTTTCACACATAGATCAGAGTTTACCTTTGTTCTGAATGAAATACAGCAGATTTTCACTGAAAAGACCTAGAAATGATCTCACTGCCTTCCATCTAAACAACCTAAACAGTGAGAAAATGTTCCACACAAAGACGCCTACTAATGTTTAAATGTGGTTGAAAAATTGTTGGGGTTAATCAAATTGGCTTAAAAAAAAAAGTAAAAAAAAAATTTGATTAGTTTTCTTTCATGCAAAATAAAGTAGAGTGCTGGCAAACCTGAAATAGCCATAAGAAATACGTTAATGGACGTTTAATATTTGTAGGTAGCATTTACATAACTTTTAATCAGACCTCTTTTTTTTCTTAGAAGAAAGACTCAAGTTGGATTCCCCCAACTCTTATCTCAACAAATCCATTATCTAATAGGACAAATACTGCTTTATTATTGTAACTGTGTAATTCCTAAACCCTTAAATTTGACCTGTAAGTCGGTCTCCAACAAAATTTTAGAGAAAACATCAGTTGTTGCTGCAGATTAATTTGGCAGTCATCTGTGGGATATTTTCACAGATGAGGTATAGGCCACACTGTTCCTACAGTTCCAGCTTTAAAGTTCTTTAATGCCAGAGAAAGCAGCAGTTTTCTTTGGCTGTACGGAGCATAAAGAAACACAGGGCTGTCCCCTCCCCACCTGTTGCTGTGGCCTGTCGGTCAGCTGGAAAGCTGGACAATGGAAAGTAAAAGCTAACACTATGAGTGGTAAGTCTATTAATCAGATGATGGCAGGCTGTCTATCTGAGACAATAGCCTAACTAATTATTAAAGTAGCAGGTGTTTATTATAGAGGGAAGATGCAGTAAAACAAGCAGCTGTTGACTATGATCTAACTTCTCATGCAAATGTTCTTAAACACCACCACTACAAGGGAATTAAGTTGTTTATTCATGATGGTCATTGCTTCTGATGCCCTATACTCACGTTAGGTTTGGGTCATCCTCCTCCTCCTCCTCCTCCTCCTCCTGCTCTTCATCAGCACCATCACCTTGGTCTCCAGACGAGTGCCTTCCATTAGTCAGGGCTAGCAAAACCAAAAATGAAAACTAAACACAGATGAACTTTCTAAGAAGCCTCATGTATGTGTTCTGCCTTACCTTCTTCTTTGGGGGTTGCAGGAGGTTTGTCATGTTCGCTCTCTGAGCTGGGACCTCTGGACCTCAGGTGGTGTGAGGTAGGAGAGGAGGGGGCAGGAGAGGCGTTAGGAGTAGGAGGTAAGGTGGTGATGTTCACACTGGGGGAATTTGGATCAACAGCGGTACTGTCCAGCCCATTGGTCTTCTCGTCACATGTTTTCCCATTTTGCCACTGGGAAGACTTGTTTTTTCGTGCGCCGTTTTTAGCTTTCTTAAACAAAACAGATGTGCGACGGCCAACTCCAACCAGGGGCAGAGTCGGAGGCGTGCCAAGCGGCGTGACCTCGTGAACAGCCTCCGGTTGTGAGGACGGCGTTTCTCCAACTTCAGCCTCATCCTCTCCTTGACTTTTGCTTCCACTGCGCGAGGACCTCTGACGCTTGTAGGAGCGCCCAGGTGACCTCTGTCCTCCTGTTACGATGCCCAGAACAGGTGGTTCCAGAGGAGCGTCTCCTGGTAGAGGTGATGACACTGGACATGTGAGCTCAAGCACGGGTGGAGAGTCATCTGCATCAAGGAGAAATCAGTGATATTAGGATCATTTTTAAAATATAGTGCACTTTTTATACAAATTCTTAGCCATTAGGCACGTTTCCACTATCGCAGCTTCAGGGTAACTTAACCAGATCTTTTTCCGACGGGATAATCTGTTGGCCTGCTATTTTTAGCCTTGTCTCCGTACACAATCGGCCTTTTAAGGAATCCGCTAAAGACATCTGCATATCACGATTGTTTCAGCAGTGAGTAGAGTCACTGATCAGAGCCAGAAGGAGAGGCAATTTAATTTGTACAGCACACTTTCAACAACAAGGTAATTCAAGGTGCTTTACATGATTAGGGGATAAAGTAAAAATAGCAGTAAAACACAGACAAATATATAAAGTAAAAACAGCAATAAAGCAAGAAGCGCACACATTTCTGTGCCCAGAGCAGCAGAAATAACAATAGATCGACATGAAAAAGGCAGGGATTTTTTGCTACATTTCTGTTTGCTGTTGTTATACACTGCTTTGCCAGCAACTCTTCTTATTTTTACAAAGCCAGTTGTTTGGAGGGTCTGCTCATTTCCCTCTGAATTGCAACCAATCAGTGCGACGTAACCACAGCTCCCACTGAGCGACTCGATCGGGCCATTTCCGAGTACATACCCCCATACAGGTACTCCATTGGTTCCTGAAATGGCCCCAAAAACGGCCCTGTCGGGCCAGCCTGAGGAAATGGAGACACGCATATCAGGAAGGTCCGGTAAAATTACCCTGAAGTTCCGATAGTGGAAATGCGCCTATTTACTGGTTTCACACTCAGTAATCTGACCTTTTCCACAATAGAAATGTCTACATCATGATGATTAGGCTGTTAAGCCATGTCCACATGCAAACTTTATGAATATCAAACTGCTTCTTAGATGCATGTCAAGTTCTGGGCAATTTATATGAAGATCATAATTTGCTAGGAATCTAAATCGTTGAAGATCCAAAACATAAAATTTATTTGCCACATTTTCCTTCTTAAGAAGTGCCATACAATGTTAATTGTTTTATATTTTCTCGGTCTAGACTGTTTTTGTTCACTTTCATCAGAATTCTTTCTATTTATTGTATTTACCAACCCCTAATGAAATGCTGCACCCGAGTCTCCTTTAACATTTTCCGACGATTTAATTTCTTTAAAATGCTTCGCAGCAGGTAAAATCCCACCCTACAAAATAAAACGATCAAAGTGATGGTACAAAAAATGTTGTCCTGCATCAAGGCCTGTGCTGGCAGGTCTAATTTATTGAATTCTGGTTGTGGGCTGCACAAAATGATTCCACAAGGCCTACAGACTAGGGCTGTAAAGTCCTAGTCGACTGGTCGACTTATTGGTCGATGTTTTCTGAGTCGACCAAAATTCTGATTGGTCGATTTTATGCCGTGTTAATTTTTGAAATTTGATTGGACAAGAGACATTCCATGAGAGCTGATCGGTGCTGATGTTAGAGTAGGCTACAACAGCGCTGCCTCTCGTGTGATATTGCTTTCCCAGTCTACAGGGAGATCGAAGAACGTCCACGTTATTCAACGTGCTGGGGCTTCAGTGCTTAATTTGAAAATCATTAGGTGCCGGAACGCAAAGTACATGACAGCGCAGGCATGACCAGAGACGCGTACAGGTCCCGGAACGCAGTAAATGGTAGCGAAAAAAAAACTTGTAAAAACATGATGTGGGCCTTACAGGCCTGAATGTTTTAAATATTGTAATGTTCTCCGATAGATGCAGACAATGGTTGTAATCGAATGCTTTAATGCTGACTGCTGTTGGCTGCAATCACGGCATACAAAACAGTAATCAAAAGAACTCTCACATAAACCCGTTGTCTGTCTAGCTCCATTTACAGACACACACCAGTTCCCCGGCAGTCAACTGCGCACTCCTCCGCGCGCAGCCTGCAGAACAGTGTTGGATTTGGTTGGGTTTTTTATTTATTTTATTTCATTGCCTAATGCGCAATTGCGCTGTGCCCACAGTCTTTGTTTTGAGCCCAATGCACAGCTTTATTCCGTTTGTACTTGTCTTGATCTGGCATGTTTAATAAAGATCATTGTCCCTGAATTGCCTTGCTGTTTAGTGCAATTGCAGTAGAGCACCCCCCCGCCCCGCAAATTAGTCGATTTTTGGTCGGAATTTCAGGGTTTCAGTCGACCAAGAATTTCTTTGGTTGATTACAGTCCTACTACAGACCATATTCTGCATTTTCCTGTCCTGAGCTCCTTTGTTGGTCTGTGCTTGATGACATGACGAGGGGTGGTTTCTGTGTGCAGACCAGTGCAGACCAAGAGAGATTGTAGAGTTGACAGAAACAGAGGAAAAGAACCAGAACCAAGTGAGAGCCCAGTTGAGTTTTAAAACTATCAAGCCTAGACCAACTTGTTTTAAAATTTGGTTGCATTGCTTTATTTTTATTCTTTGAGGTTCTAGCCAGCTTTGTTTGTTTTGTTTTTCGGCGCTGAGAAATGGGATCAAGCATGGTTAGTATATCTAAGGTGTCCTGCGAAACCTTAAAGGCTTCCTCCTTTTGTCAGAAACATTTTGATAAACTTAAATCTTTAATCAGCTATCAATATCATAACGTTTAATTGTTCAATTTCTTTCAGAAATGATTGTTTATGTTTTGTTTTTTTTACTTAAGTATTCAGACATATTAGTGTGATTATGAATAAGATTGGTTATCTTATGAACAAGTTGCAAAACAATAATTCAATTTCTAACCAAAGTGTTAACTTTGCAAATCTGAAAATAAATTATAATTTTTATCTATTACTTCTGATGAAGTACTCAGCAAGGACTCACTGACTGGGTAGAAAATATGAAAAGAATATTTTATTTTATAAAATTGATGTTATTATAGAAATTTAAATGAAGCAACAAATATATTATATTCAATGATAAAACCGATTGTGATGAGAATAAAACAAAAAATCCTACCTGACCCAGAGTTTGGCACATCAGACAAAGGCTCTCTATCCACATCCACCATCTCTTTTTTCTTGATCTTCTTGTTCTGTTCTTTTTTCTTCTTCTTCTTCTTCTTCTTGTTCTCCTCCTCCGTTTCCTCCTCTTCTTCACCTTCATCCTCCTTGTTATTTCCATTGACAGGCTGAGCGTTTTGCTGCTGGCTCATCTTCTGTCTCAGAGCGTTGATCTCCCGGCGTAGCAGCCGGATGCGTTTGGTGCGGCCGCCGCTGGTGCGCATGGATGTGACCATGTCCAGTTTTTCCAGTAAGGCCTTGAGCTGCTCTTCTGTGGATAAATGCAGTCTGTTTTCAGGGTCCAGGAGAGAGTCGACTGTGGAGAGACAAAGCAAATGGGGGGCGTGTGTAAAACAGATCAAGGTCAGGAGTTTACATAGACTCATCACGGACACAAACGTTGTTACTTTGGGCTGTTTAGACCATTCCTGTTTTCAGACAATGAAGAACTGGGTACACAAGTTTTAATCCATTTTCTCATCCACACAGGGTCAATATTAAACAGGTATAGAATATATTTACGTATACCCCCACTAATACTTGGAGAAATGTCCTTTAACAAGCTAAAGTGGCTTACATGGACAAGCACAATGTTTTCTGGAGCAAAGTTTTGTTGATTCAGTCTCCATTACGTTTAGGCCACACCAGGTGAAATGTTCATAATTAATACATGTAGCCTTTTAATCTGCTCAGCGTGTGATGGCATGATGTTGATTCTCTATTCGGTTTGTTCGGATTGAATATGAATGAAAATCCAATATCACTGAATATGTTCTGCTTACCATTTTAAAAATTGATGGGTAAAAATAAAGTATGACCGGATTTTTTGACCCAATCAGTAAAAAAATCACCAACAACAAAAAATTGCAGCGCAACCTCTGCCTAAATATTACTGGGATCTGTGTGTTTTTGTGACCCAGTAGGTATAATGTTTAGCACAGTGTGGATTTGAGAAAATTCAAACAATTTTAAGTTGTATCTTCTATAATTCAACATTGAAAATGACTTGTTCAAATTATTCATTAAACGCCCCTATGACAATCATGCACGTGTGTAGATTTCACATCAGTACATAGTGTGTTTAAGAAAAAACTCATTTTTCAGCTCACCATCCTCCCACGTGCACTGATAGAAACCGTGTTTGTTCGGGGCCTCTGGCAGATGCATGCCAGTGTCAGGGTTAAGGCCAATGCTCTGATACTGCCTCTGAGCATGACGGAGAACGGCTCCCCCAACCTCCCTCAGCTGTAAGGCCGTCTTGTGGAACAAGGTGTCCTTGGAGTTGTATTTGAGGCAATTAGAAATCATCAGCTCAAAGTCTTTCTCCAGGTCTCCAATGGAGCAGTAGACATGTCCCTCCAGTTTGCTTCGCATTGTTGAGAAGTCCATGGGTTCGGATATAAACTCTAGGTAATCTGGGACCTCAGTATAAAATTCAGAATAAAAAATGTTAGCTGGTCATACTCACAGGTAGTGTTACTAGATAAAACGTGTGTTTCAGGAACTCCACCAACCTCTGACAGATTGACTGGCTGAGAGAAGATTTTGGCTGTGTCCTTCTTCTGTAGTTGGTCCAAAGTGGATCGGAGAAGTACCTGAGCAGGAGTCAGTGTCAATTCAAGGGCAGCCTGCTGGATTTTCATCTGATAATGATGTAAATACACAGGAGAAAGCAGAGGAAATTTAAGGTCATGCTTCAGGATTTAAACTCAAATCATACAGAAGGATATATTGAAACTGTCTATATTTCATCAAACTTAGTAGTCACAGGATAAAACCATGTTTTTGTTAAATGCATGAAAACTGAATGATACTTTTGCACGATGTTTTCAAAGCCAAAGTAAGTCCATTTTTAATATTTTGTCTGCTTTTTACGTGCACCTCCTCCTTTACCTGTTCTCTTTTAAGCCTCTCCCTCTTGCGGATGAGTTCCACTAGAAGTCGAGCTCTTTCCAGGTCTTGCCTTAACTTTTGCCAGTACCGTAACTCCTCTCTTGCAGCACTTAGCTTCTCATCAGGTTCCTTCTGAATATCAAAGTAAAAGCACACACAAAAAATTTTACTGTAAAATTTTCAAGCATAAATACCATAATTTTTTGACTATAAACCACTACTTTTTTGCAAGCTTTGGACCCTGCGTCCTATAAAACGATGTGGCTAATTTATACATTTTTTTATTGGCTAAAGGCCTCTGGGGGGCACTATAGCAGTAAGCACAAAAATTAGACAGACATGTGGGGAAAGATTATGCCCCGAAGAAGACACTACCAGTAGTTTTCATGAAAACACCCTAACCATGGAAAACACACGTAAAAAAATGCTGGTTTTAAGCTAAAGGCAATCGAGCTGCCCATCAAAGAAGGAAATAGAGCTACAGCATGTAAGCTTGACATAAATGAATCGATGGTGAGACGTTGGAGGAAGCAGCAGAAAGAACTGAGTGTAAAAAGACAACAAAAGCTCTCTGAGGACATAAAAGCCACTGAAGAAGACGACTTCAGTGGCTTTAGTAGGCAAGAGGAAGATAAAGATAGCGACCAATTCCTTTTTTTGGTTGGCCAATATATGTTTTATTTTCTAACCAGGCATTTTACTGTCGAAAAGAAAACAATTGAGACTCTGTCACCAGATAATTTATGTCCAAAAATGCACTCTGTCCAATCGGACTAAGCCAACCGGAAAGATGAGTGGTTCTACATGGTATCGACCCGGTTTGGGTTGTGGCGGACAAGGGACCAAAATATATTGCACATTACACTATTCAGATTATTATTAGTACAGAATTATGCAGTGCCTTGTGCTGGTCTATCACATACAATCTAAATAAAATACTGTACATTAAAGTTTGTGGTTGTAACATGGGAAAACATGAAAAAGGTCAAGAAGTGCTAATGCATCTGCAAGGTAATGTGTATTATTCAAACTATTTGATTGCGTTTGAAAACATTGAGGGATTGTGCGTCCTCTATTATAAAAAATAAAAATAATAAAAATAAAAATCCACTGGGAAGAAGAGAACAGAGGACAGCTGCGCTCACCTGCTCTGCAGTCTTGTGAGTCTGGAGATGGGAATGAAGTCGGCGTATTAAAGGCATGCCATTTCGCGACTGTCTTTTCAGTAACCAATAATTATGAAGTCTCTGCATGAACTGATTTTTCCTCTGTACTTCAACTCCTGTGCAGATCTTGTTTAGCCTGTGATGAACAATGTCACAGTTACATATTAAAAGGTGATTAAAGGGCTAAATAATATATCGGAGTGTAAAAAGTACTTCTGATGTGAGATGGAAAGTACTTAAAGCCTGCATATGTCTGACCTGTGAGAGGGGATCTGAGGCACAAGCAGCACGGGAATATTTGAACGGCGTGTCGACCCAGACCCTTTAGTGTTCTTCTTCTTTTGGCCTTTGGTTGCCTTTTTGTTGGTTGGTGAAGGAGGGCTCTGAGTATATGATCTCTGTCCCCGGGTGCCCCTTCCCCCCACCAGCCTTCCTTCCACAGACTCATCCCCAGACCCATCCCGCCGAGACCCAACAGGGGAGTGATTCTCACAAAAAGCAGTCTTCTTCACAGAGAAGGTGGTGCCGTTGACACCAGTCTCTCGGACCGGGTCTATTTTCATAAACAGACCAGCCTTCTGCGCGCAGGTAACATGAAAAGCCCTGTAACAGTTAGCTTTGTGGCACTGAATAGAAGCTCCCCTGCCTTTCTGCTTACAGAGGTAGCAGGTGAGCTTCCAGCGAGCTGGAGGGATGTTCTTCACCCCCTCAACAGGCTCCAAGAACACCGTGTTTGCAAAGCACACCTCGGGGATCCATATGGCACACACAACATGGGCCCATCGTCCGTCGCTCGTCTGTTTGAAGGCACCTCCTCGGTTCGGACAGAGTACACAGTCTACAGGGCGGGAGGGGGACTGCAGGCAGCAGCGGCACAGCCACTGGCCTTCAGGTACGTAGGGCACGCCGTAGCACTCCTGGTGGACAGCCAAGTTGCAGATGTCACAGAACAGAATGACGTTACTGTTCAGACACTCGTCATCCAGGCAGACGCAGCAGAAGGCATCCTCATCGACAGCATTCTGGGATAAAGCCTGGCTGCGGGACTCGAGGATGGACTCCCTCTCCAGGCGGTCGATCAGAAGTTCAAACGTGTCTGGAGACACAGACGCATGGCCATCACACACCCTCTTTTGGTTCACCATCTCCAGCCAAGCCAGGTCCTCCTCGTCCATGTCATACTCGGCCACATTATCCTGCTCCTCCCCTAGCTTTTCTATGTACCGGTAATAGGCTGCTGGGAGAGGAGGCGCTTCACAGGGAGAAACAGAACTCAGCTCACGAAAGGTGGGCTCAGGCAGAGGGCTTTGGTGAGACGGGTGCTGGGAGGATTGAGAAGATCCTGTTTGCTGCTGTGAGCTAGACCGCTGGTTCTGCTGAGATGTATTTTTACCACTCCTTCGGCTCTTATTGTTGGAAGGTTTCCTCCATGATCTGTTTTTACCTTGCATTTGCTCGCTGTTCTCTTTGTTGCTGTTGCACTCAACAATGTCCTGAGCCATCATCTCATCCTCTGTGATGACCGGGAGAGGATCTGTGATGTTAATCCGATGGAGTCTTCCATCGAGATCCACTTCCACAATTTTCTGGGCCTGAGCGTACGTCAGAGTCTCCCTGGACGGGGAGAGCTGCAGTCTGTAAGGTGAGGGAGGCCTCGGTTGACCAGACTGTCTGCCTCTGCCTCTCCCTCTGCCTCGACCCCTTCCCATGTTGAGTCCTCTAGCAGTCGTCTCACATTCCCACCTCTTCAGCTTCCGCATGAGACTTTACTCTTGCTTTCTAAAAGATAGAAGGAGAGAATGACAGGATTAAAGTTGCTGCAAAAACAATGATGTTCTACTTTTAGCAATTAGCTGTAAAATGTTTAAGGCTACTGTAGAATAAAAGCCTTAAAATTATTTTATCTTTTAGTGCAGTAGCATGATGTCATGGTAAAAAGATTTATACAAACATTCGACTATTATTTTCAGTATTTTTATAAAAGTAAAAATATGCTGTTTTCCACAAAATCAGAGGGTATACAGGTGGTACACATGCTGTCAATACTTCTTAAAACCCTTTTTTTGCCAGCAGGACATTGTTTAATCTTTTTCTATACTATTTCACAAGCTTTGACCATACAGAGAGAGGAATTTTCAACCATTTGTTTTAGAACATTTTCTCTAGATCGTCCAGAGTCCTGATGTCCTCTTTCATTCTTTGTTCTATTCTATAAATCCTATAGATTTTCTACATCATCTAGCTCTAGGAACTGAAATGGCCACGAAAGAAGTTGATTTTTCTGCCTGATCTGTGTTGATTTCGGCATGTGTTTTGGATCATTATCCTGCTGAAAGACCCAGGGAGGATTAAAGATCTTCCACCATACCTAAAAGCGACAGGATGGGATTTTCTTCAGGTTCACCTGTTGTTTCATGACAAATCATCCTCGAGTGTTTGTTGCTGTTGGCTTCAGTTAAACACCCCGAAGGTTTCAGAAACCCCACATGTTTATATTTCTGATGGTATAACACAAAATGCAATTTCCTGGCATTACTTCCAAACAACCAGCTGACTTCTGGATAGCATCTAATGGAGATTTTTTTAATCTTTCTTAAACATGGCAAAATGAAAATGGATCCTAGTCCAACCTAGTGGCCAGTGACTAAAATAAATTATCATCTGTTGTGTTGTATTTATACCCCAGTGTAACAGAAAGTCATGAATTACTAAATCTGAAATTCCTTCACACTATAATTAATTTAAAAAGTACAGTATTAATTTAAATATACCTTTATCCAGATATATTTACATTCAGTGTGTGAATGTGCGTAATAATGGGTGAATGTACTGCAAAGAGCTTGGAAGTTCTCTTGATAAAGCGCTATACAAGTGCAGACCATTTAAAGGGGTTGTTATGGATACCAACAATTAAGGAAATTTTGCTAAAAATAATTATATTTTCACATGGGATTATTACTCACACTAAATGAACACTCTGGACTTTTCCTAAAATTTTCTGTGTGAGATTACAATACTGCATAATAAAAGACTGATTTATTTCTAAGCTTTTTACACATCCAATTCAATTTCAATTCAATTCAGTTTATTTATATAGCGCCAATTCACAACAGATGTCATCTCAAGGCACTTAACAAGAAGTCATTTCAATACAATTATACAAACATTCCAATCAGTTAAAAAGTTTCCTATTTAAGGAATCCCAGCAGATTGCGTCAGTCATTGACGTGAGGTTGGGCAGATTTCCAACCACAGCAATCCTTCAGCAATCCCTCATACTGAGCAAGCATGTAGCGACAGTGGAGAGGAAAAACTCCCCTTTAACAGGAAGAAACCTCCAACAGAACCAGGCTCAGTAGGGGCGGCCATCTGCCACGACCGTCTGGGGGTTTGAGAAGACAGAGCAGAACATAGAAGGAACAGAAGATCATCCTTACCTGGAGTGCCAATAAATGTATTTTCATTCCTATTACAAAAGGTGAAATAAAAACAAACAACCTTTAGTGTCTTCAGTTTGTTTAAAAAGTCTAATTTTAGCAATTCAGAGATTCCCAGAAAGCTACACTTCTAACACTATACATGTTGCTTTAGCTCATACCTTAGAATAATCTAGTTAGATTTCTGCTTCAAATAAATCCCAGTTTGATTAGTGATAGCTTCCAAAACAAATTTCCTCACATATCACTGTAATAATTAACATAAACTAAAAATATTATACATTTCTATTTAATAATTTAATTCAAAATGTATTTTCCTGATTAAATGTTTCTGGAAAAAAGTAACAACTTTAAAAAGTAGTATAAACAAGAAATTACTAAATGTCGCTTTTATTCCTAAGTAATTAATGAACAAAACTGTTTTGTTTCGATTGTTTTTGTGTTCTAACATTGTCTCAAGATGCATTTTATTCTAGAACATTATAGTTTTTAATGGAAATGGGGCTCAAGTCTGAGGCTGTGCTCTGTAATAACACAGCTTGTTACCTCAACCACCCTTGCTGCACAAACACAAACACAACACACTAGCGTGTATTTATCTCAGCTCTCTTCCTATTGGTCCCCATAAACACTCTGTGACGTAACTGTAATCTCCGGGACGAATCACAAGAGAGCACAGTGCTTTTTTCCCTTCTTGTTGCTGTGCATAGTTAGGTTGTAGAGTGCTAAATACCAGCCCAAGCAGCTAACATTTGTCAGCCATTTTAGGCGCACAACAGCAGAGACAGCGCTTGTGTTTTGTTCATTAGCGGCCCAATTATACATTCAAACTGCAAGCAGAGAGCAGGTGCCCACCACTGCACCGTGCCTTAATGTATTAACTAACAGCATGTACACACTAGATCACGACAAAGAAGCCGAGCAACGTTTATGGTATTTCTTTGTGCTGCAGACCCCTGCAAAAGGCTGTCTCTATCCGTCTCTGATGTGATAACGTTGCACGGTCGGACAGGACACACGGATATAGTGCGACAAAAAGGCAGTTATTCTAAACGACGCTGAAAATGCTGAGAAAGTAATCACTCGTCTAGCTTACCTTGATGAACCGTCCTCTGCGGTGCCAGGCAGCAGGGGGAG
Source organism: Valencia hispanica (assembly GCA_963556495.2). NCBI lineage: Eukaryota > Metazoa > Chordata > Actinopteri > Cyprinodontiformes > Valenciidae > Valencia > Valencia hispanica. Next base: position 31,729,273 of record OY747708.1, read on the forward strand.
GGGGGGACTGCACCTGGCTAAATGTCAGCTAGTGACAGACTCCGACCGAGGCGGACATGCTAGCCGTTAGCAGTGTCATCTTCAGCGCTCCGCTTTCCCGCCGCCGCTCCACTTCGGCACACGAACTCGACCTGGTTTCATTGTCGCAAATTCAGCCTTTGGAACGACGGCGGTGGGAAACTCTGGGACGGAAAAATCGCGAAGATATCAATTTAAAGTACCTAGGATGAGGCTAAATATTCAGTCAAGATGGCTTGAAAATACGCCCCTTTGGAGAAAAAAAATCCACCTCGGCCAATTGTTGGTCGCCGCTTTACCTCGCACGCGAAGCGCACCGGTTAACGGTTGGTCCGCGAGACCAATCGGACTCATCGAAGTATTTGAGGAGCTCATCACAGACAGAAGCGATGATAAAAGCAACGGGACGGCTACTGCGCGCCCTCTGGCCTCATCTAGATTCACTGCCACCTTACTACACACCTTGTACACTCGGACTCCTACAATGCATGCCCGACATATGTGAAGGAAGCACACTAAATGATTGTAACATGAATAAAGCATGTTAGGAATACAATATCAATTCAAATCAGTTCATTTATATTGCGCCATGTATCTTTCCGAGGCAGTTTACTAAAAAAAAAGTCAGTTCAGTCCGTTCATACAGACAGATTCAAAGTCAACAGTGATCAAACAATGCAGTCAAGTTCAGTTTAAAAACTGTTTTCTGGAAGGACACCCAGCAGAGCATCAACTCACTGACTGGCAGCATTCACTCCTCCTCCAATCCTCCAGCAGAACCTGGTCCAGTGCGAGTGGCCATCTGCCACCACTGTCTGTGGGTTTTGAGAAGACAGAGCACAGCCACACAAAAAAAGAAAAAGAAAAAAACACAGACGCACTGATCAAAGAGTACTTTCTATGTTAAAGAAAATTAAAAAGGTAATGGCAGTGGTAGCTCCTGTAGTGGCTTTATCAAGGAGCATGGGTGGTTCTAGACAGGGGCCAGTGCCTATGTAGAACTGGTCCTGGCCCCTGCTATGGTTCCTGTGCTGAAGAGATAATAATCAATTTTTTTTAACATGTGCTGGCACAGAAACCAAAACTAACAGGTCCCCTGGATAAATTACATTTTTTACCTTCAAAGTTTTACTTTACCAATTAATACAAAATGAAGGCGTTGCAGTTTTAGCTTCAGCTGTGTTTAGATAGGATCACAGTTTTCATTTGCTAGATCAGGGATCTGCAGGTTGGAAGTGACACTTTGGCTCTGTAGCTCACTTGATATTTAAAACAATAAAATATAGCCCTTTTTTATTTTGTGCCCCTGTGAAAAAACACTGGCCCCACCCTGGCCCCCTGGTAAATTTGACCTAGAACTACCACTGTCTAGAGAAACAAGTAAACAGATAAGCTCTGAGAAGGTTTTCAAGTCTGTATGATGGAATCAAGCACATACAAGTTGTTGAGGCAAAAACTCATCCAATAGCTAAGGCTAGGAGAGAGACAGGGTTCAGCACTGAAACAGAGGGTCAAGTGCATCATCTTTAGAAGGAGAAAGTCTAGTTGTTGGCAGCATTAGCTGAGCAGATGCCCCCTCCATGATGTATATGAAATGAAAAGCAAAAAAAGAAAATTAGCTTTTGGTTGAGTATGTCTTTATTACATCAATGCCTCTTGGCAACAATTTGTATAAGGTTGGAAAGCCTGTTTATTTCTCCTTAGATGTTGCCACGTTTGTAAGGAAAAACAGATAGGCTGAGCAAAAGAGTTGACTTTGTGGGTGGCATCCATTGAAAACTTGCCAAAGCCTCTCTGCAATTACCAAAAAAAAAATTCTCAGATTGACTCATGTTCGGTGTTAGATTGGTTGGTTTAGGTTTGGAGATAGAACACATCCTAGCAGTTTAACAATTTATTTATCTAACAAACAAACAGGGACCTTAATAGTGTGAGGGGGTTAGCAAGTCAGCCAGTGTGGTTGTGTTGGTCACTCTAACATGAACACCTTGCCTAAGATAATCCCACACGTTCTCATTGAGAGGCTTTTCCATCCTCTCTACTGCCAAATTCTGGAGGTGGTCTATGATAAACCCTGCTGGTTACAGAATATCAGAATGTAATATGGAAACATTGTTTCCATCATGGGAGAAGAAGTGGAGGTGGTTGAGGAGTATAAATACCTCGGGGTTCACCTTGACAACAGAATGGACAGGAGACTGAACAGTGAAGCCGTCTACAAGAAGGGACAGAGCAGACTGTACTTCTTGAGGAAGCTCAGGTCCTTCAAGGTTTGCAGCGAGATGATGGAGATCTTCTACAAGTCTGTTGTGGAGAGTGTAATCTCTTCAGCCGTCATATGTTGGGGTAGCAGCATCAGAGCCAGGGATTTAAAAAGGCTTAACAACCTGATAAAGAAGGCTGGTTCTGTTCTTGGGACAACTGTGGAACATCTGGAGATGATAATTCAAAGAAAAATTCTTCATAAAATAAAAAAAAATGATGGACAACCCTGAGCATCCTCTTCATGAGACAGTCATACAACAAGAGAGTGACTTCAGTCGGAAGATTCTTCCATTTTGCTGCAATACAGACCGCTACAGGAAATCCTTCCTGCCCACAGTTATCATTATCTACAACAACTCCTTAAAGAATTAATTATATTAGCTACAACAACACTTAATTTCCCTCTGGGATCAATAAAGTATTTTTGAATTGAATTGAATGCTAATTCTCTGCAATGATGACAAGCGTTGTTTTTCCAGTGAGGGAGATGGTGTCCCACACCATCATTCTGCCTCTGCCAAAAGCTGTTTGGCGTTTAGGGGCAGGGATTTTTCCCCCCAGTTATTCATGAGCACAACCCATATACTCAACTCTGCTGCTCAACCCAAAAAATAGGCCTCGGAAAAAAACAGGCCTGTGATTATTAAGAAGAATCATTGTTTTAAAAAGAATAGTAATAAAATACACAAAGTTTTTTTATATTTTGTGGTTCACTTTAAGTAAATAAAATATTACCCTATATTCAACTGAGAAGTTTGATTCTCAGCGAAAATGAGACAAGCATCTGTTATACAATGATAAAACCATGTATGAAGGGAATAGTAATAGTAAGGAATAATAAACAATCATCTCAATCTTTATTTGCAATACAGCAGTGAATCGTATGATTTGACTAGGTTATTGAATGTTTCCACTGGTAATCTGATGATTAATCTATCATAATGAGCTCTGACTCTTTAAATGTTGCCAAACATTCTTATCTGGATGCCTTCTTATTCTGTTTCTTGTAGCTTTATACCTACTTCAGCTAGAATCTTAATTATATTTTTCAATTATGAGTAACAAATAATAATCTTTGGTCAGATATTGAGTACATTTTATTCCTCAGTGTGTTTGTGTTTGGACATCATACTGTTTCTCTCCGCCCTTTCAAAAGAACTCCATAGTTTTCATCTCCACCCACAAAACCTCCATTGGCTCTCTACATATGAATATGAAGCTGAAAAACTTCAGCTCACAGCATATTGGAGTCTGTCTTCAGCTGACTGTGTTCTCAGGTAAACTTTTTTATTTTGACATCCCGAGAGATTCTGTAGTATTGTACAAACTGAGCTCAATCTTAATTTGTTTTAGATGTGTTAGTACCAATTTGTAGCGAAATATAATCCACCTTTTGCACAACAAACCAGCGAATCTCTTATTGTCCCTTCTAGGTTAAAAGTAAACAGAGCCAGGATGCTGTTTGCCTTTCTTCTTCTGTGCTCTGGCTTCTTCCTCGACCTGGTGGTGTGTACAGCAGGTAAGATCTCGACAGAAACTGCATATTGCATCAGTTTACCTTATTTCCTGTATATTATTGTGGAGGACAGCGCGTCAAACAGTGTCAGAAGAAAAACCCGTTTGTTTTTCTTGACTTATGACCCGGTCAAGGCATTTTTCTTTCGGTGTGATGGCAGCTTCCCTATTTGTTCTCTGCCAAATCCCTAATGTTTCTCCACAGGATATGGTCGAAACTTCTCAAGCTTGACAAGATTTAAATACATGCACTGTCAGCTCGGAAGAATATCAAAGTTTAGCACCACATCCTGTCCAAGTCTTGTAAAAAAAACGGAGAGGGAAGCAAGCCAACTGACAATCTCCCAAAATTGGTAATAAATCGAGTCTTTGATGCGAACAAAGACCCTCTGATTCAAAAGGGGGCCAGAGAGTGACAGGGCCTTGAGGAGCACTTATAACGTGTCATCTTTTGAAAAGGAGGATCTGATGGTTGTCAGGATCACCCTGTGGTGATGGATCCCCATGGCCTTGGCCTGGATTCAGGCTTTTGATACTCTTTGTCTGCGCGCCCATCAAACACTGTCATGCCACTGAGGCTCTTTAAATTAACACTCTGCTCTAAATAGACTGCAGAGTCTACTTTCAGAGAAAGAAAGTGTCCAGATCTCTAGGATACCAGAAAGACTTCATGACCTTCAGGCACCCCAAATCCCACCTCAAATCAGTCAGAATTATGTCAGTTGGTGAAGGGTTTTATATATAAAAAACATTCAGTGACAGGAATTGAAAAACAAACCAGGACTAGATTTCACTAATGTGTTTTCTGTGTTGTTCAGTGTCTTGCAGAAATATCTGTTACTCTTAAACTTTTACATCTGTGACACAACAGCCGCGACCTTTGCTATATTTTATCGAGACTGTATGCGATACACTACACAGTAGTTAATATTTATGAAGTGGAATGAAAAGCACATGATCTCTGTATTATTATTTTTTTTAATATATAAAAATTTGGAAAGTTTGGTGTGTATGTGTTCAGTGCCTCTCAGTAAATACTACGACGAACCACCTTTCACTCAAATTAAAACTGTCTTCTTTGGTATGTCTTTGCTGAGCCACTGATGTTATTACCCATTTTTCTTTGCAAAACAGCTCACACTGAGTCAGATTAAATGGGAACAGTCTGTGAGCATCAATGTTCAAGATTTTCAGTTCGATTCAGGCCTGGACTTTTACTTGGCTCTAACACAAACGTATGCTTTGACCTAAACCTCTATTGTTGCTCAGGCTGTATGTTTGGGTTGTTGTCCCCCTGGAAGGTGAATCTCCGCTGCAGTCTCAAGTCTTCTGCATCCTCTAACTGGTTTTCTTTTCAGAATTGTCTTGTAATTAGTTCAATTTATTGTCCCTTCAACTCTGACCACCCAAAACATGATGCTGCCTCCATCATGCTTCTTGGTGAGGATGTAGAGTGTTAGTTTTTCTGGCACACATAGCATTCTTTATGTGGGCCGACAAGCTCAGTTTTAGTCTCATCTGACCCGAGCACCGTCTTTCTCATGTTTTCTGTGTCAGACATGGTTCATGGTAAAAAAGGTATATAAGTTGCCTTTCAGAAAGGGCTTTCTTCTTGCCACAGTTCAATTAAGGCTAAATTTGTGGAGAGCACAACAAATAGTTTTTGTGTCAAGAGATTCTACCAGTCTGGGATTTGATTCTCTGTAGTTCCTCCAGAGGCACAATGGGCGTCCTGGTTTCAAATAGGAATAATTATTTCCTTGCATAGCCTGTCAGTTTTGGTATGTCTGCAATTGTTCTATGCACTTTTACATTTTCAGATGTTTGAAATGAACAGTGCTCGAGACATTGTTATTAACCAAACCTTGCTTTACCATTCTCCACTACTTCACTACTGAACTGTCTGCTGGATTCCTTAAACTTCATGATTCTGTTTGTTCTCTAATGCTCTTTATTAAACCTCTGAAGCATTCACAGAGGAGCCGTGTTTATGATGAGTTTATATTACCCACTGGTGGACTCTTTTTACTAATTAGGTGACTTCTGAAGTCAATTGGTTGCACTGGAGTTAACCTTGGAGTATCAGAATAAGGAGGGAATAAACAGAGAATAAATAAGACCTAGGTTTAAGGGGTATTGATGAATACGTTTACAAGGTTCATCATTTAAACATTATCAGGTCTAGACCTAAACAAGTGAGATCATGTCATGCTTTGAGGGCTAAACTAGAAAGAAAGCTCCTGTTTTTTGAGAGCAAAAGGTTGTACCATTGTACCTCTGAGCCTGATCCTAAATCAGAAGCAATTACATTATGACAAGGGGGAGGGGTTGTTTTGACAAAGGTTTGGCAGCTACTTGCCTAATATATACTGCACTGTCTAATTTATTCTATATTTCCTATTTCCCCTTCCAAAATCAGCACAATCTGAACTGAGAATCACAACCATTAAGGTATTTGGTTGTTTGTTCTTTCAGTTAATCAGTCGGTTTATATGCATTAAATACAAGGTACATGATAATTGAAAATGTGTCTGCATGACTATTCCCAGCAAGAGCCATATACAATGTCCAAAGTAGGTCAGCTGGAAGGTTTTTGCATGGACCTGCTTTCTGAAGTGGCCAAGAAAGTTGGATTCCAGTACAAAGTGAAACTGGTGAAAGACAGCTCCTATGGACGGCAGGATGAGAACGGGAACTGGAATGGGATGATTGGGGAGGTGTTGAGAGGGGTGAGCCAAGAAAATTATAAAACAATTCAAACATTTTGTAATTATACAAAAAAAATTAATCCACTGATTGTTTCTTTCTACAGGAGGCAGATCTTGCAATTGCGCCACTGACTCTGACTGCAGCCCGTGAGAAAGTTGTTGGCATGACCAAACCTTTCATGCAGACTGGGATAAGTGTCCTGCTGAGGAAAGACATCTCAGAGGGTGCAGGTTTCTTTGACTTCCTGACGCCCTTCGCACCAGAAACCTGGATCGGCATACTCATCGCCTACATGGGTACAGCTGCTAGCATCTTTATAGCTGCCAGGTTCGTCACATGAGTTGACTGTTGATTTTAACAGGACAGGGATGAATGTTGTTGCTGCTACAGGAATTATTGTCTATGGACTTTTGCAGACTTTTTTCTTATAGCCAGATGTTTTCATTTAGGTGGTATTTTGTTATGAATTACATTTTTTTCTCATGCTAAATGCAGACTAAGCCCATGTGAGTGGAGTGAGGCTCAGAGTGAGAGAAACAGATTCAGTTTCCTCTACAGCTTGTGGTACACAACTGGTGCGCTGACTCTACAAGGTAAAGCAAAAACAAGCACCATTCATGTTCTTTTAAATATAAACTAGGTAGTTGGTTATCTAACACTATTGTTTTTTATTACATTTTTAAAATCAAAGATTTTTTTACATATTAGCTGACATACTGCTATAAGTCAGTTTAGGTACATTTATAAAGATTTACAAAGTATCTAAAACTGTAAAATCTTCCCTAAATCTGCCTTTTAAAACTGAATTATAGCAGAGTAATGTAATCTGAAATGAACAAATTAACCCACAAAACACTGCGTAATATTTTTCACTATACATACTGCTAATTTATTATAAAAAAGAGAATAGCGTAACCAATAACAAAAAAAAACATTTGGTAGTAACAGTGTTTATATAATTATGTTATATCTACTAGGCCTACTTTCACACTTTAGGCCACCAGTCACTAAATATTCTTTTTTCTTTTGTGCATCTCAGGTGCTGGTACTCATCCTAAAGCCCTTTCAGGACGTGTCATCTGCAGCAGTTGGTGGCTGTTTTCTGTTGCCCTCTTGGCTTGTTATTTCTCCAACCTCAGCTCCTCCAAAACCCCAGAGTCCAGTCACCTGACGGTGAAAGGGTTCGAGGACTTGGCCGGTCAGGACACGATCGAGTACGGATGCCTGGCCGGCTCCTCTACTCTTGCTTTCTTTAAGGTGAGTATGACCTAATATTGCTAATCTGCCCTGTTTGGACTCACTGGAAGTGATTCTGCTCCTTTCCTTCACCCAGAATTCAAACAACCCAGTGTACCGCAGAATCTACGAACACATGGAGAGAACACAGAGCTTTGTGTCATCTATGGATGAGGGGGTGAAACGAGCAAAGGAGGGAAACTTTGCTTTCATTGGAGAGTCTGTTTCTCTGGACTTGGCTGTAGCACGTCATTGTGAGCTGGTGAGGGTGCATGAGGTCATTGGCATGAGGGGATACAGCATCGCTGCCCCACTCGGTAAAGATCCTCCTCTTAAAATCTCAATCCAAAATTTAATGACATTTATTATTATTATTATTATTATTATTATTATTATCACATTAATTGATATATGACAAATATTAATTAAACAAAAAACTATTTCTAAAATTTTAATTTTATGGCTATTAAAAAGAAAAACAATGAATGGATGTCATGATGTCAAAATGTTCCGTTTAATCAAGGTTCACCGATTATAAAGAACCTCAGTGTGGCGATCCTTCAGCTTAGCGAGGCGGGTGAGTTGGCCTATCTGCGGAGCAAGTGGTGGGCGAGCAGCTGCATAGCAGATAAGGCCAAGCCTCCAGCTGTGCAGCCACACAGCCTGAAGGGGATGTTCCTGGTGCTTGCTCTGGGCCTCGGGCTGGGGACACTCATGGCTGTTCTCGAGCTCACCTTTAAAAGTCGCAGAAAGGCAGCCGAACAGCAGGTAGCCTATATGTGCCAGGTGTAATTGTTTCAGATGTGTAAAGTTGTAAAGAGCCCATTTCTTCAGCAGCATAACTATTAGTACTAAAATAAATAATAAACAACGGCACTTAGATTCAAGGATTTGATTATCTGTGCACCAGTGCTTGCATTTTAATCATTGGTGAAATGACTTGATCTTTTTCTCTGCTTTTTACCCTGATCTCTACAGAAGTCATGTTGCACTGTGCTGACCGAGGAGCTCAGTCTGCGCCTGAAGAACAGCAGTGCAAACAAACCCCAGGAAAATACAGATAAAGAAAAAGCATAAAAGACCCAAACATCACCTAGTCTGAAAAGAGTGTTGCTTTTAAATTAAATCAGACTCAAGTTTATGGGTTTTTAAATTTGCTACGTAACTTTTATTGCGGACAAAAACATTTAACTGATTTAACTCAGTGCTTTTTACTAATGGGTTCTAAATGTGAGTTTAAAAAAAATCACTGTTTGTTTTTACAAAAAAATAACTTTTCATATAAGTTAACATTTAATATCTGACAATATAACTTACATATAAAGCTTGACTACTAATTGAACAGTTTGCAAGCATTTATGTACAGTTGGCAGCATCATCATGTGATTTCAGCAATTTCTTTTACAAACAATGTCTCATAATGAAAAGGTAAGAACTGTAAACATTCAAGCTAAACTACATAAATAAAGTTTGTATTTCTGCTCCAAGTCAGATATTATAGACTCAGTCTCTTGTTTTCACCATGCCTCCCTTTGTACTTTCTTCTTTTTTTTTCTATGAAGAACTTTGATGTCTTTGGTTTCATCAGTCAGAGTCATAATCTAATCAGGAAGAAAAAACAGTGAACAGCCAGGATTAGAAACTTTGCCCTCAGGTGATAGCTGGTTTTTGTACTTTTTTACTTTTTGCCAAAAAAAACAATTTATTTTATTGTGATTTTATGTGATCACTAATCAGTGCATAATTATGAAGTGGAAAGACAAGTGCATGATTTAAAGTTGGCTGAAGAAAAGCATCCCCACACCATGATGCTGCCACTATCATGTTTTACAATGGGGATGACATATTAATGGTGATATGCAGAGTTATTTTTACCCACCAGGGCATCTTGCCTAATATCCTAAACCTGATGTAGGTTTGCTTTTGTGCATTACACTTTCCCTTTTTTTAGGATATTCAAGGTGTGGGATATTGTTTTATAACCTGCTTTAAAATGTTATCCTTGATCTATCTGCTGTGTTCCTTGGGGTTCAAGATGCTGTTTCCTCACTAATGTTCTTTAACAAATCTCTAAAGCGTTCACAGAACAGCTGGATTTAAACTAAGATAAAGTTACACACAGATGTTATCTTTTAATAATAAGGTGCCTTTTGTAGAAAATTTGTTGCATGGAATTTTAGTCTGGGGTATCGGTGTAAATGGGGTTAAATGAAAATTCAGGCCACAGTTTTCAGATGTTTATTTCTAAAACAATTAAACTATGTAACCCTTTTCCTTCCACTTAACCATCATGCACTGCTTTCTCTTTTTTCTTTATAAGTATACATAAAATCCAAGAATAATAGACTGAAGTTTGCAATTTAACATAAGATGTGAAAAACTTGAAAGGTTTGCAAATGGCTCATTTGATTTTTGTTCTTCAAGTATCCTTATTTTATTGTGTACGGAACTCACCGTCAAAGAAGATAGGCGACTTACAGCGAATCTCTTTCATCCTCTGGTCGAACAGGGCCTTCATTTCTCTCTGCAGGGTACCCTCTCGCTGTTCTGACCAGGCTGGCGGGCAACTGGGTACAAACTCCAGGCTGTCGGTGCTGCTGTTGCTGGATGAGCTGCCCGACAGGCAGAGCCCGTTGGGAATGCGTCTCACCTGGCTCCTGTTGTTCTCCTCTTGCTGCTTATGCCAGTGAGGGGCAGGCTTCCGGGTCACAGCTGGTGTCTGAGGAGAAGAAGTCTGTTTTCGGGGGCAGCTGTGTGAGCGGGCTTTTGTCCGTATCGGTAATGACTGCAGATTGGATGGAGGAGCCTCTAAGGTACGTCTGACCCTGGCGGGGGACGATGGAGGGTTGAGTTTAAAGATTTTGGGTTCCGGCTCTGACAGATTCTGAGGCTGGGGGACAGAGTCAGGCTGAGGCTCTGGAGGGTGTTCAGGTTCAATGAAAACCTCACTGTTTTCTTCGGGTTCCTGCTCCTCTGGTAACTCAGGGTGCTCTGGTTCAAATCTCTTCACTGAATATTGCTCAGTGCAGTTTTGCAGCTGCAATTCATTCTCAGAGTCTTTTTGATCAGTTTGAGGTCGGCTATCAGGAATCTCAGCAAAAGAAACCTGTGAAGGGGTGTCCAGGTCAAAGCTTTCCTCCTTCACATAGGGAGCTGCCCCACTGCTGTTGTGAGAGTCTGTGGAGGACATCCGGCTGAAGAAACCTCTGCGTGTTTCTGGGGGTTCTTGGATCTTAACTCGGTGGGCTCGTCTAACAGGCTCGCTCATGATCCCTTTGTGGAGGGCAGCTTTAGCTGCGGGACCCTTTACAACTGGAGACATTTCCCCATTTCTGCTGTCCTGAGACATGGTGTCCAGATCCTTGTAGAAAAGCAGAGCACGTCCATCTTCAGAGGACAGGACAGAGACGTCTACGGAAGGATGCCTTTGGTTGCCCCTCATGTGCTTCTGAGCTGCTTTTTGGATGTGTTTTCTAGCTGCATGCATAGCATGAGCAGGTTTGATCTGATTTACAAAGAAACCTTTATTTGAAACTTGAAGAGGAGAATACATTATATGAAGGTTTATTTTAAAGTACTGTACCTTTCCTGTCATGTCATTAATGCCAACATGAACAAAAATGGATGACTCTGCCATTCCTTCCAGGTAGACATGCCGATAACCTGCAAACACAATCAAACTGGTCTTACTCTTTGTCCTTCATTTTCTTTCAGAAACATTTTATAAACATATCTGGTTATTATTTATATCTAGTTTTTATGTGAAATGTATTTTTCTGCAGAAGTGACACAGAGACACAGTTTCTGGAAAATCCCACAGGGAATTTTGAGATTCAGATGTTCACCTCCTAGTAAACTGTGTGGTAGCATATAGGGAGTCATTGGAAATAGACTGAACTAATGGAAAAAAGCCAAAAAACAAACAAACCCTAAGACAAATATTTACCTGTCGAGTTGTGTTATGTAATACAAGGCATCCAGGAAAAATTCATGATAGCCCACTTGAATTTTGCAGGAAAGCACCCAACAGGTCTTCAAATCAGGAGAAACACAATTTTCTGATTTGAAACTAAAATAAATCATTGTCACATATACCACCATTTCTACTGCAAAGCATGGTGGTAGCAGCATCATGCAGTGGGAGGTTCTCCTGTGGGAGGAACTGGGAGAGTTGATGGCTTAGGGTGTAAGATGACAGAAGTCAGATATAGAGAGATTTCTTTAAGAAAATCTGCTCCAAAGTGCACTGGAACTCAGACTAGAGATTAATCTTCCAACAAGACAAAGTAAGCAGTATGTCAATGTCTTAGCCAGTGCCAGTGCTTAAATCTAATTGAACAGGAAAGGTCTAAAAGAGGGTGTGCTCATCCAACCTGTATGGAATTGTAGAAAACACCTAAAGACAAGTGCATCAAGCTTACATACCCAAGATGACCCGAAGCTGTGGGAAATAAAATACTAAGTCATGGATGTGAATATTTACACAAATGTGATTTATTTTAACTATGCTAAAACCATTTCCTTTGTCATTATGGGGTATTGTGTGTAAAATGTTGAGAAGAAAAAATCTATTTAATTCATTTAGGTAGCTGTAACATAAAATGTAAAAAAAATGAAGTTCTGTGAATACTTTCTGGATGCACTGTATGTTTGGTATCCCTGTGTTTTTTGTTAATCGGAATAACAATGCAGAAGATAAAATATTTCTCATTTAATGATTTGACCAAAGCAGCAACCATAAGAAAACTATTAGAACGTGCAGTAAAATGTATCATCACAAGAACAAAACAAGATAAACATTTTGACATATTTAGGCAGCAAATCATCAGAAACAAATCAAATAACTATGTGGAAAAGGACCTCATCCCCACTGTTCAGTACAGTGGAGGACCTATGATGGTGTAGGCCAGGGGTCCCCAATTCCGGTCCTCAAGGGCCGGTCTCCTGCATGTTTTAGTTCTTTCCCTGGTTCAGCACACCTGAATCAAATGATGGCTCATTAGCAGGCCTCTGCAGAACCTTGACATGCTGAGGAGGATGATTTGAATCAGCTGTGTTGGACCAGAGACGCATCTAAAACTGTCTGGAGACCGGCCCTTGAGGCCCAGAATTGGAGACCCATGGTGTAGGCCTGGTTCTCTTCCAAATTCCATGTAAACTTGTCATAGTGCATGGAATCAGGAAAGTTTTGAAATACCATGAGATTTCAAATAAAAATCAGAAGATCTCTGACAGAACACTGAAACAGGGATGTCACTGGTTTTTTTTAGTGGAATCATAATCCTAAACATCAACCAGAAGAAAACAGACCTTCCTTCGTGGTCACATCTTCATCCCCAGATTTAAACTGTACTCCGATCCAACTCTGGAGATTTGAGCAGGCAGCCTACCTGGCATCATGCTGGTAAAAGCCACTGTCCTCTGTCCAATAAAATCTCGTCCAATAGGATCATGATCCCAAACTTGGAACCTCACCAGGGCGATC